>JAWPHD010001442.1:0-322442 GCA_037043455.1 Cyrtodaria siliqua | reverse complement strand
ATATTCGGTATCATCGGATGTAATTAACTTAACTTCGATGTTCATAATTTAAAGGGAAATAACTGTTTGCAAATTTAAATTGATTGATGTATACTTCTTGTCTCCCTTGGCTGAAAATATTTAGACAAAAAAAAATTGGCGATGTAAAATTTATTCAATGGTTCGACAAAAAGGGTCAGATTCCTCGATTGTGTTTTGTTTATAACGGTAATTATGTAAGTAAACTGCTTTGATTGAGTGTGTTTAACATTTTTTTAAATATTTTCTCTCCAATCGTCTGATGATATCATCTTGTAATTTGTAAAGTGGGGCTGAAAAATAATCACAACATGAGCGTTTTATTGATAATGACGATATCTGGTACACAGCCAGTTTATATATATGCTTCTATTTCAATAACCTTTATAAAACATATCATTTAAATTAAGTGTGCTGTATAATACGTATAATATAACAATTTAAGTAGTTTGTAGAAGAAGTAAGTAGTAATACCAAGTTTATTGCATTTTCTATCTCCATATTTGCTTTTATTGAACCTTGTCTATTTCCTGTTTCAGATATGGCGAGATATTTATTTATTTACCATAGCAGGATTATCTGCGTTGACCCTGTTTGTTCAGTTTCATCCTCGCTACTTCTCAAACAGTTGGTTCCATCAACGTATAGCCGTGTATATTGGGCTTGTGGCATATGGGGTTATACCTGCGACTCACTGGTACTTCCTTAATGGAGGATGGTCAGCAGAAATTGTTAAGGTAAGCTATATGGTGTCATTGATAAGCATTCTCGCTGGCCAGAGTTTCACAACGGTACACTTTGTAAATCCTCTGCCACAATATGTCACTTCTGAGAACGAGGCGAAAATGTATTGACCAATCAGATACATCTGTTTCAAGTGGATGCTGAAATATTAACGGATCAATAATTGATCGATAATTAACATTTAGAAATCAGTGATTTTTTTTAGCTCTACTGGCCGAAGGCTTATGGGATCCCGAGTTGTCCGTCGTCCGTCCGTCGTTAACTTTTGTCTCCTTAAGACGATAGGGCCTTCATTTTTCATCCGATCTTTACCAAACTTTAACAGGTTGTTAATATCAATGAAAGCTCGGACAAGTTCGAAAACCAGCCAGATCGGACCAGTAACGGCGGAGTTATGGCCCTTGATTTTGTTAAAATTGCTATATTTTGCCTCGCTAAGACGGTAGGGCCTTCATTTTTCATCCGTTCTTTACCAAACTTTACCACATTCTTATTATCAGTGAAAGCTCGGACAAGTTTGAAAACCAGCCATATCGGACTAGTAACAGCGGAGTTATGGCCCTTGATTTAGTTAAAAATGCTATATTTTGCCTTGTTAAGACGATAGGAGCTTCATTGTTCATCCAATGTTTACCAAATTTTATCAGATTGTTAATGTTGTTGAAAGCTCGAACAAGTTCGAAAACCAGCCATATCGGACCAGTAACAGCGGAGTTATGGCCCTTGATTTAGTTAAAAATGCTATATTTTGCCTCGTTAAGACGATAGGGGCTTCATTGTTCATCCGATCTTTACCAAACTTTATCAGATTGTTAATATCAATGAAAGCTCGAACAACTTTGAAAACCAGCCATATCGGACTAGTAACAGCGTAGTTATGGCCATTGATTTAGTTCAAAATGCTATATTTTGCCTCGTTAAGACGATAGGGCCTTCTTTTTTCATCCAATCTTTACCAAACTTTATCAGATTGTTAATGTCAATGAAAGCTCTGTCAAGTTCGAAAAACAGCCAGATCGGACCAGTAACAGCGAAGTTATGGCCCTTGATTTTGTTAAAAATTCTATAATTTGCCTCGTCATATGATAGGGCCTTCATTTTGCATCTGATCTTTGCCAAACTTTACCAGATTTTATGACTTTCTTTTTATATTTTTTTTTTTGTGGTTTTTTTTTTGTGTTTTTTGTGTTTTTTTTTTTTTATTTGTTAGCTCTATGTTGGACCAGTAGGACCAGTAACAGAGGTGTTATGGCTCTTGTTTTAGTTAAAAATGCTATATTTTGCCACGTTAATACGGTAGGGCCTTCATTTTTCATCTGATCTTTACCAGATTCTTTAGTTATGGCCCTTGATTTAGTTAAAAAGCTGTTTTTTGCCCAAAACTTTCAAAAAAACATAAATGGCAGTCACTCGCTTCATTGATGTTATAAGAGCCATGTTAGCCAGTAGAGCGTCCACAGGCTCTCTTTGGCCTCTTGTTTTAATTTGGAACATACCTTTATCAGCTTAGAACTGGCTTAGTGGTAGAGTTTCTGCCTCACATGTGGGAGTTGTGGGTTCAATCCCTGGCTGGGTCATACCAGAGCCTCCATAAATACGGTACTAGTAGCTCCCTTGCTTGACATGCAGCATATTAAGGTCAGTTTTAGGACAGTTCTGACTTGGTGCGGTATTATGTCGGGTGTTTATGGTGCAGTATTATGTCATGTGTTTATGGTGCAGTATTACATCATGTGTTTATGGTGCGGTATTACATCATGTGTTTATGGTGCAGTATTACATCATGTGTTTATGGTGCGGTATTATGTCATGTGTTTATGGTGTGGTATTACATCATGTGTTTATGGTGAGGTATTATGTCATGTGTTTATGGTGCAGTATTACGTCATGTGTTTATGGTGCGTAATTACGTCATGTGTTTATGGTGCGGTATTATGTCATGTGTTTATGGTGAGGTATTATGTTATGTGTTTATGGTGCGGTATTATGTTATGTGTTTATGGTGCGGTATTACATCATGTGTTTATGGTGAGGTATTATGTCATGTGTTTATGGTGTGGTATTACATCATGTGTTTATGGTGAGGTATTATGTCATGTGTTTATGGTGAGGTATTATGTCATGTGTTTATGGTGTGGTATTACATCATGTGTTTATGGTGAGGTATTATGTCATGTGTTTATGGTGTGGTATTACATCATGTGTTTATGGTGAGGTATTATGTCATGTGTTTATGGTATAAAGTCCCTGCTACAAGTAGACACCATCTCGATATGACTGAAAGATTGTTCTTACATTTGTTTACTAGTACTTTTATAATTTCAGTTATTTATTCCTAAAATCATTGTGATGTACTGTCTCGGAATGATGGCATTTGTGTTTTACATTACCAAGTTTCCAGAAAGATTCTTACCAGGTAGGTTGATTTACCAGTTTTCTATATTTTTAAATCATAACGTATACCCTTATTCACAAATTGTAACAGTAGTTGCATTACACAGCATTTTTCACACATAACACTTCTGTATTAACTCTTAGTTGTTTTGTTTTGATTTGGAATTAAAAATAGGTAGACTAGGCTAGCGCTAGGAATTTAAACCCTTTAGCCAAATCTGGCTAAAGCCCTAAACATTTCTCAAGCCAGATTAAAATGCCAGATTTTTGCCGCGATATTTTGGAACTTTAATTGAAGGAACTAAAACCTCACGTTTGCGTACACATCAATTGTAAGTTTTTAAAGAGTATCTTTTAATATTAATTAACCTGTAGGGTATCAATATTTCCAAATCATATGCATGCTGCATTCTGGTTTAGTGTTTATAATTAAAAGCTGAGTTGCACAATATTCAAAACTTTTAAAAAATTGTGTTTCATGTAATTTAATTTTTAAAAATTGTCAAGACTGAACTTTTAAAAAGGACAGAATGAATGCATGTTGGAGTCTGTGACTCTGTGACTCAGTCTCTGGCTGTTTCCTGTTAACATGGGTTCCAAAGAAGCTAGAAAGATCGCATTGCATTATGAGACAAAATTCAGAAATGCTACATACACCACGACATAGAATCAGTAATAAAAGCCACTTCATTTTAAAATTGTACCAATATTTTGAGTAATAGCACCTTTTGAATTGACTATTGTTTCATGTTGATTGAACAATCAAACATAAAATTGTCACAATTTACAGACAGTCGATCAAACACGTTCGCACTTGCCATTGTTCCTGTTTACGCTACTGCGTGTACAACTAATTAGTGGACACTCCACACTTACCAGTGATCATAAAGTTTGAAAAGACCGTCGGCATTTAAACACAGCATCTCTGGCTTAAAGGGGTTGATGCACTATTTTCAAACAATGTTTATTTTAAAGAGCTCTGAAAAACTTGAAAAAAGCTGAAAGAATTATCAAAATGCCATGATAAATAAAGGAGATATGATCTATTGAAAAGTTGCAATGAAACATAAATGGAGGCGGCCATCTTGGAAGGATGATGTCATCGCACCTTTTTACCATATATGGCATATTGACAAAATGTCTTTTAAAGCAAAGAAAATCACTGCAGATGAAAAATAACCATACAATTTATACATTTTACATCTGTATATTTATTTTTAATCAATTTGCAGTGGTTTTCTTTGCTTTACAATGTATTTCGTCAATATGCCATATATGATAAAATGGCGCGATGACGTCATCGCTCAAAGTTGGCCGCCTCCAATTTTCAATAGGTCATATCTCCTTTGTTTTTTATGGCATTTTGATAATTCTGTCAGCTATTTTCAAGTTTTTCAGAGCCCTATTCAATAAATAGTGTTTGAAAATAGTGCATCAACCCCTTTAATTATTCTTAAACAAACAGTGTCACACTTCATGCACTCTCTGTTTTGATAGCCATTTTGGCCGTAAGAGGGCGCCAACTTATTTGATGTTTTACCCGGCTCGATAACGTTAATTAGTTATCGGTCCAAATTGATTGTTGCTAATTAGCTAATAACACCCAGCGGCATATTGGCTTATAAACAGTCAAAGACGTCGTATATTAGAATTCGGGATTTTCCGAGATTTTTAGACAAAATCGGTTGGAAATTTGGATTCGCCGATGTCTGGCGAATTTGCTGTGTATTTCTTACGATTTTCATTCGCCAGTTCGGGTTTCTTTTCGCCTATGGCGATTTGGCGAATGGTTAACGCGAGCCTAGGTAGAAAAATATTATACCACATTTGGTTTGTATTTTCACTTTAAAGCAGCCAATTTTAGATTTAAAAATAAATTCTTTTTTTTTTCTGTTCTTTTTCTAGGTTTGTTACATGCAATTGCAATTTACTAAAGTTCAAGCTTCGTTATTTGCATTAACTCTTAAACTTTCACAAATATTTGATCCTGTTTAATATCATTGTATGCCATTTGGTCAAACACTTGCACTTGTTTGTGATTTTGTTGTAATTGTTCAACTAAATTTATTATGTAAAACTATTTTTGTTTAGTTTTTACTGCCTTTGTTTGGTGGTTAAATTGTTAAATTGCTGTTAACCTTTTCTATCACTTTAAATGGCAGCGCAAAAGCCACCACAAATAAATGCTTGCGTGAGGATGCAATGACAATGTGGTGTATTGTTTATTTCAGGCTCGTTTAACTACCTGGGCAGCAGTCATCAGTGGTGGCACATCATCATCGTGTTTGCTTTCTCCTTCTGGCACCGCGCCGGCAGGGAGCTACTCATGTACCAGAATAAACACGAGTGTCATATATAGAAGTATTGATACGGAATTCCACATTTAGGCTAATACTCATTCCCAGACTCTTCTGTCAAGTTCAAGACCAACGGAATGTCGTGCTTCCAATAATTTTTAGCTCAACTTTTTACAAAGGAAAAAAAAGAGCTATAGTATTGCCATCACTTGTCGTCTGGATCTGCATCCAGGTTAATGTTTGTATGTAAGCTTGTAACTCGGAAACTGCTTTACATCATGGATTGAAAGCTCACACATGTATTCAGCAGCATTAGACATGCAGCCAGGTTCTATAACTCATGCTTTTATTTAAACAAAATTATGGCCCCTTTTATACTTACAAAATTTGGTTAACAAGTGCAATAATTCTGCAATTAAGAAAAATTATGCCCTCCAACATTGTTTCCCAATAAATAAGCAAGGCCTTGAAGTCTAGCATCCATGCCAACAGGTGTTGTTCTTGTTAGCATATTAATGGTTATAGACTCCTGTTGTGACAACTGTTTTCACTCTAACAAGTGTTATTTAGTAATGTTTGTATATTAACAAACACAAAAGACAAACAGGGTTAAAAACTTGTGGGATTTTGTTTCCACAACACTTATTTATTTATAGCATTAAGTGTTTGTGTTAAAGAGACACACGGCAATCTTGAAGTATTAATCATAAATTAATTAGCGCTTTGATTTTGTAATCCGTTTAAACTTTAAACTTGTATGCAGAATTATAATAAGATAAAAAGTAATAACATTTAATGTTTTCGTATTTTTTTCCACTTTATTCTACCATAGGTTTAAATCTATTAATGATGCAAAATAATCAACAATTAGCAATATACAAAAACAATTTGCTTTGAACTGTTCAAATAATTATTAATGATAATTAACAAATGTACAAGTTAGGTAGAAAAAGTAACTGGATGGCATAGTTTTAAATTAAAGAAAAGATTGCCATGTGTCCCTTTAATGGCTGTCTTACAATCTTTATTTTATATTTATTTAATACTCAAGTTAACAGGGGGCTAAGAATGTTTTTATATCATTTGAAAGCTCATGTCTGTAAGCGTGGACTCTAATGAACGTGTACTCGATTTTGGCCCAAATCATACAAAGCCCTTTGTTTTCATGTGGCATTATTTATATTTGTTTTTCTTATTCTTTATTTTTTGTATTTTTATTCTCAAGCTGAATTTCAGCAGCAATAATTGCATTGTATATCTGTGTATTTTAGTAAAATTTAAAATTGTATAATAATTAATGTCGATAGATATTGCATTTCTTTCTGTGTCATAAATCTACAATCATTTGACATACTATCACATGGCGTTCAACCTTTTACAAATTTGTTTATGATGATTATATATTTATGGTATACAGTCATTGGAAACATCATTGAATACATAGAGGAGCTTACATGAGGACGGTGTATTATCGATTTTAATAAACAAGTTGGATAAAATTATGTTTTTTTATCCAACAAGTTTATTAAAGTCAATAATACACAGTCCCGAATGTAAGATTCTGTTTATCAAACAACACACCTACGTCAGGTTAAATTTACTTTAATGTTGTCAATTTACCTTGTATAGGACGGCAATTTGTAAGAGAAATCATGGTGTTGTTGTTTTCATGACATCAGCTACAGTATGTGGCTGTAACACGTTCGCCCTACAAATAATGCCACACCTTAAACTAAATTTTATGACGTTACTAACATGTATTTCATAAACTAAGACTTCAAATAAGGATACATATTCAAGGTGTCTGACCCCCGTGTGGTTACGGGGGAAAGAAAAGGGCCACTAAAGATCCCGTTGGAGGGGTAGGCAGAGGGGTAGAACCTACCCACCCTCCCCCACACACATTCATGTTCATTTTATAATTTTTTGTTCATGCTCATTAAAGGCCTTCATCATGACCCCTGCATTGTTTCAGGTGCCCTCTCGCTCATATCACTTGAGCAGTGGCAGAAAATCTATAACGTGGCTCCAGCATAAATGGAGTGTCTACAATAGAATTTGCAGCAACTCTGCAGTTCGGGGTGAGAAGGTTTTAGGCCCATTCTCCATATTTTATCTCGATGTACATGGATGATGAGCCTGTCATGTTCATTCCTGTTAGGCGCCATATAACCTTTCATGTGTTGGTGTGCCTTAAAACCCCAATTCAATTCAAGGTGTCTGAACATATCATATGATATACCATGCAAACACTTGGGATTAAATATTTTACTGTACACAAACACAGTGATTTGGTCCTCATTTGCATCTATAATACACTAGTGTGTTACAAGAAATAATTCATGGCTTTATTACACTCCCAGAAGCCATGTTATGTGATAAAGCTATGTATTTGTCCTGTATAGTCTTTATGGTATACATTCAAGAGACGCCTCTATTAAGAGACTGCCATTTCATTTACCAGTTGTTTTGTTTTTGTAGACTAGGACCACTGCAAATCCTGCTATAGGATATCATACCCCTTCGTGTGTAAATGTGGGAAGTGGCTCCATCATAAATGGGTCTACAATAGAATTTGCAGCAACTCTGCAGTTCCAATTAAATGCAATTTCATCATAAATGGAGTGTTTACTATAGAATTTGCAGCAACTCTGAAGTTGTGCAGGTTAGAAGGTTCTGTGCCCATTCTCCATATTTTATCTCGATGAAAATGGAGGATGAGCCAGGCATGTTTATTTCTGTTTGGCGCCGTATAACCTTTCTTGTATTGATGCGCCGTAAAACCCAATTCGTTGTATTCCTTATAGTGGTCTCAATACAGATTTTGACTTTATAAATATCCGTATTTGTCATTAGTGTTGATGTTCTTGGTCTGAGTGGGAGCGCTTTATTCAAGGCACTCTTGTTATTGAATATTTGTATCGATTTTATGACGTCAGTTGATTTAATACTATGATATTTTGCACTGTCTGCACTTTATGACATGTTCATTCGTGCTCTTGCATTACAATGTGATTTAGCTTTACTGTGATACATTCGTTTTAATGACACAATATTTTAATGGCACAATGCACTTGCAGAAATATTTAAAGGGACACATGACAATTTTGAAGAATTTATCAAGGTTTAAAATTAGCACTTTGATTTTAATATTATTTCAATATCATTTTCACTTTAAATCTGCTTGCATATAATTCAGTGTTATAAAATTCAGTGAATTTTCAGTTTTTGACTTTAATAGTTCTCGATCATTGGTTTAAATATATTTTTGGTGCAATATAATCAACAATAAATATATGCAAAAAACAATTTGCCTTGAACTATTCAGATAACATTAATAATATTTGCAGATTGTTAGGTTATGTGGAAAAACTAACTGCCTGTGTGGAGTCGTAAAATGTTCAGGATTGATGTGTGTGCCTTTAAGAACAATGTACTGTACATTCCCAAATTGTGTCTGTCATTATAGATTTATATTAATATTGTTATTTTAATAGTTAGTATTGCTGTATTGAACTGACTTAAACCTTTTAATTTGTTTTATGCATAATCAACTACATATCTAAATACTTACGTATTCAAAACACTCCCCGTGTGGTTGCCGGGGTATACTGACCTCATTTCGATTTTTTTTCAAATTCATCACTGATGTTCGGCAGGTGCCCTCCTGATTTTTCAGGACTTCATCCGCGGTGCGGTAATTCGGTGTCAGTATAATCCTAATACATTTAGGGATTCACAAACCTTTGGGGACCCTTTTAAAAATACATAGAAATTTAAAACACACATTTGAGGAAAGTTTGGTGTTTTTTCCGGCGTGTCTAGATTGGGTCCTAAAATCTGGGTTTTGGTCCTTAGCTATATATATGCAAATCACCTGGCCGGACTACTTTTCTCCCCATAATTCCAAGCGCCAAACACGAGAGATGATACTAGTATTGATTGAGGGCGAGAATGGTTGCCGGGGTAGAATTCAACCACTGCAAATCCCGCTAGAGGCAGGGGGTAGGACCACCCACCCCCTCCACTCCCTTTCATGTTCATTTTATAATTTTTTTTATCATTCTCATTCAAGGTCTTCTTCATGACACGGCATATACAAATGTGGAAACGTGGCTCCATAATAAATGGAGTGTCTACAATAGAATCTGCAGGTTAGAAGGTTCTAGGCCCATTCTCCATATTTTATCTAGATGTAAATGGAGGATGAGCCTGGCATGTTCTTCCCTGTTTAACCTTAAGTTGGTGCGCCATAAAACTCCCAATTTAATCAATTCAATCAAAACACATCAGGGGAGGGTGTGGGTGGGGCGGTGATCAGATAAATTTTAACATCTATTTTCATTAATATCCTTTAATAATGTGTAATGGTTCATTCAAATGTTTAGCGGTATTTAATGACAGAACTAAATAATAAGATATGCTGATGTTTAGATAATAAGTTGTATGTGAACGTAGTATTTAAATGTTGAGAAATTTGCAGTAAAAATGTCTCAGTCCTAAAACTAGCAGTGCCAATTAATATAGATGATAGTAGAACTACTATCTCGTCCTATAAAACGCCCTGCATAAATCATCCTGCGGATTTGATTTATTTGTGTAAGCATTTCTATTCGATAAAGAGTTGTTTGTCTATTCTGTAGACATGTAATTTGAAAGGCTAATTTTAAGTAGAATTATTCAGAAAATAAGTACTAGTATGTGTCATAATGTATTGCTGTCAACCGTAACAAGTGTACAAAACACCAGCATTTTGGCCGAGTACATATAAAACACTTCCATGTTTACCCTAGTTCTTAAACCAATAAAATGGCTCAGAATTTCAAATTCTGGCTACAATTTAATATCAGCGCTCTTCGCAGGTTAGAGCGTGACCTATATAGAGACTGTCGATAAAGCTATGATAAACACTTAGTCAGAAAGAGTCTATGAAGAGAAATCTTCACGATTAAAAAACCCACGGTAGGCCGATACGTTCCCTCCCTTTAGGTTTCTTAATGGTGAAGACCTCTTCATAGCCTCTATCCTATACATACTGTTTTCAATATAATTTATCATTAATTTGTTATTTGATCACTGCCATATGCTGCACCTAGACAATTCGGCCCTGGGGATCATAGTTTTACATAGATTTATACGGGATCATATTAAAGCGTCTTCTCTTAACGTACCAGGTTTTCGTTTGATAGAATAAAAAGTATTTTAACTTGTTTGGAATCAAAAACAAATTTATGTAATTGTAAAATTTGATTGTGATAAAACATGATTTAAAAAAAATGGAAATTTGAAATATATATTGATACAGTTTTCCTTAGATACAGTTTTTAAACTCTGTTTACAAATTTAAATTTTTGCTCAGTATATATGTTATGGAAAGTATTCAATCATTAGTTTTGTTTATTTTGGGGGAGAAAAAGGGATTGTTTATTCACAAATGTATTAAACTATTCTATCGAGAATGAATTAAAATACTGACTAGTTTCGAAACTAAACCAAAGGTTAATTAACAACTTATTACGTATTCTGTATGTTTAACCCAAGATTTTTCACTTTGTTGAACTTTTTCGGCATTGAATTGACCATATCATTCCACTTTTATTTGTATCCAGACTGTATGTATGTCACATACCATTATGTTTTCCAACCCCTGCATTGTTTCAGGTGCCATCTCGCTCAAATCACTAGAGCAGTGGCAAAAAACAATAAACGTTGCTCCAGCGTAAATGGAGTGTCTGCGATAGAATTTGCAGCAACTCTGCTGGTGAGAAGGTTCTAGGCACATTCTCCATATTTTATATCGACGTAAATGGAGAATAAGCCTGGCATGTTTATTCCTGTTAGGCGCCATATAACCTTTCATGTGTCCCAAATTCAAAATGAGTTCTGAAATAATGTTTAATGGCAACACATTTACGGAAGCTTTTGATTCAATTTCTGACCGTTAAAAGAACCATATATCCTGATAAATAAATCCCAATATGGTTAACACTTATTCTTTCATTTTTTAACCCCAAAACTTCAAACTACAACCTCGTCGGCCTGGTGTGGGATTAAGCATTATTTAAACCAAGGTCACTTATCCGAAATTCAATGAATATGTGTAAAACACTATACGTTTGCATTTTATTATCATTCATGAATGCACATGTTCTTAATAGTCAAACTGTTATAGGTTTTACATTTATAGTCTCGACATACAATTGTTTGAATATATCTGTTGTCTTCGTGCATATTGTTTTGAAAAGCATTACCGTAAAGCCTGTTTACGTTATTTTTATATTGACACGTTTTACTTGTTGCAGTATTGTGTCTTTGTTCAACTCTTTTATATTGAATAAAGTTTCTAACCGTATTATCATCCACATTATATATTGTGTTTCATATTTATAAATCTGTGCCTGTCCTTTTGCATGTTCATTCCTGTTAGGCGCCATATAACCTTTCATGTTTGGTGCGCCTTTATATCCAATTCAATTCTGTCCTTTCAAATTGTTATGCTTTTGGTGTACAACTAAATATTAATTCAAATGTGATAAGTAATATTTATAGCATACTTTTTCGAGTATATGCGATTTATACTGCTTCTCGAGGGCCGCACGAGAGTGCAGTATAAATCGCATACGAGAAAAGTATGCTATAAATGTTTTGTACCCATAGCCATTATCCATCCACGCATGTGCAAGAAATTTTAGGGCGTTGCAGTTTTCAGTAAAATTAACCTCTCGATCCAATCAAGAAATAGCATTATCACGCGACATGAGCATGACCCATGTTTTGATTATTGTAGCCAATCGCCTTTGTATATTATTGGGCAAATGCCATGTCAAGGAGTGCTGTTTTGGTAATGGTGTAGTCGTTTCGATTGGCAGCTGTGTTGTAAATTACAACTGCGCGTGCGTAAAATTGAGTAGACCATGGTATAACTGCCTAATCTGTCATTTATAGCACGGCTGAAATATACCGGCATTTATATCACATTTAGGCTCAGACCATCAGGTTTATGAAAATTATATCATAAGCAAGAACAAAAGAGCTATGGTACAAAATTCAGTTCGTAAAATGGGCTTCTGGGTGTGTAATTAAGTCCAGACATAACAAGTATAATATATAGTGGTATAACTTAACATCAAGGACATCACATATGTGAAGTTATTAGTTATGTATCAATAGAGTTTAATAATCATGCTTTTCTTCTGTCTCCGTCACACTTTAATCTGCAACCTAAACTTGGCCATAACTTGAAAAGTATTTGACCTATATTCGTAAAACTTCACATACCTTTTCATCTTGCCTCAAGGAATGTCGTTACACACGTCCAATAACTCTGACTCATTTTGACAGATGTTTCATAAAACTTTAACCAGCAACCTAAGCAGCCTCATAACTGGCAATAACTTAAGAAGTGTTTGACCTATGTTCATGAAACTAAACACACATATTCATCTTCCCGCAAGAAATGTTATTACCCATGACCAATAACGCTGACTTTCATTTTGGCAGAGTTATGCCCCTTTTCATAAAACGTTAACCTGCAACTTAACCAAGCATAACTTGAAAAATATTTTACTTATGTTCATGAAACTTCACATGCACATTCATCTTACCCGATGGAAAGTCGTTACACATGTCCAATAACTCTTGACTCTCATTTTGGCAGAGTTATGCCCCTTTTCATAAACTTTAACCTGCAGCCTAACCTGGCTCATAACTTGGCAAAATATTGACCTATGGTCATAAAACTTTATACAGTTCTTCTTTATCAATTATTCAATGCCATTGACATGTTCAATAACTGAAATTTTTATTTTGTCAGAGTTAGGCCTTTTTCATAAAACTTTAACCTGCAACCTTACCTAGCTCATAACTTGGCAAAATATTGACTTATGGTCATGAAACTTTGTACAGTTCCTCCTTATCAGTTATCCAATGCAGAGTTTTGCCCTTTTTCATAAACTTGAACTATTTAAAAAATCTGCTCCATAATTCACAAAAGATTGCACCCTCTGTCTTCAAACTTTATAGTTAGATAGTATTTGCTGAAATAAGCACATGGCAGGCGACACAAGTGTTCCATGGAACATTCTTCTAGTTATCGAATAATATCGAGATATGATGCTGGGCATGCCGTCACATTATATATACCAACTTGTATATTATAAACTCAATTATTAATTAAACTATATTAACCATATTTTATTAGAAACTACACATAACGCAATGCAAACTCGGCCGGTACGAACCAGAAGTCTGCAAATATAAAGAATAAGGCCAGTATTAAGGAACTCGCCAATATGAGCTTAACATGACGTCGTTCACGCTTGCTAATCTCACTATAAATGAAATTAATGCTACTTTAAAATGTTACCGTAGTGGACATTAATAAAATTGTCATTAATTGTTTTCATGTTATCCAAGTTATTGTTCCTTAGACTGTCATATGACAGTCCTGGAGGCTTGGATAACATCATATAATAAATAGCACTCCTTTAAGTTCTTCTGTATACATATTCCATGCCTAGTAAGAAGTGATCATAATACTGGATACTTTGTTAAAGGCAGAATATGCTTAACGCTAACAAAATTAAACTGTACACACTATGCCGAATACATGTTTGTGAACTAATAATGCTGTATCCCCTACATGCTGTGCCGACGCTAAGCACAACACAGGAAGTGTGTGGGTCAAAATGGTTTATTTATAGCACAGGTAATGTTTATGTCAACATAAGAGTTGAAAAGTCAGCGTGCCTTTTTAACGAAGCGTACGTTTCTAATCAGTTGTTTATTAACGGCTGGGTACATCAGGGGATTTAATGCAAATTTGACTAATACTACACAAATACCTGACACAAAGTCTCTGTCACCTCTGTTAAGGTTAACAATAAGCATATTCTGACTTTAAAGCTCAGAAATGAAGTTAAATGTCATTTAGGTTACTGGCCATACAGTTTGAACCAGTATATATATATCTGAATTTTAGCAAATATGCATCAAAGATATACATATCAAAGGTCATGATCAAACTGTATCTAGTCTATAAATTTGGTCCAACAGATATACCTACATGTATTATAGAATACTATGTCATATTCCTTCCACAAGGCAGAGTCATGTATTGCGCTGAGTTGTGTATGCGCTGAGTTGTGTATGTGCTGAGTTTTGTATTGCGCTGAGTTTTGTATCATATTGATATGTGTATCTTGTGTTTAGTCTTGTACCGTGTTGGTTGTGTATCGCGCTTTGAACTTCACAGATGCAATCAGTATCAAAATACAACATGCCACACACAAGCTACTTAACCTTGTAACCTATTTAGGCGAACTGATGCCCCTTTTTTTATTCCTCTTCAAATTGTGTTAAAATGCGTTTATAGTTCATTCTGTTTAACCCTTGACGGAATAGACTTAAAATGCATGCATGATGATGTATCAGTAACATTCCACATTCAAATTGAGGAACTCTGCAATTAATTTTGAAAAAGTTATGCCCCTTTTTATTTTTAAACAAATTGTGTTAAAAGTTTGTATGGAAGCTGATATCAATTTATTAAAATCACACCATCATTGTACAAGGTTTGAGAAATATTGTATATCCTGACTGATTTCTGGGATTGTATGGCTATATGGTATATGACATGTTATGGTCAACTATAGTATTCAACAAAGTTTCCTGGCATTGAAATAGTTTTCAATGACTGAAGATTTTTGCTGAGTGTATTTTCATGGTTAAAGTTTTTACATGCATATATCAGCTGGTAGTGTGTTAACTCTAATATTTTATGTTTAAATGCAGGTTATTTTGACTACATTGGCAGCAGTCACCAGTTCTGGCATGTTGGGATTTTGGTCGCTTTTGTCTGGATACAGATTTCCCTCTGGCACATCATGGTTTACAGGAAACAAAATGGCTGCCCTATGATGGAGAAGCAGACGGACAATGTGATTATCTGGAAAAGCAGCTGGGTGATACCAACAAGGGGTCCTATGTTTTAATGAATTTGGACAACAAAAAGCATTCAGAACACAGATTTAAAAAAATGTTCACATATGAAATTAAAAGATTGAAGCTATTAAAGTTCTTTGCATTGCCTTTCCAAAAATATGCTGCTTTTTTTTGAAAAAAAAATTAAATGATTTTAACTGTAGCTAAAAGCATGGAGCGATTGCTGAACAGAATATATAGTAGCAACAAAACTTAATCCGTTGAATCTAAATAAAACTTAAAATAACAACTTTTTCATAAATTTAAAATTAAATAATTGGATTTGTTTACAAAAATAATTTAAATACAAGAAATCAGTAGAACCAATGGATGCTGCCCGAAATTTATCTTTATTGTATGGCTGTGCACCGTCCAGCTGTATCGAATTTGCGGTCCCATTTGTTTAAAAAAAAATTAAGTTATGCTCAGGACAAGAAGTATAAGTATAAAATTACAAGGGGCAATAACTCTAATTTCAATAAAGATAGAGTTCTAGTTTTGTGTTCTGCACTTCCTCTCATTGCCCTCTGTCACTCATTCATTGTGTGACGTTTGCAGCCCCATTAGTAGATTTTGCCTATTTAAGATGACAGGACTTGATCTTTACCAAACATGGCCAGATTGCGGTTATCATTGAAAGCCTGGACAAGTTGGAAAAACAGCCAGATCCTATTAGTAACACTGGAGTTATGGCCCTTTATTTAGTTAAATATGTATTATTTTGCTTTGTTAAGTCGATAGGGACTTCATTTTCATCTGATCTTTACCAAACTGGTCCTGATTGTTGTTTTCAATAAAAGTTCAGAAAAGTTCGAAAAAGAGTTGAATCATATTATTAACACTAGATCTGTGGCCCTTGATTTAGTTAATTAAATATGCTATATGTTGGCAATTTAATATGATAGGGCTCTTACCGAAGCATTGTGGTGTAGTGGTTAGAGTATCTGCCTTGCATTGGGAGGTCGTGGGTTCGAGTCCCCTGACTGCGTCATACCAAAGACTTTAAAAATGGAGTAGTTACTTGTAACCCATGCCTGACAAGCAAATAATGGGTAGTCCTACGTCTGGTCAACCCGGAGTCAGAATAATGTGTCTAGGTGGGGTATCATGTACTACGACGTGGCATTCCAGTGTGGCAGCACTATATCTGCTTCAAGTAGACTGTATATAGATACATAGCACTACACACAATCACTCACACAATAGTCCAGACATAATGCCGAGTCAACGGGGGATTCTTCCCGGGGGCTCATATGGTAGATCATCATAGGGCCTTCATTTTCAACCAGCTAGATCTGATTAGTAACGACAGATTATTGGCCTTTGATTTATTAAAAAATTTCTCCATCGACACCCACTTTTTATGAAGTTATCATAAAGCTGTACAGTCCCTATTTTAACTGGTAATAACTCATGAATATGAATGAGTCATGTGTGAAGTAGTTTCAAATCGACGAACGCCACCAAAAGTCGGTATGTAAGCAGAAATCGATGCGTAAAATTTCATATTTTTATTTACCTCCGTACAGGTAACCGATAAATATACGGCTCGAGAACATGTGATAAAAAAAAAGTTGCCCGGAACAGGATTTGAACCACAGCCCTGCACTTGTAAGTCTTGAAAGATGTATGCTGAACCACTAGATCACTGCTATTTATTGGTATGTTGTAGCATTTTTAACACTAAATAGGCATTACCTAATAACAAGCGTGTGCGCACAAACTCATCAAGCGCTTAATAACAAGTCTAGATTAGGTTGTTTTGAGGCGAAGAATTAGTTTCATATTGATAACATACAGTATTACACCAGGCAATGTTATTTACACGTGCGACAATATGGACTACATATTTATTGATCCATCTTTTGTTACGTTCAAATAAGTTATTTTGCCTCGTAATAAATGGTAGTTTGTATACTATTTTCTCAACTATCGCTGTAGTTCAGTGGATAGAGCGACAGATTTGAAATCAGAAGATCGTGTGTTCGAGCCCCAAAAGAAGCTTAACTTTTTTTTTCTGTAAAAATTACTGTTACCTGTATATAGGTACGATGTGCACTGGTCGATGTATATATACAGTAAATGATTTCCTGCGCTATATTTGCTCGCTTAAATACCCGATTTCGACATGAGCTGGTGAACATGAAGTTACAAATAAAGACACGCTTACAAAGAAGAAATTGATTGATATAGGGACTCTGTAGCTTTAAGTATAATAGAAAGTGGGACACATTCAAAAACTACCTTGGCATGTTAGACTGAAAACAGCAGAGTTGCGGCCATCGATTTATTAAAAACGCTATATTTCAGTTCGTTAAATCTGTTGATTCTTCATTTTTCATCTGATCTTTACCAAACTTGTTTAAAATGTGAATATCAATACAATCTCAGATCAGACAAGTTTGAAAAACAGTCATGTATCTCGCATATATCTCTATCCCCTTCCACCCCAACCCTCTCCTTTGCATGTATATTATTATATTTTGAAGTTATCTCAGTCATAGAAGAATGTGGTACAAAAACTTAGACTAGAAACAGCAGAGTAACGGCCTTGACTGATTAAAAAAAAACAAAGACACTCTCTCTAGGTCCTTTATTTCTTCCATCAATATTTGCCGAACTTGTTCATAGGATTATTTTCAATAAAGACTCAGAAAAGTAATTCATCAAAAGATGTTGATCAATGAGATAAAAGTGTTAAACAACTTACACAGGTAGAGCAATTAAGGCCCTCTTAAGCCTCTTGTTTCACAATATTATCATTATGTGTTGTTCATAGGTACATAGTGCATATTCTCTGCCAATTCTCCACTCCCTTCAACCATACCTTGTGCCTACATTTTCACTACGGTATGTTCTTTTTTTATCACAAGGCAGGCAATTATCATCTCTTTCTCTGATGGTATATGCTGGTGTGTCATTTATTGTTCTCTGACAAAGCGAATAGCCGAACATTTTAGGGCACTCAACACTTTGAGGGCACAAACAAAAATAAAACAAAAGTAATTTCACTTGAAAATTATTCATTATCAACAGCTTTCTCAGGATCCCTTTTCTCTCTCCCAGTAACTGGCATGTTAGTTCTGTAAAGATAAACATATCAGACAAATAGTTTTTGTGTGTGTTTTCAAGTGTGTTTTCAAGTGTGTTTTCAATTGTGTGTATTTTGTAATTGGCCCACCTCATCTGGGATGAAAATTGAAGCATACAGTCCTCAGAGGTTCTATCAAAGTGTACTGAAAAAATGAAGTTTAGCAAGCATCAAGCACATCTAGCTTAGGTTGATCTTCTTTTTCACTTACTTTTTGTATTCCAATGTAAGTATCAGAGTTATCTCCCATTTAGTTAAAACATACTATTTCACATTTAAAAAATACAACTAAGGAAAAGAGCAAGATTAAACATTACAAGATAACTCGTATGGGTCTCAAGTTATAAAAAACGCTAAAACAATCGACCATTTCCTTGCCATTATAAAGATATAGGGAACCAAAGTTTACCATTTGTGAAATTACCTCCCTTAACATTGATTATAAGAGCGAAGTTATAATTTCTGTAAAACATGTAGATTAACACATGTTGATATTGTTTTCGCATATTTCTTTTGAGACTTATTCCCTTAATATAACTGATAATTATGTAAGTTATATTGCCCATGACGGCTTCTACACATACTAGAATCTGGTCAACGGGATTTCTTGCTGAACTTATTTTTATCCGTATATTAAAGCCACTAGGGTTATTTTCAACTTGAACGGAGATGTTTTCAAGATACAGATTTTGTGTAAATTATTAGTGAATATTACTGTCAAATTTGTATTCTCCCCATTTGTTACACAATACATATGAAATTTACTGTCTGGTAAAAATGTATACGAGTTTTTAGCTGGTAAACGTATACGACTTTTTAGCCAATTCACGCAAACTGACTGTACGTTAAACAAACACGCTGGCTCTGCATGCTATCCGTTTAAGCGCAGTATACATGGGACACAACGTAACATTGTGTACAATAGTTCACATATTAAACGTTTTGGCGATATTGTATTGCAGTTATTTATTTGGCATAGTTCGCAACATTGTTATAAGACATCCAAATCCTGTGTCGTTTTGATTCATTTTACGCTTAATAAGCATATTCCGACTAACCAGGAGCAGGAGTGCATCCAGAGTAGTGATTCGCTCCTGTGTGTCAAGGTCTGTGAAACCGTGTAATATTTAAAGTGTCTCGTCCTCAATTTTAAACAAATATATCACGTTTGCGATTATTGATGTCCAGAAAGCAAAGCCGATCACAGGATCAAGCGCAGAATAATCGCCTGGGTTATAAAGAGATCAGGTTCACTCTAAGGACAGCTTTGTTTAAGGTTGACCTCAGGTTAAATATACTATCTTGTTTGCAAGGTTATCAACTGGACATCATGAAATGATTACAATAATGTCAATGAAAAAGAACGCCTGCACTTGGACTAGTTCTAGGACTGGTGGTAGTAATACCAGAGGAAGGCAAATCATTTTACCAAACTTGGTCCGAGTTATATGGACAAGTCCAATGACCAATTACATTTGATCAGAAACAGCAGTTATTGTTTGATTTATAAACGGTTACCTCGGTAATAGAAGAAACTAGCCATGTCTGACCAGAAACGACGAAATGAGGACATAAACTTAGTTCAAGCTCCGCCCCTATTGATCCCTATTGTCCACATGACCAGTTCCCACACACATTGGCCATGTGATAGTTGTGTGTTGGACTATATGTGCTTTTCTTACAGGTTTAAATACACATTTTACTTGTATTTGGCTCAAATATATGTGTTGTGATATATTTACACAAAATTCGGAGAAGGCAGACATATTCAACGGAGCACTTTTGCATACCCGCTAGCTCGAACAGCAGTTACAAGCAAGTGCACAAAAGGTAAGCAAAACACATTTAAACAAAACACATTTAATTACCTTTTCGATAATGACAAGCCCAGTGTTGAAAAATGGGATCTTGAATGGGATTCACGGGCTCTTAAAATACCCGTGACTGAATATGCGTGCGTAAAATGATTTATGAGTTGGTAACTCTTAATTCGAAGCTGCAGTTTTGTGGTTAGGCCTGACTGGTTTATACTGTGTCTGTAGGGTTTGGATTCTCAAAATATGTAAGTTATATATATACCTCGTCGTCGGGAGGTGCATATATTGTAAAATGTGGCTGTTGTTGACGGGATAGCTACTTTAATTAACCCACACTATGTTGTTTGTAAGAGCTGCATACTCATACTGCAGCAACTCCTGGAGGTTATTGCTATCGTGGTCCTCGACACTGGACGAACAATGATCGATGACAATGTAAAAAATATTTTTTGAGAAAAGGTGATAAAAGCCTCTAACTACAGGCCCATTTTACTGAAAAATTACATGTAAATATTTAAGGCACTCAGCGGGTTTGAACTCTGGACCCCTTGCATGTGAAGCAGACGCTCTACCGGTATGGCCATACAAGCTAGCTTTGAGGCTAGACAGTAGTAACGCGCTTGTAAATCTATCTATTTACATACCCGCACGCACCCCCCTCCCCCCCTCCCCCCCTCCCCCATACACACACACACAACCCCCACCACACCCATTTGACTATGTAAATCATGAAAAGCTTCAATTTAAACTCCACCAGTATGTCATCCGAGAACATATCCTTTTTTTTTTCCTAACCGGCTACAACCAGTAGTCTTAAATAATCCGATTAGTCAGAGGAAGTAACAGTTACATCAGCAGTACCCCGGGGATTATTCATAGGGTCCATTTTGCGTCTGGTATTCTAACATCAAATCTAATGTAAAGCCTTTTGTCGTTGACAAAGTCGTATATCGTGTAAACTGGGCAACAGTTAGTGTGTTCCAGCTCCATAATCAGCAGCTCAGATTGTCGCATGTCACTTTATTCAGGGAGTAAGTATGCTTATGTATACATATAATTACTCCCTGCTTTATTTTATCAATTTTCGGAAGGAAACTTTGTAAAAACTTTAGAACTGCTAAAATCTTTTTAATTAATAGAATTGTTTATTTTAAACCAAACACAGAAATTTAAACAAACAAACCTTCATTCCCCAACACGAAGTTAGTCTACACGCAATTTTAACAAAATTAAATTCCATGTTCCTTCTTTCAAACACGAATAGCCAGACAGAAAAATAAGGATAGGCGAAGTTAGGCCAAAAAAGGGTTTGTTTCTGGTCTTCCAACCGATCACATTTTTAATGCCCTGACCCTAAACTTTTTAGGGCACAATTTTTTTTTTTTTTTTATTATTCTTTTTTTATTTATTTTTTAGGTTTTTAAGGCATGTAAGTGCTATGGAACACTCATATTATGTAATATGTTCAAGAAAACAGGCCTTTTATGTTCTTGATTTGAATTTAATATAGTAAGGAATAATTCCAAAAAAAATAAAAAAAAAGATTTTTCTATCGGCTTACCCTAATTGTTTTGTGGAAAATACCAGAAACAGACATTTTTGGCCTTATCTATTAAATTATAAATAGCATTTTAATGAGTTTTGTTATAATAAACAGAACTAGAATATGTAATTTATTGTAATAAAGATTTGAAAAAAAAACGATATTAGTAAATTAATATCTTATTTTGTTATAAATAAATATAAAATGTAAACGTTTTAAAATTCATATATGATAACTTTCTATCTAGAGGGAGAACTGAAACTTTTTAAGAAATTGGAATTACATAGTGGCATGTACTTCCATCCGAATAAGTGTACTGCTATGCATATAGCAAGGTCCAGAACATCATTCCCTTCCCAACATCAAAAAATGATTTCTTGATATCAAGAAATTATCAAGAAATCGAATTCTTGATATCAAGAAATTATTTATTTATTTCTTGATATACAAACAACAACAAAATAACTCAGAATAAATAGTAAAACGGTGTCCCAAAAGTGTGAACAATTTTTATTTCGACATAATTGCAATGGGTTCCACTGCACAATGGCGAGGGGAACGAACAACTACTTGTACTAACAGGGCGTCAGAAGATAATACATATACAATGGTCAGGGGGGAGTTTTTAATGGCATGCCATTAATTACATTATGGAACTAGCCAAGAAATAATCGTGTGAACTGTAGATTTAAAACATAGATAAAGAACAACCAAAAAGCCTAATACATGTATATAGGAGTAAGAACAAAATAACTGTCCCAAAGTTTTGTTCTAATCGGCTGCGTGGTTTCAGAACAAAAGTCGTTTAAGGACACAATTCCCAACGCTACTTGGTCGTTGAAAAGGCATGGGAAGCTTGAATTACAGCCAGCACGCTTCATGGCTGATCAACTTGAGTCCCGCTGGTAGTTTTTTTATTTGTATAGCATTGCTATATTGAAGGAAAGAATAGCTTAACAACACTTTTTCTAACAATTTTAACTTTTTTTTGATTGCAACAATTCTATAAATTTGGGTATATTTGGTATTTTCCAATAAAACTTTTTAAAATACACCTCTCTAAAATCATGATAAAATGGACATTCTAGTATAAAATGAAATTCGTCCTCTAAAGAATTACAAAGTTTACATTTCCAGTCTCTATTTCAAGTCTGTGAGATGACACTCTAAGTCTAGTTAATGCTAATTTAAATTTGTGGATAGTAACTTTATCTAAGTAGGGTTTAAAAATGAATTCCGAGAATAAAATGTAACAATTCGCTCTAGTTGAATTTGATAAATGTTCGTTCCATTTCTGTACAAAAGTATCATTTAATCTCTGATTAAATAGAGAAATAAAACTATTTACATTTCCCACCTCTTGAAAAAAACATACATCATAAAATCCTAATCTTTCAAGAACATATTTCACAGATCTAACCCAAGAAATCTTAATTGGGTATTTGTCTAAGTCTGCTAACAGTGACCCTAACCCGAACTAACCCTAACCCTAAACTATTTTAACTCATTGCATTTCAAAAGTTTAAACCAATAACGAATAATAGCTTTCATTCTATATTGTTGTAATGTAGTTCTTCCTAACTCTCCATAAATAAAATCTTTTTGAGTTTTAATTTTTACTCCTAACAGATGTTTACAAAATTGTAAATGAACTCGTTCGATTACTTTAGCCTCTAAAACCCCCCAAACTTCAGCCCCATATTTCAAAATAGGTAACATTAGTTTATCAAATAAATCTAACATATAACTCACAGATAAGTATATCATGACATTTATATACATATATTTCTCTGAAAGACCCACCAGTTGTAAATACGTAAATGTGTTGACAATGTCAAGTTGTGAACCATTATAGATGAAATGTATATTTCTTCTGTTTCTCCCACCTTTTTTAAACACCATAACTTTTGTTTTATTCACATTTACTGTAAGTTTCCATTAAAACATCATGCAAAATATTTAAATCATCCTGTAAACCGCTCTCGTTAACTATGTTATCAGCTTAAAGAAGTAAACATAACTTTAACATACCCATATCATTCCCGTATATCCTTTTAAAATAAAAGTTTCCTCAAGGTCATTCAGATACATGGAAAACAAAAATGGTGACAGATACTCACCCTGAGCGACTCCCAGAAAACATGTATATGCTTCGCTCAACTCATTCTTATATTTAACACGTGATTTTACATTTTTGTACATAGATTTAATAACTTCTAAGGTTTTTCCCCTTAGCCCAGTCTTTAGGAGTTTATACCATAATTTATCTCTTACAATACTCACATCCATTTTGGAAGCATGAACTATTTAAAAATAATGTTTACTCCGAACGTGTTCCTTTTTACTCATTCATTTTGAATTTGATGAGTAAATACTCATTGCAGTCAAAACTTATCTACAGCTCCGTCAAGTTCCGTCAAGTTCAACTATATATCAGTATAATTAGTATCTTCTATTGTACTTTTATTGCTGTACGTTTTTGGTTTGATTTTATTAGATTTCAATGGTGTTTTAAGTCATTTTAGCACATGTTAAGCCTTAGGTATATGCAGTGTTCACTGGTATATAACGGCATATTATACTCAGTTGCAAAAGAAAGTGTACACTGAGTTTTGTTTAGATTTAATTGTATAAAGATTTTTTTTTAGAATTAAATTGACAAATTCCAAAATGACTATGCCATGTTTGGTACCAACTTTTTTATCATTCCATTGCCAATATCATGTTGTCAATTGTTTTTCAATAGGTTGAATCATTAAGGGACTGTCGCTTGATAAAGAGGATAGGGTGTAAATTAAAATGTTCAAAGTGTCCAGTTTCTTTTGCAACGGAGTATAGATTATTTCTAAAAGTAACGTGTATTAAAGTGACATACCGCAATTTTGATGTTTTTCACATTACTTGCATTTGTTCAATCATTAATATTACTTATAAGGATAGCATAAAGCTAATTGTGTTTGTATATTACCTGGGCTGATAATTCATATAAAGCCCTGATCATAACTGGTGATTATATTGCACCAGTAATTTATTTAAACCTATGGTAAAATTAGAAAATAAAATGAAAACTCTAAATATTATTTAATTATAACATGGATATAGAGGTACCGATGAGTATGTAGATATACCGATGAGTATGTAGATCTATGATTATAACAGCAAGCCGGTTTAGAGTCAACATATGTAAATTGAACTTTAAACGTCATACTTGTAATTTGTTTAATTTGTTAGCTCCCCATGCTCAAACACACAAGGCAAGTCTCTTTAAAGGCTCATGAATGTTGATTTAGTTTATAGATCAGGCCTCTACGAGTACAGTTGTCATTTTTGTCACAGGTTAGATTTGCACTGGCCCTGAACCTTTCTGCACATGATCTAAGTTTACCTTAATCACAAATAATGGTCTACATAGTACTTGTATATCCATGTTTGAACATGCAATTGATTTTGTCCCGACTTTGGGGTTTTTAGAAGTAAATAACAATAAACAGGATGACGTGGCCATCGCGTGTTCAGGATCAATATCATGTTTACAGCCATGCAGCCATTTCATCTAACCACAGCTTTTCCCGCCCATGTGTCAATACCAGTATATCGCAACCTGATTGGTTAGAACATTATCGCCATACATCGCGTGACTCGAGTTCATGGCGAGGTCAATGCATATTTAAGTACCATAATAAAAACATTCGAGGCGTTCAAAAATTTGAACATAAGTTACAGTAACTTTGCTTCAAACGGATGTATCTCAAGAATATATATTAACATACAACAGTAAGGTAAGTCATGTCTGTTGAAACAGTTGCAACCTTTATGTTAAATATGCTAAAGCTGCAAAGCTGCACTAGCAGAAACGTGTGAGGCTATTTTTAGAAACAGAAAGTAGCCCTGACGTTTGCACAGGTGCGCCGCATGTTAAAATTAAATATTTAATATTCAGTGTGTGAAATAAATATAGCTTCTTGGATAACTTGTACAATTTACCTCCATTCCTGTAGAGTAAAGAGTTTATGGATGTTCAATATTGTCCATTATTGATCAAGTACCTTTTTTAGTGGAATTCGGAGGATCATCTATCATTTGAGCACGAGTTTTTTTCACGTGTAAGCCGTACAATCTGATAAATATAAACCACCCTTAATTCATGTCTACTATTAATTTTAATTCCACTGAAAAATAATCCAACAGAGGTGAGGTATGTGATCAAACTGATAAATAGAGACCTCGATTTTATTAGTTTCAAGGGGAAAAAAGTGAGGCCATCCCAGGGTGTGTGGGGCTCATGTTCCCTGAAAATATGACCCTATGTTCCCTTGTTCCCCAAACATATTTTGCTTTGTTCCCTACAATTGTTTTTCCAGTATTCTCAAAAAGTATTCCATTATGTTCCCTTGTTCCCCCAAAACATGCAAATGTTCCCCAAAATTCATGCTGATGAATCGACAATAATTATAGCTGTTGCATCTTGGACAACACTGTATGTCACCATGATTTGTTTGGAATAATTTTTTTTAAAGTTTTATTTTTTTTGATATATGAAAACTAGATGTTAGAATTTTATTTCCTGTAAACTCATGTTTCCTTGTTCCCTAAAAATATGCCGATGTTCCTCTGTTCCCTGAAAATAACAATGTTCTCTTTTCCCTAAAAATAAATGACGATGTTCCCTTGTTCCACAAAACCCGTGGGAGGCTCATAATAGTACTCTGTACAGTATGCTTGAGAGTACTTCGAGCCTTCTCTGACCTAACCAGCCTTTAAATGATTTTGGTATTTCATCTGGCTGTGTAAAAAGCCAAAGAAACATATTAACCAAGGCTTTTAGGGCCCGAGAAGGCTCAGATAAGCTTCAGAGTTGACTGGTATCACTCGGTCAGAATATTGGTACACAAGGGCAGATCCAGGGGCACAAGAAAAAAGCCCAGCAAACATAGACTTAGTTTTAACATTTGCTTTGTCGTGGACCAGGTCCACCATTTGACATCAGTGAAATAACGTACTAAACTCAATTTTAAAAATGCACCAGAATTTTATATCTAGGAAATACAAAAAGTTTGGCGACATGCCCCAGGACTCCTAGCCAGCAACTCTAGCCCCACCCCACACCCAACTAAAAAAAATCAAAATCCCCAAGGACCCCATAGCCCGCAGCTCAAGTTCCACCCACCACTCCACTGTGCACGCCAACTGAAATCCTGGATCTGTGCTTGTGTGATTATATCTCGCAGTTGTATTTTCTTCTCGTTTCAGATAAAACATAAACAAAAAGAATGCCAGCAAGGAGTTTTGGAGAGCCTCCTTTGTTTATGGAGGCTGATGAGGCTGATGTACCAACATCAAACAATGATTCAGATGCGGCGTCGAACAACCCCTCATGCCCAGGGGTGATGCCACCATGCCACCAGGATGTAGTGATCAGTGGCGTATCCTGCCGTCTTCCCCAGTCCGATGACATGGGCGAGTTCCGTGATAATCTCGTGAATGGCATTGACATGGTTACAGAGGATGATTCTAGATGGCAGCCAGGTAAAAAAAAAAGGAAAATGGTTTATCATTAGTTTTGGGATGTTAAAAAAACTATTTTTTTTCTCAGAAAATCTCATATAGATTACCTCCCTTCATGTTCTCATTTTTGGGTCATGAATAATTTTCCTTGAAGAACAAATATTTTATTTTATAACTTTTAACTAATTTTATCTATTATTTGTTCATAATTATATTCTCCTATTTTTAGGTTTGTATGGGCTGCCAGCAAGAAGCGGTAAACTAAAGGATCTGTCCAAATTCGATGCAACATTTTTTGGAGTGCATCCGAAGCAGGCAAACAGCATGGATCCACAGTTGAGAATACTTCTAGAAGTAACTTATGAGGCAATAGTTGATGCAGGTGGGTTTCACAGTTTATACACGTCAACTGAACCCTTTTTTTTTCAGAATGTGCTCAAAACCTTGAATCGCCTTGACATATCACAATAATCGAAAATTATTGTCTGAAAAGAACCTAAAATATAATGCTTTAAAAGGGCTTCTTTTTTTTGCAAGTTAATTTAGGTTTGATTTGAAACTTCTTAACTTGATTGATATTTAAGGTCAGACAGAAAATCTTTTTAATATCCTATCCAGTTTTGCTGTGTTACAAAGGCATTGTGTAAGAAGAAATAATATAGTGATAAATTGTGTATTAGATCACCGTTAGAAAATAAACTGTAAACAAATTAAATTCAAGACAGTTTTAATAATGAACACGTAAGAAAATAAAATTCTTTTTCGACAATGATCTTTATGTAGATCAATGTATTTAAAACCTAATTGTCTGTTTCAATATTACAGTATAAAATTCTTAAATCGGTACAAAAATATTTGAAACAGTCTATTAAATCATTTTGGAATTATTTTTTGTTTAGAATTTTCCATATCAAAAAGTCAAGAAACTCATTACTCAATGAGTTATACAAACACTCAAAATATCCTTTTTTATGCAAAAAATACAACTCGCTGTGTTCTGAGAACACAATGAGTGTCTCCTACATAGGACTCTTCTGAGACCACAATGAGTGTCTCCTGTATAGGACTCACTGTGTTCTGAGAACACAATGAGTGTATATTACATATTTGTCTGTGATTTGTATAGTAAATACTGGGAATAGAAAAGCTATATCTACTCGTTTGCTCTATGTGAAATAGTGGGAGATATTTCACAGTACGGAACATTGCTCGGCCTTTTCCGTCAGTGGCGGGAATGCCAAATGATGTTCCGATTGTTTTACGGATGTCTTCCGCCACTAGAAAATACCAATTACGGAAATTAACGAAGAGTTCCAGTTCCACTTGTTTTGTTTGTATGACTCCGCGCTCGTTCTTATATCGGGGGCCATTTCTCTACCTCGGGAGATATTTCCCGTATCACAAAAACGCTGGTTATTAAACTCTATCTCCTGTATAGGACTCTCTGTGTTCGTGTTCTGAGAACACAATGAGTGTCTCCTACATAGGACTCTGTGTGTTCCGAGAACACAACGAGTTCCATGTTTTGAAGAAAATGAATATTTTAAGTATTTGCATTACTCATTGAGTATTGAGGTTCTTGATTTTCTGGTATGGCAAATTCTAAACAAAAAAAAATTCTAAAATGATTTAATAGACTGTTTTGAGTGCAAAATGGGAGAGAGTTTTTACCCCAATGACATAGCAGCACAAGTTAGGTGATAACATTTCTCTGAACATAATAGCGTAACAGTTCCAGTCTTTATTGCTAGGTAGTTTATAGAAGAGAAAAAATTATTTTAGAAGAGTTAGAATCCTGAATTTCTAGCATGCTTTGCTACCGTGCAAAGAGGCGGCTACTCAATATTCGCCCATATTGACGTGTAGTAAAGTCATATTGTGTGTGTAATGTATACTTGTTCGTGATTGGTGCAATGTTCTTGTCATGTCAAAGGAAGTATTTCACATGATGTAAACAATGTTGATTTCATTGTGAAAATTCCCACGATGTAATGGCAATATGTTTGTTTAAAATACATGTTTTTGGTGAAAATTACATGTTACAATCTGTTTTATTGTTCTAATTTAAAAATGCGCTTGCAATAAAAAGGTTATTAGATTTACATTGGGATATATGCAGTCGTTCTTTCACGCATAAAGTTGTGCAATATTAATGCGCGTAAAAACTTGTGCATACCGGTATATCCAAATACAAATCTAATAACCTATAATTATTGCATACGCATTCAGAAGCTCCGTTTACTTTCAATGTAACTGAAAGCGTAAATATTTTTGCCCAAATTGACGTGGCATATTTGACGCGTTGTATAATCATTGTTACAGTAGTGGAACTACTATTGCGCATACTCGTTAGGGATTGATGTAATTCACAGTTCATGTCGCTGGAACTTTGTCGTGATGTAAACATTGTAGTGTTTTAAATTCCCACGATGTTACGACAGCATGTTTGTTTCAAATAAATATTTTTGATGAAAATTAATTGTTAAAACTCATTGCTTTTTGGTCGAATTATTCATTTTATATTAAACGTGTATGCAATAAAAAAGTTATTAGATTGTACCGAGATATATGCACTCGTTTACCGTGTATACATACTGCGCTCCTAAAGTTGCGCAATATTGTTACGCGGAAGAACTTGTGCATATATCCCAATACAAATCTAATAACCTATAATTATTAGTGTAGCTGTCTATATACAACATTCTTTGTTTGATGACGTCGTATTTGACTCGGTCCTCTGTACGCCACCGAACAACGGAACTACCTCGTTGATTACGGAAATCGACAAGGCAAGCCGGATGTTCTCCAAGTTGACTGGACAGGAGCAATGATTCAGCATTCATTGCATATTTGCATATATTTATTTCTCTAGTGTAATATGATAAATATATCATGGCTTAATTACACTCCCACACCACAAGTTATTTGATAACATTTTATATAAGTACATTTCATACTTTTTGTTTTGTTCTTTGTTTACTTAACATAACTTTGATTCAGGTGTCGACCCGGAAACAGTGCGTGGCACGAAGACTGGTGTGTTTATAGGAGCGAGTGCGTCCGAAAGTCACGACGCCTGGACAACTGATCCAGATGCAACAGTAGGGTACACCATGACCGGGTGTACACGCTCCATGTTTGCCAACAGACTCTCATACTTCTTTGACTTTAAAGGTTGGTGAAATACTGAAGAATCAGTAAACATTTATGGGCGAGTAGTTTTTTCTGAAGGATCAAAACCAAAAAATTAAAAAAGATTTACAGAGAAACTACATTTATACAAAAATAGAATTTATTTTGCAACATAAAGCATTTGCTGAAACACGTTGATGATTCCTTGAGGTTTTCTTTAAAAATAGTATAAGGGCCTTGATATTTAAAGGGACATGCCACAATCTTGAAATTTTTATCAAGCATTCAAATTAGCATTTCAGTGTAAAATCCATTTCAGTACCATGTTAAGTGAGTGTAAGTTCATATGCTAACTTTTTAACGCAATGACAGGTGAACTTGGTGGTTATATTATCTACCGACACCTCACAAACACTTCATGTGTAACCATATTTAATAGCCTTATTGTGTATAAATTTAGTTTGCTCTCTTGGTTGATATTATGGGAAGCTGTACATTTACAAAACTCATGTCAGCAGGGCACTTGTTTGGCCATTTTTGGGGCCCGAAATTTTAAACCCACTCCCCTCTGCTAAAAGTATATATTTTTCCCCTTTTCCTGTGAAAAATTCATTTTTTCCCTTTTCCTGTGAAAAATTCACTTCTTTAATATTTTTTTTTTTTAATTTTCTTTTATTTGAAATGTTATATTTTGCCATTTGGAATGGTACATTCTTGCTGCCATTTAAATAATAAAAACACACACACACACTAATTTGTGTTTCTTAGAAATTCACCTTTGATATGAAAACAACGCAAAATTCTCCTTCCTGAGCGCCCTGACCCCAGGCCTCTAAAAGCTGACTAGTGCCCTGAAGACATGAGTTTGTATTTCTCTATTCATTTTAAAAAAGTGTTCACACCCATATAAATCTGTTTCAATTAAAGGAATGTTTAAAACAAGTAATTATTCCCTGTATCATTATTCTGCTCCAGGGCCCAGTTACTCCATAGATACAGCATGCTCCTCCAGTCTGTTGGCCCTGGATCAAGCATTACATAGTATACGTAGTGGCCAGTGTGATGCCGCCATAGTAGGAGGTTCAAACTTGTGTTTGAAACCTACCACCGCTCTGCAGTTCCTGAAACTTGGTATGCTGTCGCCCGATGGCATGTGTAAATCATTTGATGTCGAAGGTATGGCCAGTTTCTAGATATATGTAACGAACCCATCTCAAGCTCCCAACATCAAGTATAATCAAATTACATATTTAATTTATAGTCGACAGTAATAGTTGCAACAATACTCTGAAATATGAAAGCTTAAGCTATCAGATAAGGAAATTTAAAGTCTTTTTATCACTGAAATGTTTAATTGTTAAATCTGTGTTTGTTCAAACAAGCACTCAAGCAGCCTCGGTAATTTGGTGGATAAAACCTTGCGCTTTAGAGCTATAGACCTCCACACGGCATGGTTTGCTTCCTGGTGGAGGCATATCTGATGGGAAACCATCTTATCTCCCTCTGAAGTTCCTGTCCCAATATAACCTAATTATGATGTATTGAGACATAAAAACCAATTTCATTTCAGTTTGTTAAAAAGTAATATTTTATTAATGCTGTATGACAAATCAGATGAAGCTTGATTGGGTTTAAAAGATACCAAATTGTGCGTAAAATGTGTAACATTGAATGTATTGAAATGTATTAAAACATCTTGTATGTAACTGCAGGTAATGGATATTGTCGCAGTGAAGGTATTGTTGCCATGTATCTACAGAAAGAGACGTCTGCCAAGAGAATTTACTGTACCCTCGTACACTCCAAGACTAACAGCGATGGCAATAAGCAGCAAGGTCAGTCCCGGAGGATCGGAAAAACGATTTATACAGCCATTCTGCCAAGTTCTTGAGAAAATGTCTTTAATCCGTTTAACATTACGCACACATATTGGGATGAATTTCACTTTTATACAATGCACTTACCAGAAAGATAAAGAGTAAAAAAAAAGATTCACATGCCATTACAAGTAAATAAATAGTGTACAATCGACTGCCATGATCTAGTATTTTTTAGGTGGAAGAAGTGTGACATGGCTTTTTAGTAGAGTAGAGCCTCTCAACAATTTACTGTTAGGCCATATAAAATTAATTCCCAGTTTATCATCCCCGCCCGCGCCGAATATTTTATGCCGCCCCGACAATTTTTTTGTCCGGAAAAAAAATAAATCGACAAAGTCGTCGTTCCGTGACGTAAAATGCGTTAATATTTAGCCTGAACCGGAAATACATTTTGTAAACAAATCGGACGTCGAGCAATAAGAAGTGAGTTATATTGAGAACTTCAACTTTTAAAACTCGCATACATTGTAGTTTATATCATTATAAATACAAATGTATGCTATAGCAGTGACAATTGGTAATAAAGAGAGTGTTCAAAACATAATACTTCTGGTTATTAATATTTTTGTGATGTTTGATGTCATCTTGGGAAAATAAAAAATAAAATTGCACCCCCCGCCCCAATTTTTTCCAAAATTTGGATGATAAACTGGGAATTAATTTGATATGGCCTTAAAGAGCTTTGAGCAAATTTTTATTAATTTCACGACACGAGTTTCATTTAAATTCATATTTGATAGAAATGGGGTGTGACACCCTTTCTTATTATGCCTTAACGTTCATTGCAGTTATATTCCTCAATCCACTATCTAATGCTTGAAATATACAAGTGTAATGCAAAAAATATGTAATGACTATTGTACTGTAAGATGATGCAGTCAAACCTGTATTATGACCACTAAAGGGGATAGAAAGATGATCTCAACACAGGTGGTTTTGTCCTGTCGCAGAACACATTTTTATTACTTTTCTCAAACAATTTATGTCCCCCTATATCACACATTGGTGATGTCTATTAATTTATTACAGAAATATGGCCCTTTGTTTTCCACTTTAATATTGTTTAATGAACTTCATGTGGCTTTCACTTCAAGATTTTCAAAACAGGGGCCATTCTTCCATGATACTTTTAGTTTAATACAGATTGTCTCTTGAACCGGTTTGACTGTACTTCGTTTTATTTTATTAGGTATAACCTTCCCATCTGGAGAGGTTCAGAAATCTTTACTCTGTGAGGTATACAGCGAGGCTTGTATTGATCCGTCGAAAGTGGTATACATCGAGGCCCATGGCACCGGTACCAAGGCAGGCGACCCACAGGAGGTCAACTCGATCTGTGATGTGTTCTGTAAGGACAGACAGGGACCTCTAATGATTGGCTCTGTCAAATCGAATATGGGCCACTCAGAACCAGCTTCAGGTATGCATGGATAATATCTCTAAATGGTTAACCATTTGTGGTGAAGTTATGTGTTGAAAGACTGTTTCAGTTCTTCAAACCACTTTTCATAGGGATTTTATTATCCGCAAAATGTAAATGATCTGCAAGAAAAAGAAAATTTATTATGGGTATCCGGTTCTGATAGGGAAATTCCAGCCCTCGGTATAATTGTTGTAATCGGAACCTCAGCAGAGCCTCGGGTTCCAATAAAAACAGCTTTACCTCGTGTTGGAATTCCCTATCTTCGCCGGATACCAATGAAAGATTCTTATGTCACCTTTATTTCTAGCTTATACAAATGTATATCCTTAGTCGCTGGATATCTTAACTTTAGTTCTTACAGATATAATTATTCATACCATTTTTCAATTGTTTGTTTTCCTTTCTTTTTTCTTAATGAAGAAATACATGACCTCATCTGTTTTGCATTTACAACCATGACGAATATTATCGCTTTAACATGAGGTGAACACAGAAAATACAAATACAAAATGGATTTCTCTATGGTAAAATTGACCACGGTCTTTCCCTGATTGTTTAATATGTTTGTCATACACACAACTAAAAGGTTGTCTGTTGTTCTTGGGGGGCGTCCGTGGCCACTTGCCCCTCACCGCTGTAGGTTCGATCCCTCAGGGGCCTAGGAATCTTTATGTGAGGAAGCTATCCAGCTGGCTTGCGGAATGTCGGTGGTTCTACCCAGGTGCCCGCCCGTGCACGAAAATTGCCCACAGGGGCACCTGGGGTCTTCCTCTACCAGTGGAAGCTGGAAAGTTGCCATATGACCTTAGCTGTTGGTGCGACTATAAAATCCAGTTCAATCAATCTGTTGTTCTTGGCCATTGTAGTCAACAGGATTCACACAAGTTGTTAAAGCATTGTGTAGGTTCAAGATGAATGGCCACCCATTTTTAGCTCTACTGATCAGAGATCAACAGAGCTTATGCCGTGGTGCGGCGTCCGTCGTCCGTCCGTCCGTCTGTCCGTTAACTTTTTTTTTGTAGCGACTACTCCTCTGAAACTACTGAATAGATTTTCATGAAACTTTACAGAAATGTTGCCCATGAAGTCTAGTTGATCCTAGCAAAAATTCATGTTGATGTGAAATCCAAGATGGCCGCCAAAGCTAAAAATAGATTTTTTAAATTCAAGTTTGTAGCGACTACTTCTTGAAAACTATAAGTGATATTGATATGGGACTTTTTCTAAAATGATCAGCATGACATGATGTTGGTCCTTGTCGAAAATGGTTTTGATTTGACGTTAAACATGGCTACCAGCGGCCATCTTTGTTTACATAGAGTTATATAATGAAAACTTGTAGCGACTACTCCTCTGAAACTACTTGACGGATTTTCATGAAACTTCACAGGAATGTTGCTCTTGATGTCTTATTGATCCTAGCAAAATTTCAGGTCGGCCGGAAATTCAAGATGGCCGCCACGGCTAAAAATAGATTTTTAAAAAATAAGTTTGTAGCGACTACTTCTTGAAAACTATAAGAGATATTGATATGGGACTTTTTCTAAAATGATCAGCATGACATGATGTTGGTCCTTGTCGAAAATCGTTTTGATTCGACGTTAAACATGGCTGCCAGCGTCCATCTTTGTTTACATAGTTATATAATGAAAACTTGTAGCGACTACTCCTCTGAAACTACTTGACGGATTTTCATGAAACTTCACAGGAATGTTGCTCTTGATGTCTAATTGATCCTAGCAAAATTTCAGGTTGGCCGGAAATTCAAGATGGCCGCCACGGCTAAAAATAGATTTTTAAAAAATAAGTTTGTAGCGACTACTTCTTGAAAACTATAAGAGATATTGATATGGGACTTTTTCTAAAATGATCAGCATGACATGATGTTGATCCTTATTGAAAATTATTTTGATTCGACGTTAAACATGGCTGCCAGTGGCCATCTTTGGTTACATAGAGTTATATAGTAAAAACTTGTAGCGACTACTCCTCTGAAACTACTAGACAGATTTTCACGAAACTTCACAGGAATGTTGCTCTTGATGTCTAATTGATCCTAGCAAAATTTCAGGTCTGCCAGAAATTCAAGATGGCCGCCACGGTTAAAAATAGATTTTCAAAAAACAAGTCTGTAGCGTCTACTTCCTGAAATCAAAATCAATCAGTAGAGCTTCAAGGTCATTGACCTCTTGTTTAGTATTATCAATTATCAAATTTAACTCTTAAACATCATATGAACATTTTTTGATAGTCTCGGAGAGAAACATATATTGAAAACTTCTACTAAGCTGTGTAAAAGCAAGTATTATTTGCATGACATAGATACTACTTTTACCACTGTGTGACTGCACCGGGAAATGAGGTAAATCTGAATTGTATAGCTGCACATCTATTGCCAGATAATTGATAAATACATTTACTTGTGGATTAATTTACCTGTCCAAAGTTTTCTACGTCATCAAATAAAACCTTATTCTCGCTTTTCACAGATGTACAGTGTGTGAATTGCAAATATCTATTGTTGTGTATTAATTTCGATTGAAATAAACATAAACATGTTCATATTTGTTGGTGTTCCATTCTTAGCATGGAGGTCGCCAACAAGACTTAAGGGAATAAATGTATACAATCAACTATAGTTGCAATTTCTGTCTTTTGTTGTTTTAGGTCTTGCAGCCGTTTGCAAGGTGATAGTTGCTATGGAAGAAAAAATGATTCCTGGCAACCTACATTTCAACACTCCCAACCCAGACATACCAGGATTGGTTAATGGCAAATTGCATGTTGTTGATCGCGGAACAAAGTGGAATGGGGGACTAGTTGGTGTGAACTCTTTTGGTTTTGGGGGCTCAAATGTCCACTCCATCTTAAAATCAAATGCCCAGCAATCATCCAAGTGTCTAGGTTGTGAAAAGAAGAGATTATTTCTGTATTCATCAAGATCCGAGGAGGGCTTGAAGGAAGTCCTGAAGAAAGTTAGAGAGCACCCAGAAGATTTGAATTTACATGGTTTGATGAATGAAACAGCACACATGTCACCATCATCACATCCATACAGAGGTTTCACAGTGTTAAATGGCTCAACAGATATAAATGTGCAGGTATTGAATTTGAAACTTTAAAACATTTACATTTTGTTTTAAAACTTAAAGAATATATCTCACTTTTAGACTATAAAATATTTTATTGATGTTGAAATGGATAAATAAAATAGTCTGCTTTATTAGTGTTATTGCGTCATTAAGTAATGCACCTATCAATATTTTGCCCCAGGGGGGGGGCGGCGGGCAGACCCAGGGGAATTAGACAATCCTTTCTTTTTGGGGTCTAATTCCCCACCCTAGAGCCAATAATTTTGTCTAAATCCCCATAGTGGGAGATGTTGTGAATCAAATGCCCCGGGGGTGAAGCAAGCTAGCGCCAATATTGCCAGTTTAGCATTTTTCCACCATGAACTGGCTACAAATCAGCCAAAACAATGTCAGCAATTCGACAGTTTAACCAATGGTTTATGGAGAAAAACCTAGCATCAATTTAATACTTTAGTATTCTGATAGAAAGCAATGAAGGTAAAAAGTTACAGCACACTGTAAATTTCATATTTTATTTTGTTTTTTTACATAACAAATTCACTAAACATCCGCCTCTTTCTCTTCCGCCCAAATCTTGACAGTTCAACAACAATATCTGAAATATAGATTACTTAATTAAGTCTATGAATAATGCAGACTTTGTTACATGGGATAGATGCCTACATATTTTTGGAAATCAATTACATATTAAGGCTTAAAAACATTTTTTCTATTTTCGTAACAAATTCGTCTATCTTCCTTTAATTGGGACCGTGAAGGTCATCGCGAAAACACACGACAATAGAATGGCATTACGAAGAAAATACATATACGTCAACAGAAATGAATAAGAACATTTCCTGTATACTTTAAATATCTTAGACGTGGCCTGGGGATATTACCCCAACCCAATCACACATGTCTTGGACAGAAAAATGTGATTTAAACGCTTCCATTTTTTTCAAAATTTCCGCCATTTTGTTAATACAAATGGTTTGTCTAAATCCCGGGTACCGAGTCGTAAAATCCGGCCAGTCTATTTCCCGGGACCCGGAATAATTCGGCGTGTCAAACTCCCGCCTATCGGGGACCGTCTTCTTGTCTAAAGTCCCCTGTATGCCCGCCGCCCCCCCCCTGGGGCAAAATATTGATAGGTGCATAAGGTGGGGATGAATGTGTTGTTTTTATCAACAGATTCTAGTTTCAGATAACTATACCATTTTGAATAAATATTCACAGAAAGCCAGTTCAGATAAGCGACCGGTCTGGTTCGTGTTTGCTGGGATGGGAACCCAATGGCAGGGTATGGGCAGACAGATGATGGAGGTGGACACATTCAGGGCCTCCATTCTGAAGTCTGACAAGGTGCTGAGCGCGTATGGCATCGGGCTGTACAACATGCTGATGCACGGTGACGAGGGCGTGTTTGAGAGCACGGTCAATTCATTCGTAGCTATAGCCGCCATACAGGTATATTGAGGCAACTTACAATTATTTTTTCTTTTAATAGTTCATTGAAAGAACATGATAGATTTGAAATAAACTGCAAAAAATATGTTTATAAAATTACATGCACGGTTATTATTACATATTTTCAGAATCCAAACTCTGTAGACACAATATAAACGTCTTTAACCAGCCAGGCCAAACCCCAAATCTGGAGCGCCAAATTAAGAATAACTAATTAATTTTACACATATTCAATCATGGGTATTTTAAGAACCCGTAAATAAACCTTTACTTTTAATTGGCACATAGACCTTATTAGATGACCTGAACACCTGGACAGAGTTTTGATAAACGGTTTTGTGGTGTGTTATTTGGAGGGTTATTTCTTTAAAAGAAATGTTCATGCAAGGCAAAGTTGGCTCTATTCTGAATTCAATTGTAAAACTCTCACTTCATGACTTATTTGATCTATTCATGACCAGGTTGCACTGGTGGACATGCTTAAGTGCCTTGGTATTGGTGCCGATGGTATTGTCGGTCATTCTGTTGGAGAGCTAGGGTGCGCGTACGCCGACGGGTGTCTGACAGCAGAGGAGACTGTGCTGGCAGCATACTGGAGAGGTCATTGTATAAAGACGGCTGAGTTGCCACCAGGAGGCATGGCGGCAGTTGGTAAGAGCATTGGAATTACATAGGCGTCATTCATTTGGGAAATTATAATTAAATGGACTTTGATATGATGAGAATGGTTTTAAATATAACGAACATTGATGAAAGTCAGAAGATGTGACAGAATGCTCGAGCTAGAGTTTAAAGCTATACAATAAGCAGATTTCATTGTTTTACTTTTTGTTGTGTCCCCTGCAAAGACACGTAGGTTTATACTTTGTCTGTCTTGAGGTGTTGTCTGTCATCATTCGGTAGTCATACTTTTCGTTTCCGGATCAATAAAAATGGTTTCAGGACAATGACTTCAGTTAGGAATGAGATATTTCAACGAAACTGGCAAGGTAGATAGCTTATATGGAAAGGAAGCTTGGGATTGCATTTGAGGTCAGTCGGGTCAAGATCACTGTTAGTAAAAACAAACTTCAGGCGACACATTTAATTCCGCAGAATTCTAGTTTAAATACAGACCTGATCATGGTTTATATGCTCACTTTCAGGTCTAACTTGGCAGGAGGCCCTTGACCAGTGTCCACCAGGCGTGGTACCTGCCTGTCACAATGCCGAGGAAACGGTCACCATATCTGGACCACGAGAAGCGGTCAGTAAATTTGTGACAGAGCTTAAGGAGAAGCAGATATTTGCCAAAGAGGTGAACAGTGCTGGGGTCGCCTTCCACTCGTATTACATGAATGGCATTGCACCTGCTCTCAAGGCTGCCCTTGATAAGGTGAGTGAAACTTATTTCTTAACACACTAAGAAAGAGTTAGACATCTTATGCAAGAGATGTTATTTTCATTTTCAAAAGAATAAAAAAAAAGTTGTTTACTGGATCTGAAATCATTGCAAACCCCCCTGGCCCCTGTCCCGTAGTTTGATGTGAGATAAATCACTGGCTCCTGAAGGTGCAGAAATAGAAAAAAAAAAGGACATGCACTGTACGAGCATTATCGAAGGATGCACGTCAGTCATCTTGTCCTGACGTGAATATAATAGTTAAAGGTGCATAATTACAGACTTGACCATTATAGATTACAGATTTGACCATTAAAGATTACAGGACTTGACCATTATAGATTACAGACTTGACCATTATAGATTACAGACTTGACCATTATAGATTACAGACTTGACCATTATAGATTACAGGACTTGACCATTATAGATTACAGACTTGACCATTATAGATTACAGACTTTACCATTGTAGATTTAATCCTCTTTTTTAAATACAGTACCTTCTTGGTGTTTTAGGTGATTACAACTCCAAAGTTAAGGACAGATCGCTGGATCAGTTCATCAATCCCAGAATCCCGATGGTCAACGGACCTCGCAAGATACTCGTCAGCAGACTACCATGTAAACAATCTTGTGAGCCCCGTCTTGTTCCAGGAGGCGCTTGGACGGGTACCAAGCAACGCCGTCGTCATAGAGATTGCACCTCACTGCTTACTGCACGCCATTTTGAAACGATCACTGTCACCAGACTGTTGCATTGTGGGACTTATGAAAAGAGGGCATGAGGATAACGTGGAGTTTTGCTTCTCCAGCCTCGGAAAGTAAGTTTATATATATACACATGGGTTAATTAAGACATGTTCGGGGGTCGTCTTTTTTGTCGATTTTTAGCTTATTAATTATTCTGTGTTATTGCCCATCTATTCTCTCTTAAAAAGGAATAGGGACTGTATACTACAAAACTGCTTGCAGTAGACCATATTCTGCATAGGCAATTTTGCCATATGATTTCATATGAACATATAATTGTAGCTCCTTTTGATACAAGAATCGTTTGAGAATCATGATTCTCTTAGGATTCTTATATACGTTAAATGAAACTACATATAATTCTCTTAAAATGTTTCAGATGATATTTATATAAAAGGAGTTTCATATTATTTTCGTATGAGAATAAATTCATGAAAGTTTCATTTTTAAAACACATTTTCATATAATTTTCATGAAAAAATATTTGTCAACTTTAAATGATTCAAACATGATACTTATATTATTCTATATACACAGTCTTATATAAGAATCATGTTCTGATCCTTTTATATGTAAGTAATATATATTGGGTATCATGAGATATGAGAATCATATGAGAATCGTATCATACTTCTATGTGGCAAAATTGGTTGTGTAGGCTTTAGACTTAGCCTGAGATTGAATTCAGTTATTTCATATCTTGTTTTGGAAACAAAAGATTATATTACAAAACATAAAGGGCAATGAGTTACTTTAAACAAACTTGCAAACCATTGTTTTTTCTGCATTGCAGATGCTACCAGAATGGAGTTAAATTGAATCCTCTGGGATTGTGTCCTTCTGTTGCCTTTCCAGTCCCTGCTGGAACCCCAATGGTGTCTCCTCTAGTAAAATGGGACCACACACAATCATGGGATGTGCCTACAGCTGACATGTTTCTTTTGGGAGGAGCCAACTCACAAAATGGGTGTGGCTTTGATGTTGACATGTCACATGATTCAGAAGACCACTATTTGGTTGGACATAAAATAGATGGGCGTGTGCTGTTTCCAGCTACTGGTTATCTGGTGCTGGCCTGGAAGGCCTTGGCAAAAATGGAGGGAAAACAATTTGACGAGATGCTGGTAACATTTGAAGATGTTAACATACACAGAGCCACAATATTGCCTGATGATGGTAAGTTGATCATAATTGCAAAGAACACAATTTCTGTCAACAGAGGATACGTTTTGGAAGACTTTATCAAAATAGATTAATAGTGGTAGAGAGAACATTTTGTTGTAACTAGTTTTTTCATGACTATAGGTTAAAGGAAAAGGAAAAAATAGGATTTTATCTTCATTTTCGGGATGTAGATTTTATTAGATACATAAAACTTTGGTTTTACGCGACTCAGATATTTAAAGCAGTTTTATGGTTACAAATGGCATTATTATAAATAAATTGAATTAGAGTTTTAAAAACACAACACAAAAAAGTTATATCGCGCCAACATTCCAGGCCCACTCTCCATTTACATCTAGATAAAATATTCAGAATGGGCTTAGAACCTTCTCACCTGCAGAACTGCAGAGTTGCTGCAAATTCTATTGTAAACACTCCATTTTTCACTAAAACATTAAATACCGAGTTATGAGGTTATTGTATGTTTATAGGTAAGATCCATTTTGATGTGACTGTAATGCCAGGGACAGGAAACTTTGAAGTATTGGAGGGGGGTAGTGTGACAGCAAGTGGCAGAGTGATCTCCCCTGAAACTGTTCAGACTGGTAATCAGACATTTGATGAGAAGAGAAGAGAATATGATCTCAGTACCTCAGACATTTACAAGGAGTTGAGATTAAGAGGATATGATTATGGTCCAACTTTCCAAGGAATTGTTGGAGCAGATCTCGCAGGTAAATTATTTTTTTCATCAATTTTCTGTGTTTTTTTAGGTCATTTGATTTTCGATATGGCAGCATTGCATCATAAAATTGAAAATGAATTCTTCTCTGCTTGACTAATTTCAATTGAACTATGTCACAGTTCCTTGTATCGTTCCATCAACTCCAGCTTGAATGTTGGGAATTGTGGCAAAATAAGTTTAAAGGGACACACGACAGTCATGAAATTTTATAAACTCAAGGGTCCCTCTGCATTTCTTCAGTCATTATTATTAATTATAAAAATTGTATAAAGCAAATTGGTTTTGCATATTTTTAAATGATTATATTGCACAAATAGTATGTTTAAACCTATGGTATAATAAGACGTGGGGGGAAAAAAAGGAAAACTCAAAATTGTATTTAGTTAATGCAAACAGATTTAAAATCAAAATGTTACTGTATAAATAAATCAAGACGCTAATTTCATTTGCTTGATAAACACTTTAAGATTGCCATGTGTCCCTTTAAAGTATCCTGACATGGACGCTTATGTTCTGGCCATTGTTGCAGGTATCCATGGTCAGTTGAGATGGACGGGAGATTGGATATCATACCTGGACACCATGATGCAGATGACCATTCTGTCCAAGCCCGGGTCTGGCCTCCGTTTGCCAACGAGGATAAAGTCTGTCACCATTGACCCTAGCAGCCATCTGGGTTTCGTCAAAGATTTGGGTAATGGAGAACAAGGTATGGTTACATGTTTTGTTGTTGCTTGCATTGCATGGCTGCCTATAGTGATCTGTTCCGTTATCCAGCATTGTTAATAAGAGCTATCGTCAGAAATCACATGTTTTATAATTTGGACTAGTTATTTTTTTGTGAAACTGGTGTAAGTGGCTGATGTGGAGTCGGGTTTGCATGAGTGTCACTGATGGTTTTGTTCAGTGACTGACTTCTTTGATTTTAATTTCTTTAGAGCAGTCAAGTTGGATGCTGTGCTGTGTTTGTTGTTCTTGCTTATATACCTTGTTGTAGGCAGTAGTAGCTGGTTGCCTATGTTAGCCTCTAAGCCATTGATACCCGTTTTGGCTTATTAAAGCCAGCTACCAGCTACTGAAGCTAGTCCGGCTTATAAAAATCCCGAAACTTTGGTTTTAAAATTTTACACATAAAAAAGATGTTTAGCCTTGATGTTTTGTTTGCAGGTATAGCTGTTGAAGTAGACGAGTACTGTGATACATGTACTTCCGGGAGTGTAACCATCCTTGGTCTCCATGCTACATCAGCACCACATCGCCACGACTACCATCAGCCAATCAAGGAGAAGTACACTTACATTCCTTACTTGTCCACAGTTCCGGTGCATCACTCTGAATTGTTGGAAAAATACATGTCAACCTGCTCCGGTTGTGCTTACAGAGCATTAACTGGGCTTATTAAGAAACACGGAAACAATGGGTTAAAAAATAAAGAAAGCATCAAAACAGTCGTGAAGGAAACTGTCGGAATGGGTAATGTTGAAGATGAAATAAGCTTCCCTGATGAAAAACAGCATGGATATTTGTCTGTGTTGAAAAAGCTACATGAAACGGATTATAATGAAATGTTTGCAGAGGCCATTCTTGCTCTAGTTGAGTCAAACTTTGATGTACTGAAGACGGACGTTTTGCTGAATTGTTTGAATAATTCTGAACACTTGAAACCATGTCTGGATCTTGTTGTGGAAAATGTGCTCTCCCAAAATTTGAAGGTTTTGGAGGTCACAGGGTCAGGGATGAGTGATCACATTATCCCATTACTATCCAGTCATCCATTGATACATCTGACCTACACAGTTGCAATTCTGAAACAGGAAGAGAGAGAGAATGGTGATTTTGAAACAATAACATGGTCGCCAGCAGACGCACCACCTTCGTCTTTAAAAAAAGTGCATCTGGCAGTAGCAAATAATGCACTGCACAAAGAGTCGAGTATTACTACGGGTTTGTGCAATATCGCGGAATGTGTGGAAGATGGAGGGTTCCTGCTCGTACAGGAAGTAACACAAAACTTTCATCTCGCCCTACCATTGGACGGTTTAGGCGCAGATGTTGATTCATTTGATCTCAGCGACAGGAGTTGCAGTATTTATTGTACGGCCGAAAAATGGCGGGAGATATTCACGAACAATGGCTTTGTGATTATTTATGAAAGATCTGATTCGTTTTTATCAACAATGTTCTTGTTAAGAAAATGTTCCCAGAATTCTGTGGACAAGCAGACCATTCTAAATGTGACAAATTTGGAGTGTCCTTGGGTGGAGGAGTTGAAACAGCAAATGTTGGAGTGCCAGTCTAGACCAAAGGGAGAGAACTTGTGGTTGGTTGCAGACAGTAATATCAACGGCATTATGGGTATGGTGAACTGTCTGAGGCAGGAACCTGGAGGTGAACGGATCAGGTAAAGTATTTGTGCTTAAATTATGAATAGTAATAAATAGTTTTAATATTTTTTTTACATGTTTATAAAGTTAAATGAGGCAGGGTCCTTGTATTCTCTCCACTTCTACCCGCTTCCAACCCTTACTATCAGTCCTGACTTCCTGCTCATTTCTGCTTATAACCTCCCTTCCTGCCTCAAATGCCCCCCTTTTCATTTCCAACATACCACTTTCTGTGCCAAATTTTCATTACAACACCTCTAAAATGCACACTGAGTCAGATCTTACTTTAAATTGTCAGAACTAGTTTATTTAATGTTATTGGAATTGTGTTTCAGGTGCATTTTAAATCTTGGAAAAGAACCTATTCAAGACATTGGTGCATCCATGGCAGCATCTCTACAAGCTGATCTTGTCATGAATATTCAGAGAAATGGTCAGTGGGGGTCATTCAGACATCTACCATTGCAACCAGGTACTTGAACTGGCAAATCCTTGCTTCTGTTTAACATTGCTTATTAAATTTTGATTGAAATATTTATGCCCTGTTTTAAAATGTCTAAAAGTTGTTTCATTATGTCATTTGTTTCCCGGAATATATAAAGGAAAACGTATCTAAATATTATGAATCTTGACATGTGCATTAATTTTTTACATGCTTTTATTGACTTCATATTTTCAGCCTCTCTACAGGAGAGTGAACACGCGTATGTAAATGTTCAAACTCGTGGTGATCTGTCCAGTTTACAGTGGATACAGTCTCCATTGCGATACTTTATCCACGAAGAACACCCGAACACTGAGCTGTGTAGCGTACACTTCGCATCACTCAACTTTCGTGATGTTATGCTGGCCACTGGGAAGCTGCCACCAGACGCTATTCCAGGTGGCCTTGCAAACCAGGAGTGCATGCTGGGAATGGAGTTCTCAGGGACAGATTCTGCTGGTAGAAAAGTGATGGGGCTTGTTCCTGCAAAGGTAATATCATACACAGGTTGACCCACTAATGCCGTCATGATGCATGCTGTGAACAGAACTAAATTTATAAAGGTCCATGTCAGGGCTCAAGAAATTGCCGGTTTTAGCGGTTCTGGACCGAAATGTTGGAAGCTGGACCGATTCACATTTTCAAAATCATGACAGAAGTCGGTCCAATATTATGTTTAACTGCATAAAATGTTTGCACCAAATTGACATCGCCGGAGTTTAATCCAGATTAATCCTTTGTTACAAGAAAGTTTCGTTTCTTTGGTTTCATTTTTACAGGCGTTCTCGCTGACAGATTGATTGTAAAACAAAATAATACAAATGGTTCCATTTTTAATAAAATTAGTAACAATAGCAAAACACTCTACACAACAAAAGTGGGCCAACCCAATCTATACAGACATTCAATTATGGGGAAAAAATCTAATATTTCTTATCTCTACAGAGTAATTTCTTATAGGTTTCAATAATTAAAATATTAATCTCAAGGGTACTGAAGTGAAGTGAAATATATGTTGAGTACCGTAGCAAGTTTAGTAAAAGTTTGTAGACTTCTAAATAAAAGAGGAATTAAAAATTACTGTAGAATAAATATCAACTGATATTTTCAGGGTCTGGCAACAACAGTGGACGTGAATAAGAATTTCCTATGGTCATTCCCCGATACGTGGTCACTAGAAGAGGCGGCCAGTGTTCCGGTTGTCTACACAACAGCCTACTATGCTCTGGTTGTCAGGGGCAGCCTTCACCGTGGCAACAAAGTACTCATTCACTCCGGTAGCGGCGGCGTTGGTCAGGCAGCGATTTCTATTGCCTTGCATTATGGGTGTGAAGTTTTCACAACAGTTGGTTCGACTGAAAAGAGGGAATATCTCAAGTCTCAGTTTCCTGAACTTGATGATGGTCATTTCTTCAATTCCAGAGACACGTCTTTTGAATCTGGAATACTGAAAGCTACTCGTGGAAAAGGTAACTATGGATAATTTATTATATAACTGATAAGGCATATTTTAAAGTCAGAATCTGCTTGTTGATTGTTAACCTTAACAGAGATGATAGAGACTTTGTGTCATGATGTATTTGTGAATAATACTACCGTCAAATTTGCGTTAAATAGAAAATAGAAACAACTGATTAGAAATGTATGCTTCGTTAAAAAAGGCATGCTGACTTTTTAACTGTTGTGTTTACATAACATTACCTGAGCTATAAATAACCCATTTGGATCTGCACACTTTCTGTGTTGTGCTTAGCATCGGTGCAGTGTGTAGGTGATACAGCGGTAACTAGTACACAAATATTTATTTGGTATAGTGTGTACAGTTTAAATGTTATTCAGTTTATTTGTTAGCTTAATTCTCTACGCTGTAATGTGTCCGAGTGCTTTGTCAGCTGTTTCATTTTATGTGTTAATAAGCATATTCTGGCTTTAAATCTTGATTAAAAAAATCAAAATTCATGACCTTGCATTAACCAAATATTTATAAACTACAATAGACTTAATTGCGGCTTTAAAGCAATGGAAAACACTGGGCTAGTTTAATGTGCCTAAAGCCCATGTTCAATGTTTTTTTCTACAATGTCGCTTTTTGCAGGTGTGGATATCGTATTGAACTCCCTGGCTGAAGAGAAACTGCAGGCTAGTCTGCGCGTCTTGGCACAACATGGCCGCTTTCTTGAGATTGGCAAGTTTGATCTGTCCAACAACACCTCACTAGGTAAGTTTCCATGGTAATAATTTTCCATATTTTGAGAGGAAACCAAACACAAATTGACTTCTTCATGAGGAAAACAATCATAGATTGATAAAAAAGAAATAAGGAAATAAGAGAATGAAACATGTACCAGTATGCTTTAAACATGATCTTGGCATTACCTCTATGCTCTAGAATAATACATTTATACTACATGCAAGGTACAATGTGAAAACAAATTTTAAGGTTTCACCAAATTGCAGGTTTTATTGTTTGATCAGATAGAATTTAAAAACATTTTATTGTGCAATTGCGGCTAATTATTAAATAGAAATAGAATTCCCTTTATTATTTTAATAGTGGAAGCGAGTAAATGTCAAGGCTGCAATGTTGTGGAAAACACATTCTGGCCCTTGATTTTTATGCCCCCGAAGGGTGGCATATAGTAGTTGCACCGTCCGTCAAGTCAGGTCAGTCTGTCTGTACAATCGTGTCCGGTCAATAACTGACATTCCTGGATGGATTTTCAAATAGCTTGGCACAAGTGCTCATCACAACAAGACGTGCTGCGTGCAAAATCCAGGTCCGTGGCTTCAAGGTCAAGGTCACACTTAGAGGTCAAAGGTAAAAAAGAAGTGCTTTCGTGTCCAGTTAATAACTCCGACATTCAAATAACTTGGCACAAGACGACGTGTCGCACGCAAAATCCAGGTCCGTGGCTCCAAGGTCAAGGTCTCACTTAGAGGTCAAAGGTCAAAACCACTTCGGGGGCATTTGTCACTTACAGTGACATTTCTTGTTTTTGTTTTGTTACTTCCATTGTTACCTTATGTATTAAATGTTTAATAGGAATGTCCATATTCCTGAAGAACATCAGTTTCCATGGTATATTGCTGGATGCCTTGTTTGAGGAGGGAAATCTGGACTGGGAGGTGGTATCCAGGTGTCTGTGTGAGGGGATCAAGTCTGGGGCAGTACGGCCCCTAAAAACCACTAGATTTGGCAGAAGTGACATAGAGGCAGCTTTTAGATTCATGGCCCAGGGGAAGCATATTGGGAAAGTCGTGGTGCAGGTATGGTTCCAAGTAATATACAGTGCTCCCATTAAGCTTCTTGTCGAAGCGTATTTCACTCGCTAAATAAAACAAATCAGCAATGCCGATTTTTAAATATTGAAAAATTAATACCACGGGTTTGTTGCTTTTTACTTTATACAAATATGCTGCTTTTGTAATAAAAAGGTTTTACTCAAAAAAAATACATTCAATAGGGTAAATATGGTTAATTTATATAACATGTTTAATATTAGTATTCATAAATATTTAAATTGTATTTATTATGATTTATGTTACTGTGCAATCAAAAAAGTTGATTTCATTGGAATTAAGGTGGCATTTTCTGTATTGCAACTACCACTAGGCCTGTTTGTAACTTTAATTGTTTAGACCATTTGATAAGTGATATAAAAAAAATACAAAATGTACATACAGATCCAAGAAGAAACCAAATCAGCAGTACGAATCCCCACACTCGCTGTCTCGAGGAGTGCCTGTGATCCTCGGAAATCCTACATTATTACTGGAGGTCTGGGTGGCTTTGGTTTAGAGCTTGCTAACTGGCTGGTTGAGAGGGGAGCCAGGAGCCTCATTCTGACATCAAGGTCAGGGGTCAAAACAGGGTACCAGAAAAGGAAGATCAAATACCTACAGGTAATTCTGCACTAGTGTAAGATTGGGATATGTTTTGCTCCTTCTTTTGATTGAGTGCATTTAGTTTGAATTACTGAAAAATATACACAATCAGTAACTTTTCTAAATGGAATAGACTGTGTTACTATGCTGTTGTAAATGTTCCAGTTGCAGAGTTGGCAAAGTGATTAGAGAAGCATGTGTTGCAGATTTTGATATTTAGTAACATTGGCTTCATCTGACTGATTGTTCAGCCCTCGTACACCGTCCATCTAACGGATTTGTTCAGCCCTCGTACACAGTCCGATTTTTCAGCCCTCAAACACAGTCCATCAAACGGATTTGTTCAGCCCTTGTACACAGTCCATCTAACTGCTTTGTTCAGCCCTCGTACACAATCCATCTGATTTGTACAGCCCTCGTACACAGTTTATCTGATTTGTTCAGCCCTCGTACACAGTTTATCTGATTTTTTCAGCCCTCGTACACAGTCCATCTGACTTGTTCGGCCCTCATACACAGTCCATCTAATTGATTTGTTCAGCACTTGTGCACAGTCCATCTAATTGATTTGTTCAGCCCTCTCACACAGTCCATCTAATTGATTTGTTCAGCCCTCGTACACAGTCCATCTAATTGATTTGTTCAGCCCTCTCACACAGTCCATCTGATTGGTTTGTTCAACCCTCATACACAGTCCCGTGCCTAAGTATATTAATAAATGGCTACAAAAGCAAATAATTTACAATTATTCTGTAATATAATGGCTTTTATTTCTAAACAGAGTCTTGGTGTTGAAGTGATTGTGTCATCCAGGAATGTGTGTAATACAGAAGATGTCCGCCTTCTAGTGACGGAGACAAACAAGAAACCAGTCGGAGGTGTCTTCCATCTTGCTATGGTAAGTTGATTGGGTAAACTCGTCCTGCGCATGTTTCCGAAGTGTAAAAATATCCTCAAGTTTTCTCTTCTAGATATCACATTCTCAATATTTTTTCTAGCTTCTGTTTCATTTAATTGTGATTTAATAGTTACTGTTATTACACAGTTTGAAATGTATGAAGGACTAATTTATATTGTTAAAGATTTAATAGGTTGTTTATATTATGATTTTTAGGTTTTAAAAGATGGATTTTTAGAAAATCAGGACATCGAAGCATTCCAAAAAGTGTGTGAACCAAAAGTTACAGGAACAATAAACCTTGACAAAGTGACTAGGGAGTTGTGTAAGGAGAGCTGTGATTGGTTTGTTGTCTTCTCATCTGTCAGCTGTGGGCGGGGCAATGCTGGCCAATCAAATTATGGCTTAGCTAATTCAGTGATGGAGAGAATCTGTGAACAAAGGAAACAAGCTGGATTTCCAGGTAAATGTGTGCATGGTTATTATGGTTATTTTCTTTACGTTACCACAATTAGTTGGCAGAATTATGCTGTTTCTGCTAATATTCTGTAGTTTACAAACGTTTTGTTGTTAAGCCATACTGTTGGTAAGTTGAGGCTTTACATCAAATGTAACTTGTCTGTTCTTTATATGTGCATCACTGAATCAGATGTGTTTCCTGCTTTTAACCAGTTCCATTTCTTGCAGGTCTTGCAATACAGTGGGGAGCCATTGGTGATGTAGGTATAGTCCTTGAATCTATGGGAGACAACGACACTGTGATTGGTGGAACTCTTCCACAACGCATCACTTCCTGTCTGGCAACCCTTGACCAGTTTCTCAGCCAGTCAGAACCAGTGGTGTCCAGTTTTGTGCTAGCAGATAAGCAGGGAACTAGTCCAGGCAGTGCAGACAATAAGCTGGACCTTGTGTCTGCTGTTTGTCATATCTTGGGTAAGTGGGCACTTTTATTTCTTCATCACAAAAAAATAAGTTTTGAACTCAAATCATGCCCATATACACAATTTTAAATGCGATTATTACGCAAAAATACAAAAATATTTTCCCCAGAGAGTTTGGTTTAAAAGTTGGGGTGCCTTCTTTAGAAAAGGACTGCCACAATATATAAAGAAATCCAAATGCCAAGACCAGTTTGGTTAAAAGCTGACATTGTCACATAACATATCTATCAAGGCACCGCTTATGCAAATGTCAATTTTATGCACTTGGTTTTCATCACATACCATTAATCTGTAGAAATTGTTTCTCAATCGATAACGGTTCGTTAAATTGCTGATGCAGTCTCCACTCTCAAAGATATTACTCCCGATAAATCTGTTGCAGGTGTCAGTGACCCGAGTACAGTCAATCCTGACACCAGTCTGGGTGACCTTGGCCTTGATTCACTGATGGGGGTGGAGGTCAAACAAACATTAGAACGAGGCTTTGACATCTCCATGGCGATGAGGGAGATTCAACAGCTAACAGTCAACAAGTTGCGAGGTATAGCAACTGGAACGACAGAAGAAAGAAAAGAGAAGGAATCCACTAAAAATAATAAGACTGTGATAGCCGAAGTGCACGAATTGATGCCAACTAAGATTATAGTGAAACTAAATAACAGCAAGCTGGACAAGGAACCTCTGTATATTATTCATCCTATTGAAGGTAAAACACATTTGGTAGTTTGAGTTTGTAACAAATCAATTCTATTGAATGAGCATATTAAACATTGACTTAATTCTAAGATAATATTTTGAAACAGAGTTTTTGTCTGAATATAAATATCAGTGTAAAAGTCATAGAAGATTGCAGCTTTTAACAAATCTGTTATAAAGCAAAATCAGAAGTTTGTCCATTCAAAATCAATTTTCCTGTCTTGATGGTTATTACATAGAGTGGTTCGAAATGTTAGTGTTTCACTTGGGTCATGGAATGGTGTGTCGAAATAATTCTTATGGAAGAGTGTTGCTCGTATTTGCTGGTGTGATAAACTGTTGTTTTAAGGGATCCAAATTGAAGTTTTCTTTATACTAGTTAAGTAGCATTTAATGTTCAATTCAGGTTCTCCGTAGTTTATCAGAGTACAGACTTTGCCGATTCTTGTATTCAACTTATTTTTGTGATTTTGGAAGTTTATACTTCAGTAAATTACAGAAAATCTTTTATTTTGATAATTCCAACAATACACTTAATTTTATTAGTATCTTGTCTAAAATGCATTTATTTTTCTAAATTTTCAATTCTCTGTACAGTCATTTTATCGGGACACATTTATTTTCTGCAACATCAGCAAATATTCAAGAGTTGACATTAAATGATTATGGAAGTTCATCCATGGTCGGACAATGTTCATGTTGTGCAACTTAACCAATGAAAGGCAGTTTTAGGTTATTAGTCTGTGACTGCGGTATGCCATACATAACATAACTTGCGGTGTGGGAGTGTAATAAAGCCATGATGTATTTTGTTGTATTACACTAGTGAAATAAATACGCAAATGAAGGCCAAATCATTGTGCATTGGAATTCTTCATCAATTGCCGTAACTTTTAAAATACCGGATTACGGTAATTCCATTGTTCGGTGGCATATAGAGAAGACCGAGTCAATATACGATGTCACCATACAAATATACGACAGCGTTATATGTCGGAAGCTACAATAAAGCTGCAACAAATATGTTCCTTATGAGTTTTTTTTTTAGTTATGTGCACAGTGCAAGCATTGTATTTATGTTTTTAGGTAATGTGGCCAGTCTACAGCATGTGAGCAATAGCATCAGTCAGCCGGTATTTGGTGTACAATGTACCATGGAAGTACCCAACACCTCCATCCATGACATGGCTAAGTATTATTTACAGGTATTAATGACCACTTCTTTAACAATTTCACTTTATTTATTTTATTTCATTAGGTAGCAGTAATGATTTATAAGATAAGAAATTCATCACCTACTATCTGATATTGTATAAAACTTGTTTTAAGCAAAAAAGCAGCAGTTAGAAAAAAATACTGTTTGTTAGTAGTTTTTTTCCCTTTGGTGCATGTTACTAGTAGTGGTAGGGGGAATCCTTGGATACAATTACCGGTTCATGCCTCACTGACACCACTGGGTTACTGCAGCGTAAGTCCCAGAGTCTTGTCTTTCTGATGGGGTCATCCTTCAAGCATGTAAAAGAAACAGGAATATAAAATTATGCACTAGTAAGAGAAGGGTACGGTTCCCAGATTTCTGTATCCTTCCTCCCTGCCATGGCTCAAAATAACTGCAGTATACAGTGCGTTGATGATCCGTTAAACAGTAAATTATTTGCATTTCAAATAAACATGTCTTTAAGAGCCCTTTATATTATATATTCTGTGATGAATTATAGAAATTTCCCAGTTTGAGAAAATCTATAACATATCCATTCCTCTACTGTGCTATCTCGCCTAGTGTGCAAGATAGCACAGTAGCCAAATGTTATGATCTAAACGATAGACGTCATGAATTGACGTCATAATATTACTCCGCGCTGTCGCCAAAGGAGTGACAGAAGAAGGAATACTTGTGTCAAAAGACGATTGGAAAGAAATTCATCACAGAATATATATTATATAGTTTAATTAACATTTTTGACCTGATACGGAAAATAATTCACTCATGAGAAATATTCTTGCGATATAGAAACTCGTGCAAAAACGCACTCGTTTCTATATCGCAAGAATCTTTCTCACTCGGGAATTATTTCCCGTATCACTTCAACAATGTTAATTAAACTCTATATATTTTCAAAAATTGTTTCCTTAGGTTAATGTCAATCTAAGACATCATACTAAAATTCATTACTCATTTTAACGTAAACCTTGTTACAGACAATCCAGAAGCATAACCAAAACAGACCATTCCATCTGGCTGGATATTCATTTGGTGCTTGTGTAGCCATAGAGATTGCGCTTCAAATTCAAACCAACCAATCAGAATCGTCATCACAGTCTGACCAATGGGAGTCCACCAAAATGAGATCTCTTACATTATTGGATGGTTCTCACAAGTTTGTGGCTGCTCATACAAGTACATACAGGGAACAAATGACAATTAAAAACAGCGCACATGCGGAAACGGTGGCTTTCTGTGCTTTTATGGAAAAGTATGTCACAGAAAATCTACAAAGGGTAAGTTTTCTATCAAAACCAGTATGACATTTTGGTAATTAATGGACTCTAGGTCAGTTAGATGGTCAAGTTTACTGTTGAGAGGATTTATTGCTTGAGCTTTATTACTGCAGCAACAAGCTTTTGTCGCCTTTTCGAAGAAAAATGCGATACATAGGGATCACTTTGTTCGTCAGTCAGTCAGTCCGTCACGAAAACTTAAGGTTGGCTATAACTTTATCATTTCGTGATATTTCTTTATCAAACTTTCAATATATACTCATGATGACAACCGACATGACCATACTAACATATAAAGGTCAAGGTCACACTGAAGGTCATTATATGGGTTAAATACACATTTTTTACTTGGCGAAAATGACGTTGGCTATAACTTTCTCATTTCTTGATATTTCATCAAATTTTCAATATTTACTAATCATGACAACACCGACATGACCATACTTGAATATAAAGGTCAAGGTCACATTGAAGGTCATTATATGGGTTAAATACTTTTTTTTCTTCACGAAAACTTACGTTGCCTATAACTTTCTCATTTCGTGATATTTCTTCATCAAACTTGCAATATATACTCATCATGACAACATCGATATGACCATACTAAAATATAAAGGTCAAGATCACACTGAAGGTCATTGTATGGGTTTTATACTCTTTTTTTTCTTCACGAAAACTTAATGGATAATTTTCTCATTTCTTGATATTTCTTCATCACTCTTTCAATATATACTTGTCATGACAACATCGACATGGCCATACTAAAATATAAAGGTTAAGGGCACACTGAAGGTCATTGTATGGGTTAAATACTCAATTTTTTCTTCCCGAAAACTTAGTCAGGCCAGTTTGTCAAGATCATTTATCTGGGTCCAAAAAACCTTATACTGACAAAACGCTGACGGGCGACACGTGTTCTGCGGAACACCCACCTAGTATTAGATAAAATCATTTTTCATGAAAATATCCTAAATGAACTCTTACAGTTTCAAAGGGAGATAAGTTGGTTGTTGACTGATATAAGAAGTTAACATAATGCCGAAGTGGAGAGATTTAGATTGACAATTTTCATGTTCAATTCAGGTATCGGAACAGTTGATGTGTGCGTCAAGTTTTGAAGAGCGGATTGACATCGCTGTTGCCAAGCTTTTGTCCGTGAACCCAAAACTGTCCTCGGACGACCTAAAAATGGCCATCAAATCATTCTACCAGAAACTTCTAATTGCGGAAAAATACTGCGTTTATGACAGATATGTAGGGACCATAACTCTGATTGCCGCAGAAAAGTCTATCTTTGCGAATGGAGTGTTGGAGGAAGATTATGGTTTAAAAGAGGTAATTATGACTTTGTTTTGATGATACATGCATGCGGCGACTGTGGCCCAGCAGATAGCATGTTAGAATCTGAATAACGGGTTTGAACCTCACTGGCTCCACTGGGTTACTTAGGTGTGTTGCTAGGCAAGACACTTTCCCTAGCCTCGTTTGATGAAAGGGGACATAAACCAGGCTGTCCCATGTATCAGATTTCTATCCTTCAAGCACGTGACAGAATCGGGAATATATGCTCTAGTAAGAGTAAGCCATGATTCCTAGATTGCTATGTATCTTCCCCTCTCACTGGGGCAGCTCAAAATAACCTAAACATCATTTTGAAGAGCCATTAAACATTTGAATTCTTAATCTGGAATAGAATGAGTTTTTCCATGGCAAAGGATGGCAGTTCAACAACAGTTGTTATAATGTTAATCAATTTCAACCAAACTTTGTAAAAAAAATCTTTTAAATATGTACAGATTAAAGTTATTAATTGAAATATAAAATTTTATTTCAGGTCTGTATGGGTGAGGTCAAAGTTCACAAAGTGCCGGGAAATCATGCATCATTCCTACAAGAGGATTCTGGGATACTAGTAGCTGACATCGTAAACAATATATCAGAATAATGGGAAATTTGGAAATCCGAGGCATATTGTGCATTAAATGTATTTTAACATTTACAGTTAAGTGTGCAGACAGATAATGCATGTGCATGAGGTATGGTACACTAATGCACAGTATTAGTGCTCTCAAAGACCTGTATTTATTATCACCGATAATATATGAATGGACAGAAAACTACATGAATGGACAAGTCCTGAATGTGCAAGTTGCGTGAATGGACAAAATGCAGGAATGTGCAAATTGCATGAATTGATAACATGAATGCATTGTGTGGTGCATGAATATAGTTACACAAACCTTTCTCCACATATTTATTTAATGATATTGCAAAATGGTCCTTAGTGCTTTGATAATGAAACTTTAAATATGAACTGTGTTAATTGGTTATAACTTAGATGTGCCAGTTACCGTAGATCCAGTTTGAAGGAATGATTGCAAAATGTATTAATTATTGTTAAAAAATGTTGCAAAACATGAGGTACATGTAATGCAGATTTTGGGTATTCCAAGTTATACATGTTCTATAGGCGTACAATACCAGGTTTCCTGCATTTACATATTAAGTATTACATATGTCGGCGACAATACAGCATTTCAGTCAAACACGCTGTGTTAACTCTATTGTTTTAAGTCTGTTTAACACCAAGCTAAAGAGCAAGCAGCCAAAAGTGAAATTTCAACATATAGAGGATCTTGCACGAGTGCCCGTTTAACATTGAATTGGATAAAAATATATGATCAGAGGTTGTGCCGGACATCATGTGCCGGACATCGTATCATTTTTATCCGAGTTTAATAAATTCAGTATTAAATAGGCATGAATGTGAGGTTATATTTATCGCATAATGCAAAAAGCCTTATAAGGAACATTTACTATTTAAGCTGCCTACATATGATGCCGTATGTTTGTACGATGACGTTGTTTACTGACTCGGTCTTCTCCAATGACAACGGAACTACCTTGTTGATTTCTGTAATTCAATGTTTAAACGGTTACGGATATCGACTAGGCAATTTCGATGCACACTGAGCTGAACGGAAAAGACCAAATGATAAGTCATTTGCATTTATTATTTATTACACTAGTGTTATATGATGAATATATCATGGCTTCATTACACTGCCATACCACAAGTTATGTGATAAATGAAGTTATGTTTTCAAATAGTGACTTTACTTAAATGGGATGTCCGACATGTTGTTTGACTGCTTTATTTAAGTAGGGGAAAAAACGAGAAATGCAAAATCGACTGACTATCCATTTAATACACAATTATTTCATATATCTCAACACAGTTCAGCCACTCTAAAACAACTATTTTCTTATTCATTATATCAAAACAGAGACATTACCATTTATTATTATTTTTCAAATAAATCATGCGTATTGCATTAAAGTACTGTACCTTTTTGAAGTCATTGTTTTCTAATTTTCTTGTCATCATTGAAAAGTATGGTAAGGATTTTAGAAGTCCATTTCTACTTGATAATTGACAATGTATTTTCAATTAAATTAAAAAACGTAAAAGTTAGATTTGATTGAACATTCAATGGACTTTGGATCGATTTTGACCAAATGTACCAAGCCTGAAATATCCAGATGTAATTTGATATTAATTATTGAACAAGTTTACTTGTATTGTTTGTTTTTTTGTTTGGTGCAGTTCAATGGTTATATTTAGTGATGTTTGTTATGTTACTTATATTGTATGTTGTTATTTTTGTTTACAAGATTTGAATAAAATTAGTTTTGTATATATTCCATGCGTTTATTTATTATATGCCTGTTGGGACACATTATGTTGTGGCGTTGTCCGTCCGTCTGTCTGTTAACTTACCTGACGATTGTAGCTTATAACTTTCAAAATATTAGGTATACAACAATGAAACTTTGTACACATATTTAGCATGATCCAGTTGATACATGATGAAGGCCCAGAACTTAACGGTTCATATATTTTGAATTATTCCGCTTTAAAAAAAGGTTTGACTTGGAACTTGAAGGGAATGTAGCGATACAGCTAAACAAGCTCTATTATTGAGAGTTTTGGAAAACGGTCAAAGAATTGTCAAAATAAATGATAAATAAAAAAAACAAATTAAATCACTGCAAATGAAAGTAAAACCATTTACTGGTCATATAAAGCATTATTGCCATTAGGTTTACATATTTTTAATATAGGTGCTGTCATTTTTCTCCTATAAATCAGTTAATTTTCATATATTTTTTAATATTCCATATATTGTCATTAAGAACTATGATGTCATAGCTCTCAAAATAGCGGCTTCAATATCCATTTCAAAAGAACCTTCAAATGATCATATCTTTGTTTATCATCCGATTTTGATAATTCTTTTACCCATTTCTAAGTTTTTCAGAACTCTCAATAATAAATGTTGTTGGCTTTGTCGCTACATTCCCTTTAACCTCGCCTTTTACAAGTGGTTATGGATAAAGTGTTTGGTTTACAAAAATAAAACTTTACACACATGTTCAACATAATCCAATGAATACATTTTATAAAGGCGCATATCTCTCTGATTCATGTTTCAGGTGCCATCTCGCTCACACCACTAGAACAGTGGCAGAAAAACTAAACCTGGCTCCAGCGTAAATGGAGTGTCTACAATAGAATTTGCAGCAACTCTGCAGTTCTGCAGGTGAGAAGGTTCTAGGCCCATTCTCCATATTTTATCTCGATGTACATGGAGGATGAGCCTGACATGTTCATTCCTGTTAGGCGCCATATAACCTTTCATGTGTTGGTGCGCCTTAAAACCCCAATTTAATTATTTCCAATTGAAAAAGATCCCCTGGAATTTCCGTAAGGACGACGGCCAACTCGCCATCCCATAAGCTCTGCTGGCCTTCCCCATGGATGCTCCCCAAAATGTATCCTCAACTTATCATATGACCTTGTATCACCCACCCTCTGTAAAAAAAGTTTTGGACCATGGCGGTGTTCGAACCCGTACAATGATCGCTGAACCATGACATTCGACCATAACCCTTATTATCTCAGTTGATAATTCACAATAAATCAACTATCAACAATAATTATCGTTTACAATGAGTTTGCGAAAAAATAATAATCTTTTTATTGGTTATTCGAATGTGTCCGTAACTGTTACTTTTTATGGACTTTGCAACATTTTTTACAGACCCTTTGTGTGTTCGCGATATTTTTTTAAAATCAAATCTTGTTTGGAATTTAATGTTTCTGGTACCAAATAAACTGGGTAGGGTAGACCTTGGTTACTAAAAAAAAGATACTTAAATTCTGTCCACTAGTTTTATTTTTATATGACTATATACCCTGGTCCAAAACTTTTTTTACCGAGTAGTTTCTGAGTTATGCTGCAGACATGAATTATCAGTATAAAATTCCAAAGGGCAATAACTCTATTTTGAATTAAGATGGAGTTATGGTGTTGTGCTCTACACTTCCTCTCTGTGTGAAGTTTCATTAAAGTCCCACGAGTGGTTGTTGAATTGTGCTAAGTTTCATTTGTCGCATCAGTGTTTTTTGAGTTATGCTCTGGACAAGAACGAGTTATGCTCCGGACAAGAACTGCAAGTATAAAATTACAAAGGGCAATAACTCTAATTTAAATTAAGAGTTATGGTTCTCACACTGCACTTCCTCTAATTTGCCTTCTATCATTGTGCGAAGTTTCATTGCAATCCTGTTAGTAGTTTTAAGTTATGCTTCGGACAAAAAAATCTTAGTATAAAATTACTAAGGGCAATAACTCTAATCTGAATGACGACAGTTACGGTTCTGGCACTCTGCACTTCCTATCATTGTATGAAGTTTCAGTGTAGTCCCATCAGTAGTTTTGAAGATATGCTCCAGACAAAAGCGTGACAGAAGTACGGACGGAAGGACGGACAAAGTGGAGAAAATTTCGGGGAGCATAACAAAGGGGGAAACTGATTTTGAACTTCAAGGGACATAGTGAATACACAAATAAACTAGAACTACCACTGAAGGTGATAAATACCCCCGCAAACATTGTTTTAATAAGATCAAGGGCAATAACTCTGCATGGCATTGACTAAGCCACACGAAAATTGTGTCATGTACATGTACATTTAATGTTTATCATGTACACAAATATATAATTCAAAATCTTCCAAACTGTAAAAGTAGTTCACTCCACAAGACTGGATATGCTGAATAAAGCAATGTTTACTACTTTCAAAGGCAATAACTCTGCATGGAATTGACTTTTTAGCCGCACCAAAATTGTGTCGCGCACATCTACACTTCATGATGATCATGTACACAAAGTTTCAATTCAATTTCTAAGTAGTTCGCTCCACAGTATTGCATATGCTGAAAAGCTATTTTGACTAAATCCAAGAGCAATAACTCTGCATGGCATTGACTGAGCCAAAGAAAGATTGTGTCACGCACATATACACTTCATTTTGATCAGGTATACAAAGTTTCAATTTAATATCTTGAAAACTGTAAAAGAGGTTTGCTCCACAAGATTGCATATGCTGAATACAGCAATTTTGACTAAGTGCAAGGGCATGGAACCCTGCATGGAATTGAGCAAGCCACACTGTGTACAAAGTTTCAATTCAGTATCTTGAAAACTGTATTCGCTCCACAAGGTTGCATATGCTGAATACAGCAATTTTGACTAGGTAAGTGCAAGGGCAATAACTCTGCATGGAATTGAGCGAGCCACACCAAAATTTTGTCATGCACATCTACAGTTCATGTTGATCATGTATGCAAAGTTTATCTTGAAAATGATAGTAGTTCGCTCCACAAGATTCAACAGACCGACCGACAGACCATTTTGACTACATGCAAGGGCAATAACTCTGCCTGGAATTGAGCGAGCCACACCAAAATTGTTTTACGCACATCTACACTTCATGTTGATCACGCATGCAGTTTCAATTCCATATCTTGGAAACGGTAGAAGTAGTACGCAAGTTTCAACAGACCGCCCGCCCACCGCAGTGACTCCTATATACCCTCTCAAACTTCGTTTGCGGGGATACAGACCACCCGCCGCAGTGACTCCTATTTACCCCCTCTCAAACTTTGTTTGCGGGGGTATAATAACTTACTGGATTAATAAATACAAGTGAACACCATAATGTCTATCCACGTCTGTTTAATGACAACATTTGGATACAGATCAGTTGATATTTTATGAGGTCTCACTGAAGTATAATGTCACAACAACATAGATACCAGAAACTATGCAATTATATGGTCTCACATCAGTTTTACACAATAACAACTTACATCTAGGTATACGACAATATTTAATCTAAGCAACACATTTTCTCTTTAAAAAACCACAATTTCTCTAACAAATGCCCACTATGTATTTTTGATGTATTTTTTTTCTCCATTTTCAGTCAAAATGTCAAATTCCCTCTCATAAGCACCCTATCCTTATTCAAATAAATTATCAAGACGCAATGTTGTTAAATTTCATAATCATGCAATTCCTATGTTTTTTCTCAGAATAATGCATTTTCTGAGTAAAAACAACTCCCTGGGGCAATTGTTAGAGAGCATATGGTATGTTATAATATTCTAGGTTATAAAACATTTTCAATAATCTATACTCTCAATATGTAATCAATAATTCAACATCAATTCACAGACAGGTGCTCAGTACAGGTGCGACAGGTGCATTGACAGTGTGCAAATGTGATAAAACTCTTATACATTCTTATTAACTTTGATTTTATGTTAAAGCTTATATTGTCAGGGTATTTAGTTCTACCAAAATAGTCAGACTGACCTAAAATTAGCTCAGCTGAGAAAATAGCAGATTGGTTGTTAATTCTAACAAGATTTAGAGTTTATGTAAATGCTAACATTGGTTATAATACAATCCTTCACAAGATGGTAGGCATGTGGTTCTTTTTCCGATCAAGCGGATGCGATTGAAAAATGCCTAGAACGAGTGAAGTTAAATAATCTATTACTTTTAATTCAGTTGTGTATTATGCTTTGTTGAACAATTTTGGCAAAGGACTTTGACATTCTCAGTACTTCACAGACGAAGTACTGACTTCATGACTCAATGCCACAGTTAGTTGTATTTGTGTTAGGAGTTAGTTATTAATAGAAGTAATTATGAATTTTCTTTCACTCAGAAATCCTGATCTTCCACATGCAGTGCTCACGCTACCATACGCCATGGTCGCCATTTGCGATTATTTTATAATACTGTCGATTATTTTAAAGAAATGTCGACAAGAAATGGCGATTATTTTATTTTAATTTTTTTTTTTATTATACATTTTTCGTATAATGGTCTGTTTGACACCCCAAGTAATAAATGACCGTAATAAACATTACATAATCCGTTCACACCCCCTGTGATGTCGCCACGCGCTTATCAATTATCGCTTGTAAAAGTTGTTAATTCCTTTAATTGGCACTTCGTTGTCGGATAATCGGCATTGTTGATGCACGCAAACATCATGTGATTAATGGACCGAATAGCCAATCAGATATGCCGTTATTTGTTATCTTTCGGGCGATTGACCAATCAGACAATCCTTTACGCATCCAACAGTAGGAACAGTTTCCTGTTTGTTTTTCTGTACACAAACTACGAAGAGATGAAATTAATTTGTGCACGCACTATTATGAACATAGTCGCTACTTTCATCTGCATTAATAGCTATCCCATCATGATCCTGATAGGTAGCAAACTCCCATATGTATTGTGAACTGTGAAAACACTTGCAATAAAGTAATTAAAACATTGAAACAATAAGAAGTTTGAATATTGTGCCTGGCTTCGTGTCGGCAGTTTCAATTTGTCACAACTTTGAGATCGACAATTATGACATAAAACTACATTATCCTACTATTAGGGTTGTGTTTTCTTTCCCCTTTGATAAGAAAGACCATTTTTGGCATTCAAAACACATTAATGCATGAAAAAAGTTCGTTATTGATGGTATTTCGATTAAATGTTTTGAAATTTTCGGGCCGTGAAAGTGCAGTGTCATAGTAATTCGGATGGTACATAATTTCGGATTTTGATTTTTTTTTTTGATTTTTTTTTTTTTTTACATAATCGAATGAGAAAAACTGTCCTTTACAAATACATGTTGGTGGAAAGAAAAACGATATATAGATGACAGATACATAAAGTATATTTCTATTCATTATTTAATCCATCATTCTTTTTTTATAAATGTGTAAGGAGTTCCTGGAATCCTACTTTTAAATTTTAAATTCTAGTCTAGGCTCCTACTTCTTTCACTTGGAGAAAGTGGTGACAAAAAGAAAAATATAGCCAGAGGAGGCCCTGATAGTCTAATAAAATCTGATTGAAAATTTGGCTCTTACGACTGACCAAATTTTCTTACGCATTAAAGTTGGCTATTATTTTCTTAACTAAAAAATGTGTGGCTATTAATTTAAAATGGCCAGTGTGAGCACTGACATGTAGAAATGTTACAAACTGATTTATTCAATGTTTGGTTGATGGGCTGTTTTGCCCGACTGAAAATTAAAATGTGAATAGTTTAAACACGTCATCAGTTAAAATCATAGCGCAGAACTTGGAATTTTTAGGACTGCATATACCTCCCTTTCTAAATGTTAGTATAGAGTATATAATTTAAATATTAACAAGTGAACAATGTTTAAATATAAATAATTTGTAATAATTAACAGTCTCTCTATAACAACATACACGTTCACACCCATCCACTGTAGACCAGTGTGTGTACGATTGGTAAAACTGAAGACAGAAGATGTGTACCCAGTCTCCTACCCATGATTGCAGGGTTATTTCTGAGATCAAAACCATATTCATGAAACCTCATGTAACCATCAAATGTACTTCTCAAGCTTTTGAAATCATAGAAAGTAATTAAAACACTAGAGCTACATGGGTTAGAGCTTCGAAGATTGTGTCTATACAATCTTGTTTTTAAATTCATTTATACTATTTAACAATGGAAATTTACTTGAATATAACAATAAGTAACAGGAAATGTGATTTCCTACTTAGATCAATATCTCAAATTGCACTTGATCATCTTGGTTTCAAGTAGCATCCGTAACTCACATGTCAAGGTCCACAATGGATGTATGGACTCGACCACCAGGACTTGACACATATCTGCTTGCAAAACCTAACCTAACCAGTTATAACGAACAATATTCCTTCCTTCTCCTTTCACATACAATATGATGTAATTTTCTAATAGTCAACAACGTATGTTGCAAAAATCGTATCTTTTACCCTTAGCCTGTACAATTTATACAGCAAACACTGAGTACAGTCTTAAAGAAGAGCTAGGCCAGTATTTTTTTTTTAATTTTAGGCACCGACTCCTTCCTATAATTTGGAAAAACTGAAAAAAGTCTTCCAAAAATGTATTGCCTCCAAAACAATAAGTATTGTATACCCAAACAAAGGGATTTAAGATTTTAATCTATATTTAATAACAGCAGTAGATTTATAACGAATGAAACCATTTTTTGTGTTTTTCTCTTTCCCTCCTCCTTCCTTGCATTTTTGCTGAAAAAATTGGTAAAACTACAAAAAATAATAATACTGGCTTTACTGATATTCAAGTTTGACTGGCATGTCATCTGTTCTAGCCCATCTTCTTACCATAGCTAGTGAGTAGCTACAAGATTCTCTTAAATCTAAACATTATGACGTTATACTAAAGTGTATACTTTAACTACACCTCATTCAAACTACACTTATCACACGAACACTGCAAAATAAATACTTTTACACAACAAAATTCAATATCAACTAAGCCATTTGCAGTCACCAAAATTAACTTGTAAAATAAATATTTTATCACTCTTTTTAAATGCTTTACAATATGAGATACTCTTGTTTTTCTTTGTCAACAGTTTTATTAAACAGAACAAATGTTTTATCTCCGAAATAAATCTTTTGATAGTATAATTTACATTCTAAAAGAGATTATTCATTTTCAAATCACATGCATGTATGTACAGAGAGAGCCAACAACCAGGTAAATGCTTATTATTATCTTATTAAATTGCTTCAAATCTGTCGCACTTCTATTTGCCATTAAACAAAATACCGCTACTTCACAAAATTCATACAATTGTATCCATTTATCTCTTAATCTCAACAAACATTATTTCAAAATCGCAAAATCATAAATTGCAAAATCTTTCACTCCTTACTACTACAATGGACACGTGGACACGTGGATCTACTCACAAAATGCATAGAACAGTGGGCTATCTACCGCGGTTGTAATCGCAACAACATTGGGTTCTACTGGGACATGCAGAATTCCACAACATTTGGGAATATGCAAAAAATTAAAATGATGATTATCAATAGTTACAATGTGTTTTATTATTAGTCTGATACATTGCTTTAGCTTGCCAAAAAAATTCATGCCACGGGATGAGGATAAATAAAAACTTTTCGTTCACTCCAATTTAGGAATCTGCTCACAACGACATGTAATTCATAGTTTAATACAAAGAACAGAATGTATTATAAGATTTCAATGTGTTACATGTAATCAAATTATGGGCATTAAATTTCATAATTTATTTAAACCGATTCCTTTAAAATACTTAAAGACTACTAGATGCAAATTGTTCAGTCAAAACTTGCTTTCAAAAGGCATTTAGACATGACTTTATGTAATGGTCTTGAAATCAAACAGGCCAGTTTTGTACGCAAGTGGAAACTTCTGCAATACAGTCAAACCTATTTTCGATATTATCCCATCGTTCATGATGGCAGTGAAGGGTCATGCAAGTTCAGTCAATTTTGAGCTAGCCACCAACTGTGTTAGGATGCTACATATTTAAAACCGAAATATTTAATAGGCTTATTTTATATAGCAGCAGTTGAAGCTGTATTAAGAAACGACCTGTCTTAAATAATGGTTAGTTTTCCTTCCTTTATATGTGGTCGTAACAATTTAATTCATAGATCCGCCTTGTCAACCCAACACGTCTCTGACCAATTCATTTATGTGAAGATAAATCACACGCTGTCTCGCGAACAAACCTACTATCCAATAGAATACGTGTGTACTAGACAAACTGAGCTACGACAATGGTGGGCGGGGTTTACAGATCTATGAAATGTGATTCAAATGGCTTTTTCCTTTTCTTTGATTTGACAACACACCTTTGTTATTGAAGATCATAATTATGCGTTATATCAGAACAGCTAGCTTTTAAACCGTGGATCTCTCGCTTCCAAAATTTAAGCATACATGTATATGATGATGAACTATCTACTACATACACCCCTAAAAGAGTAAAAAGTGCAACAAAGCAAATATCTACACACAAGCACTACAAATGCAATTGTACAAGTATGGAATGGAATGGACATACTGTCTGGAATGGATTTTGACACAGATAGACAATAAAACATAGATATATTTCGTAAATATTAATCATAAACATTTTAAAGCTAAAAAACAGCATTAACATAATGAAATGTGTATATGGATTTTCAACAGAAAGTCAACAATGGTATGCAGCGGTAAACACATTATAGGTAATAACCATTTCCCAAGCACCCAACGAGGAATGGGCAGTCTCCTGCCGCAGAGGGCCTCAACATTTCCCTACATTTCCTAACAATCAACCCTAGAATATGGAGGGAATAGTTGAAAGAAGTTAGTCACATAAATATCATACTAAATTAGTGCAATAAACATGTAAATTAATGTCAGTTTTTCTGTTCAGCTCGATGTCTATCTGAACTGCCTCGTTGATTATCAAATCTGCTAATTCCGGAGTTACAGAAATCAACACAGCTGTTCAGACTGCTTTGTGTGGAAGGTATGGAGAAGACAGAGGCAACAACATGATGCACAAGGCAGGTGTCCATTATATGTGATATATAATCCCCCCACCAACAACTCCCGGACTCGTTTAATAAATTCAATATTAAACAGCTACTTATGTAAGATCCTCTATTTTTTGTGCTAAGGATTGTAGTCAGTGGTTGGATATAGTACAGTACTTCCTCTAATAAATACCTAAACTATAATAATCAAATGCACAGCAATTATCCTTTTTACCTATTGGTAATGAACAAAAGTTGTACAATGGACCATCAGTGGTGTCATGCCTGTGGTTGGGAAATGGTCAACACCTACACTGATAATGAGCAAAAAACGGAATCTTACTAAATGTTCAAACATTCACTTTATATTGATATTATGCTTTTGATTGTCAAAATCATATTTCCATGTTTATTTATTGGAAATAGAGGAAACTATTAAAGATTACAGTAAACAGAACCCTGGCATTAAAGCTTATTTTTGGATTAATGAAAAGTTTTTCTCTGTTTAAATCACAGAACTATGGTTAATACAACGTTACGCAATTTTTTTTTTACCCCAATTTAATAAAAAATAAATGAAACATCAGGACACATCTATACATCATTTGCGTGCATGTGATTATCCCCTGAAAAAATGAGGCATGATACCACTAACTTAAGACTCCGTTACAGAGAAATAAATAAATGGTAAAACGCAATGGCACTTAACCGATTCAGAAAGCCTTTTGTAAATTACTAGAAAATAAGCAAATGTCTTCAAAATACAGCATGGCATATTTAAAAGGAAGATGTATTTGCATACTGTATTCTATTTGGTGACAAATGAGTTATTCAACTTTTTAATCTTTAGTGTTAATGAACATCAGGTAACTTTATATTGAATCTCTTAAGAGGGCTTCAGGGAAGAAGTATTTTACTATTTATCACATGTTAAATACCATGCTTTCTTTGAGTCCCATATGGAATTTAATGACATCGTATATTCCATATTAATGCCTCACTTACATACTGTGTAGCGATTGTATCTTACCAACTACGTTTCAAGTCAAAGGAATATATATTTAAGTAACAGTTGATGTTTTAAAATAAGAAGATTAAACAGGAAACATGATGCCGTGAAGGAAATGACGTCACATCAACATCTGGTTTGACGTGTATAGAAAAGTTGCCTGATATCTAATCCAATGAAAATACTAGAAATGAGTAGGAGGTAAGATATAGCTGCATACACATAGTAAAGTCTGTAGCTACATATCTGTTTATATATATTTCATGCAGTAGGTTCTTCGGATACATAATTTGACAGGTCAAGCCCACAGAACTTACTTGATACTGGTAGTCTAACATTTTGTATGGTTTTCCCATTGTAATAAGCTACATCTTGAAAAAAAAGTTTATAATTAACTGTATTCATATCAATATATCTTTTTTATCCTGTATTTAACTGGGATATTAATGCACAGAGCCCCTGATACACATTTGTTTGTGTTTCTAAACTTTTTTTTTTTATGGATTTGGGTATATAATACACCACCAATAAATACATTCATTAAAAAATATGTACAAAAAATCACTGCTATACAACGTTCACAACAGATATGTATTCTATATTTAACCATTATAAATACAATAATGGAAGATCTATAACTACAGCTATAACTAGGTAATTTTGGCAAAAACACTATCTTTTTCTCAAACATTAACTTTTGAAAAAAAAATGAATACCTGATAATTTCATTTTGGTTATTGCCCTTTGTTTTTTCCTTCCCCCGATTTTTTTCTCTCCAAAAAAATATTTTGAATAGACAATTTGGTTATGTTTGTTTTTCCACTTCAATTTAAACAAAGCCTACTTTCTAGAAGGGAAAATGATAATTGAAAGAATAGGATGTGAAAGAATAGAATGCTGCTCTTTAAAATAGAGACGCAGTGATTTCCCCCTAAACAAAACAACATTAATTGCTGCAGTCACCGTCATAAACAAGATAATAAAATGTTAGTATAACAAAACAGAAAAAATAAATAAAATGTTCATAGCTTTAATAAAATTATAATTTTTAATTTAATATAAAATGTTACAAACATGACATGTATATGCCCATGTTCACCAAACATGACATATTCCCCAAACATGATATATTCCACTGTTCACCAAACATGACATATTCCATTGTTCACCAAAAATAACATATTCCACTGTTCACCAAACATGACATTATTATGCTCATGTTCACCAAAATGACACATAAGCTCATGTTCACTAAACATGACATAGGTCTATGTTCAACAAACATGTCATATACCAATGTTAACCAAACATGAACAGTGTGCAGTCTATGTAACCACTGTTACTATACACTGCTATCTTTTGGTAACAGTTTTAATCATTCGTAGAGTTTACTCCAACTTCATGTATATTTATTCTAGACGTGTTCTATCCCTGATAATTCTGCACAGCTTCATAAACATGTCATCATTACAAATTCTCATCGTCAGATTTACCATCAGATGTTAAAATGTCCAGTATAACATAACAACTTGAACTAAACACTGCCACGAAGCTAGCTTTTCTCCTGTAAATACTACATTATCCCGAAAGAAACATAGCTCTCGACCATATAATATATTAACCATATCTAGTCAATTCACATGTAACTGTCTAAACTATACCAGAAAGGCAATATCAAGTGATGACAAACCTACCAGGGCCTAAGTAATTCTAAAAGTTGGCTGCATCCTAACATGCAGCAAGCTGCACCATAACATGCAGCAACTGTTTCTATCTTCTTAATTACTTCCTTTGTTCTAAGTTCTATATACATGCAGCTATTCAAAGAAGCACAGGGGATGAATTTAGGTATTCTAACGCGCTAGACAAAAAAACTGCAATCTGATTGGTTGACGTTCAAAAATTGGCGACTTTTAATTAGTGCAAGCTGTTGCAAATCCAATCATGTGACGTTAACGGTTAAAAACGTGACGTCATTTACTTTTATTAAAAAAGCGTTTGTAAAATTGTCAAAAACACTAAATGCGTTAGAAACGGGTTAACCAGTATCAAGTGTTTTTTCCTTATATAAGTGGTACCGAAAAACTTTTATGTTAGGGTAATGAAATACTACAAGAGAATTTATACATGGTAATGTGTTTGCAATGTATTTAAGCATACAATTTTGGTTTTGTTTGATAGTGATAAATTCCCAAATTATAAAGGCAAAATGCCGTGAATTTTCCCAATTGAATGGGTACTAAAAAAATCATTGAGTATTGAAATGTCGACTTTTACAACAGTATATCAGTCGTTTAACGGTCGCAAATCGTGCTTAACGACTCCGCTAATGCATCGCCATTAATCAAAATTTGTGACCATTAAATGATTGATATACTGTTGCAAAATTCAAAATTTCAATATATGTTTATCCCTGTATTTATCAATCACTGAGGATTGGCACAATAATGAGGGTCGCTCAAACCAGAACACTGAGCGTCACTCCCAACCAGATCATTTCTTCGAATTTGCAGCAAAACTGCTTTACATTTATCATATTATATCTTAGTAGTGTTTAGGGATAGAATAGGCTAGTGGTTTGCCATTCTTCAGTGTTTGATAAATAGTACACCTTCAGTACATACATGTACCACTTCTTTTCAACAGTGATCATGCTTACATGAACCAGAAACAAGAGAATATGCATTAAAACATTCAAATATAGTAAAACCCTATCTACAGCTTCGCTAGGAGACTATACTTGTACCGCCTCTTGACTAGTAGGTTGGTGGTTGGTAGTCCGGGATGTCGCCGCTCTTCTGGCTGGCGAACGGGGGCTGCTGGTAAGGATCTCCCGAGTCGCTTCCCGGGAATGATGAGTACGGTGATGACTGCTGGTTCTGCTGGTCGCCTTGGAAACCAGAGGCCAACATATCAGATGCACCCTGGCGATACCTTCGTACAGCAAAGAAACACAGACCAGCCTACAAAAGGAAAGTAACCAATAAGTTTCCAACAACACTACTAAAGTGTTGAAAACTAAATATTATTACAGATGTTCACATCCATGAGTTAATAAAATACAAATTCATTAAGTTTCTATGGAGATTCTTATAGATAATGGATGAAATGAACCTTCCTTTTAAGATAACTAGACGGGTGTTCCGTGGAACACGTGTGTCGCTTGTCAGCGCTTTGTTAGTATAACAAGTTTTTTTGGACTCAGATAAACGACTTTGACAAACTTGCGCTTTGTTAGTATAACAAGTTTTTTTGGACCCAGAAAAACGACCTTGACAAACTTGACCTAAGTTTTCGTGAAGAAAAAAATGGGCATTTAACCCATATAATGACCTTCAGTGTGGCCGTGACCTTTATATTTTAGCATGGTCATGTCAATGTTGTCATGATGAGTATATATTACACATTCAGTGTGACCTTGACCTTTATATTTTAGTATGGCCATGTCGATGTTGTCATGATAAGTATATACTGAAAGTTTGATGAAGAAATATCAAACTAGACAGGTGTTCCGTGGAACACGTGTGTCTCATGTCAGCGCTTTGTCAGTATAACAAGGTTTTTTGGACCAAGATGAATGACATTGACAAACTGGCCTAAGTAACTTTTCGAGAAGAAAATGAGTATTTAACCCATATAATGACCTTCAGTGTGACCTTGACCTTTATATTTTAGTATGGTCATGTTGATGTTGTCATGATGAGTATATATTGAAAGTTTGATGAAGAAATATCACGAAATGAGAAAGTTATAGCCATTGTTAAGTTTTCGTGAAGAAAAAAAGAAAATTGAATTGAATTGAATGTTGTTTAACGGCTCATCAACACAGTATAGGTTATTTAGAGCCGCCCCAGAGAGAGGGGAAGGATACATAGGAATCCGGGAACATTCCCTACTCTTATTATCGAATAGATTCCTATGGTTCTTTAACGTGCTCGGAGGATAGACCGATACACGGGACCGCCCGGTTTACGTCCCCATCCGACGGACGAGGCTAAGGTAAAGTGTCTTAACCTCGTCCGTCGGATGGGGACGTAAACCGGGCAGTCCCGTGTATCGGTCTATCCTCCGAGCACGTTAAAGAACCCTTCAGTGTGACCTTGACCTTTATATCTTATTATGGTCATGTCGATGTTGTCATGATGAGTATATATTGAAAGTTTCGTGAAAAAATATCAAGAAATGAGAAAATTATAGCCAACGTTAAGTTTTCGTGACGGACGGACGGACGAAAAAGTGATTCCTAAGTATCGCATTTTCCATCGAAAAGGCAACACAAAAATGTTACATCCTAATAGAAAGACATAAATTGGTTTTAAATTCCACAAAGTTAAAAAGATAGATTTTTGGTCTAATATTTCCAATACCAAATACTAGTAGTTGGTTCACTTCTCTTTCAGAAACACTGGTACATTAATTTGGATGTGTTTTTTGATTGCATTAAATGTCAGATTTGCGGAAGGAATGTATCACATATTGCAAGATATTAAGTCAAAGTATGATTACAAATAAGCTACAATGAAAACAAGTTAAGATTTTAGATACTTACCCATGAGAAAATAGAGAAGAAAGAGAATGCTATTGCGGCCTGCACGTTATTTTGGCCATGTCCGTCTGGTGCGACCCCATCCGGGAACTCATCTCTTCTGGTCCACGCATTAGTCATGTAGCAGAAGCCGACAAACCAAAGGAATGTCCACAAACCTGAAATATAAGGACAAAACCATTAAACTATGAACAAGATACTAATTGATTTAGCATTATTATGTACCCAGGATTCAAAATAAGACCAAATAAAAGTGTATATGTGGTTCCGATTTCTAATAAAAGTGTATATGTGGTTCCGATTTCTAAGAAAAGCGTATATGTGGTTCCGATTTCTCTTTTTTAGAACCGACCCTAAACATATTATGCCAAGTCTAATTTTCTAATAATCCTTTTCCTTTTTTTCATCAATTTCATGTTTTTTTCTTTTTTTCTTGTTTTTTTTTTATTATGTTTCTATCTTTTCTGTATCTGATGATATCAACATCAATAAAAGGACTGAAGGTCCTGAGAGTCGCCAAGATTGAACAGTGTCTGTCTTCTTGGTGAGGTTAAAGGTTATGTTAAATTTTACAGGTATGGCGTATTAAAATGAAATGTTGATGCTTAGAACTTGAGATTTTTTTTGTACTGAAAAATGCTTGGGACGGAATTATTTTTTTCAACCGCATCGGTTTTGGTTTTCGAGTGTATGTCAGTGCTCACAGGCAATTATTTTAAGAGACAGGCCCAGGGCTTGTTTCTGAAAATGGACAGGCCCTGATTTAAAATGGACAGGCCCTGATTTAAAATGGAAAGGTCCAATATTTTTTTCTTATTGGAAATTAGTCTTTATTCGCTTTTATACCACACATTTGTTACATATGTAGTAATCAAACTCAGAACCTCCTGACTATATTCTTCTTTTTGATACCACTTTATGCTCCTAGTCAGTGGACGTATTTACTACTTTGTTTCAAATAAGTTAAAATAGAATATAACATAGTAATTTATAACGATGCAAAGGAGAGTACAAGCACTTTTTGCCAAACGATAATAATCAGAGCCGACTTGGTGAAACTGGAGCCAAGTTTTTAATCAGGTTTTATTAGACTATCATATCAGGGCCTCCTGTGGCTATATTTTCCTTTTTTGTCACAAGTCACTTTCTACCAGTTAAAGAATTAGGAGCCTAGACTAGAAAGCATTTAAAAGTAGGATTCCAGGAACTCCTTACACCTTAAATAATGAATAGAAATATACTTTATATCTGTATCTATACATCTATATATTTTTTTTCCATCAACATGTATTGGTAAAGGACAGTTTTTCTTATTTGATTATGTAAAAAATAAAAAAAAATAAAATAAAAAAAATCCGAAATTATGTACCATCCAAACTACTACGACACCACTGTTTTCACAAACATTCAATCGAAATACCATCAATTACAAACTTTTTTCATGCATTAATGTGTTTTGAATGCCAAAAATGGTATTTTTTATTAAAGAGGAAAGAAAACACAACCCTAATAGCAGGATAATGTAGTTTTACGTCAATAAATGTCGATCTCAAAGTTGTGACAAAATGACTGCAAAGATTGCCGTGTGTCCCTTTAAACTATTTGATTTGTTTACCTTGGTAATAGAGAACTGAGCACTTCTTGACAAATTCTTTTCATGAACTTGTGTATTTATTTGTAGCAGATGCCATACAATTTCTCAAAGTACTAGACACAATAAGTACAATATTTACGGACATTTAGTTCCCAATTTGTTATCTGGGTCACACATGTCATGAGCGGCACATCCGGGTAACTACGCTATTGATTCCATTCATGAAATATATATGCATGTATCATTGCGCATAGTATTTCAGTTCCTTTTTCAAAAAAGACACGTATATACTGTGTACGACGACAATTATTCACAATCAGTAGTTATATTGTTCGGTATATATAACGTTCATGTCAGTCACCTTATGAAATTAAGTTATACTTGAGGCAGTTAAAGGAACTACATTCTCGAAGTGTGTAAAGCTCCCAATCCCATTTTTGGTGTATTAATGCGCACAATATTTCGGCAAACCTACAAAAAAGACACGTTTATACTGATACAGTTACAATTATTTCATTATTTCACTATCAGTAGTTATATTACTCGGTAAACATAACGTTCATGTCAGTCACCTTATCAAATTAAGTTGTATTTGAGGCATTTAAAGGGGACTACAATGCCGAAAGCGATAAAGCTCCTCACCTATTTTAAAAACTCCCTATTCAGAAATTGCTCTATATACATAAATACACGATTCCAAAGAGCCAGCCATGCTTATGAATGGCGACTCAATAAAATATGGAGAATGGGCCTAGAACCTTCTCATTTGCAGAACTGCAGAGTTGCTGCAAATTCCATTGTAGACACTCCATTTACACTGGAGCCACGTTTATTGTTTTTCTACCACTGCTCTAGTGATTTGAGCGAGATGGCACCTGAAACAATGCAGGGGTCATGATGAAAACCTTTAATGAGCATGAACAAAAAAATGATAAAATGAACATGAATTTGAGGGGTTCTACCCCTCTGCCTACCCATCCAACGGAATCTGCAGTGGCCCTATGCTTTGCTCTGGAACCAAACGGGACCCCCGGAACCACACGGGACGTATGGGATTATAAACCTTAGTAATACACACACACAGTACGATTAGTAGGTTGCTTATCTGAACAATTATCTGTCATTTCCCCCCAGAGATGGTTATTAAGATATAGTTTATATGTAAAACGTATGGAAATGTCTGCTGATGGATCAATAACAATGGCATAGAAGCAGCTCCCAACAATCTTGAACATTCAACTGCCATCATCAGCTCACAGCACCATGTTTGGGCAAATAAAGAAAAGATTTATTATAATCTCATTCTAACAAATAATCCATGTATGGCAACAATTTTTTATTATTTAAAAGTTCCGCTTACCATTGAGCAAAATATACTAATCAAAGTTTGCTGAGGACCAAACCTTTTCAACTTGATGAAGGATATTAAATTTTATCGTTCTTTTATATGGTTTATTGTAGGTATAATAAATTGCTGTCTAATCAGTTTTTGACATTAAAATAATCAATTTCACATAAATTAATAGTAAAAACAAAATTAATTGTTGAGTTTTATGCCGTTGGTAAAACCAGCCATCGTAAAATGTGGAATTGAAATCTTGGTGCTTACCAAACTTTGAGTAGTACATGTATATAGGAATAAGTTCATATTTAACAATATTGACTGCTCCTGCTTCCTTAAATATGGTTTCAAACCCAATATTTGGTTTCCCGAGGGGCATGGCTTTAGCCTTAGACGTGTGCAATAAAAGAACTAGAGGTAATCTCAAAGAATTATGGGTGTCGATCCAAATACGCACAAAAGATGATTGTAAAACATATATGCCCCCCTCAAAAGCAATAACTCTGGTGTAACATCAACCTTGACCTTTAACCAGATCACCCAAATAACAATCCCAAGATTCTGTTTCATGAGCTGCACACAAGGTGCAGTTCATTAAAATTCCTCATGGTAAGCTAGAAGTTATTAGACAGACACCAATTTTCTATTTATAATTATAGTGACCTTGACCTTCGATCAAATGACCCAAATAACAATCCCAAGCTTCCTTTCCATGAGCCACCTTGTGTCGGAAGTTTTGTAAAAATTCCTAAAGGAAACCTGAAGTTATTGAGCGGAATCCACTTTTCTATTTATAGTAAGTGACCTTGACCTTTGACCAAAATGACCAAATAACAATCCAAAGCTTCAGCTCCATCAACCACACCTTGTGGTGAAGTTTTCGTTAAAATCTTTCAAGGAAAACTAAAGTTGTTGAGCCAAAACTACTTCTCATCATAAATACATAGCTAGTTTTGGTTGTATATTTATATAATTCAAATGATACTTAAAGGCTATCATATTTTTGTTTTGTGATTCAAGTGCACTTTTACTGAATTATATGTATCACTGCTAGCAATAATATATGAATTAATAATAATGATTTATCAACAAAAACTTGCCATATCATTGAGTTTTCCAGACCATTCATTTCCAGCTTAATCTAATGCCAGATCACCATGTGCACATTTCATATTACACTGAAGCATACTTAATACAACATTTTTCATTAATTTTGTATTTGAACTTTTCATTTAGTTTATTTATTTTACATCGATTGTAACGAAAGCTCTATGAACTTATTTGAATCACTCTCGATGTCTTCCTGGGTAGAACCAGTACTAAGCAATGCAGATAAATGTTTCTGCTTGTGAAGCAAAGAAGTAAATAAACATTCATGTGTATCTATGATGCTGCATGTTTCTGCTTGTGAAGCAAAGTAAATAAACATTCCTGTGTATCTGATGATGCTTCATGTTTCTGCTTGTGAAGCAAAGTAAATAAACATTCATGTGTATCTGATGATGTTGCATGTTTCTGCTTGTGAAGCATTTAAGAAGTAAATAAACATTCATGTGTATCTGATGATTCTGCATGTTTCTGCTTGTGAAGCAATGTAGTAAATAAACATTCATGTGTATCTGATGATGTTGCATGTTTCTGCTTGTGAAGCAAAGTAAATAAACATTCATGTGTATCTGATGATGCTTCATGTTTCTGCTTGTGAAGCAATGTAGTAAATAAACATTCCTGTGTATCTGATGATGTTGCATGTTTCTGCTTGTGAAGCATTTAAGAAGTAAATAAACATTCATGTGTATCTGATGATGTTGTATGTTTCTGCTTGTGAAGCAATGAAGTAAATAAACGTTTATGTGTATCTGATGATTCTGCATGTTTCTGCTTGTGAAGCAAAGTAAATAAACGTTCATGTGTATCTGATGATTCTGCATGTTTCTGCTTGTGAAGCAAAGTAAATAAACGTTCATGTGTATCTGATGATTCTGCATGTTTCTGCTTGTGAAGCAAAGTAAATAAACGTTCATGTGTATCTGATGATGTTGCATGTTTCTGCTTGTGAAGCAAAGTAAATAAACATTCATGTGTATCTGATGATGTTGCACGTTTCTGCTTGTGAAGCAAAGTAAATAAACATTCATGTGTATCTGATGATGTTGCACGTTTCTGCTTGTGAAGCAAAGTAAATAAACGTTCATGTGTATCTGATGATGTTGCATGTTTCTGCTTGTGAAGCAATGTAGTAAATAAACATTCCTGTGTATCTGATGATGCTTCATGTTTCTGCTTGTGAAGCAAAGTAAATAAACGTTCATGTGTATCTGATGATGCTGCATGTTTCTGCTTGTGCAGCAATGAAGTAAATAAATGTTCATGTTTATCTGGTGATGTGTATCTGGTGATGTGATGTGCTTGTGAAGCAATGAAGCAATGCAGTACAAATACATGTTCATGCAGGCAATTAATTAAACTGCCAATGAACATGCATATATTGATATTTCAATATTTACACAGGGCATTCAGCTATCACGAATGCAGTCTGCAATGCACTTAACAAAACTTAATTAACTGCAAATAAATGGCATTGTTCAACTGAAGTCTAATTAGATTTTATGTTTGGGAAAGTAATCAATCCACCAGTCAATATCCTAGCAACAGGGTAGCTTTTGAAGTTTCCAGCACAGAGATTGAAGTTAAAGGTGTGCTGTCTCTATGTCCTAAATAAAACTTGGATAGCGCATTCGTGGTCCAGGGTTAATGACGTAGCATTGTAAACCTTCTCTCACAGCTGCTGGTTGGAATCCTACTGGGAGCTCAACTTGTGAGAAAGTGTCAATTCTTATGGATGGCTTGAGGTATACAATACTGATTCTACCCAGGAGTAAGTGGGTGGTCTGCCTCCACCACGAAAAATTGACCATCATACATAGCCTCAAATGTGCTGGAAAATGATGTTAAACACCAAACAAAACAAAAAAACTTTGATATACTATGCCAACTGATAGGTCTTAGATCGACCAAGGAAGGTGCACTGTTCATTCAGGAACGTGGGTAATGGGCATAATTACGGTCCTCATTCAAGTGATCGATCAGAATTGTTACTCTATTACACAGCAGGGCCTGTTTTTTCAAAAAAGAGGCTATATACATGTAATGAAATAATTATGCAGAAAACTTTCCTTTTTGTCATTAATCAATTAATACCCTCAAAGGAGTATGGAAGTAAATGTAAGCCATGTTAAAACCAGAGTCAACAAGCTCAATAATTCGCTTTGGTTTAGAAGATGGACTTGATTCCAAGACTATATGAATAATGACACTGAAAAGGATAAGAGGGTAAAAAATATCGAGGAAAATCATGGCACATTTTGGTTAAATCTTGGGTCAATCAAAGCTATTAAGGAGCAGTTGGATCAATACAATGACAGCACTAATGCTCCCTTAGCTCAGCTCTTTCCAATATCAATAGTCTTCTTTATAGGTTCACTAGGTAGTTATTCTCCAATGATGGAGGTAGATTATTATTAGGGGAGGTTCATTATTTAAATAATCAATGGCCTTGCCTGAGAGAAGAGAGTCTTAATTGTTAAAGAGACAAGTTAAGCACATTTTGACACACTAAGGAGCCAACATGGCTCAGTAGATAGCACCGAGGGCTTTGAATTCTGTGATCATGGATGACTGACAGATTCGCTGGCACCACTAAGTTTCTTCTGTGTGTTCTTAGAGCTGTCCATAGATGGGGATGTGGACCAGGCAGTCTAGTATACTAGAGTATGTCATCAGACTCCGCCGAAGCACATTTAATTTATTCGCTATTAATCCTTAACCCGCTAAGCACGATGATCAGGGTTTACAATGTCCAGCTGCTGATCAGTCATTTCCCCCCAAAACACCCCTTTGTCACATAAATGGAATGGTCTTAATTAAAAGAAAGAACAGTCCAAGAAAGAGAAGTCCATTATATACATGTAGCGGCTTCCTATGAAGTCTGTCACCTTCTTTTATCGTGGTGGGCAAAAAAATGTTTATTTCTATCGTGATGGGCAAAAAAACGTTTATAAGACAAATAAGAATAATTCTACTTTCTTTCCTGTCCATTGAACACAGGTTTGGGAATATCTGATATCGAGACATAAAACCGCTGAGAGCATGAAATATTTAAAGGTGCCTGCTGTAAGAACAAATGAGGACTGTAGCCTTACTTGCATATAGGGAGACGCAACTAATGAGATAAGAGTAAAGTAGCAGTGAATATGCACCAATCTGCAAGCAGTTGGAAGGATTCCTTATTTGCTCCTTGTTGTTAATCATTATCATTCAATGAGTTTTTTCAAATGTTTATGCTGTAATCAAGAGATTTTTTTTGAAAAAAAATAAAAATAAATCACTAATGAAATTCCCTGTAATTTATGCAAGGTAACAATGGTTCAGTCTAGGGTTTTGCTGATAGGAACACTGAATGGCTAAAATCCATAAAATGGTCAAGGTAAGGTACTAAAACACTATGTATACATTCTGTGATTCAAAGATGTGTGAATTGGAAATCAATGAAAACTGTGTCCAAAGCGGCCGAAAGCTGTAAAGATCTAGGATACAGGTTATTGATTCACCAGGAATGGATACATGATCTATATCAAAAAGTAAGACCAATATATACATGTAGAACAGAACGGTTTTTTCATCTTATTCTACAGTTTGGGGTGCTTGTTTCAGTCAAAGAGTTTTTTTTACTTTCCAGACAAAAGATTAGTACCTAAAAGCCAAATTCTACTGCATCAAAAAGTAGACCTTTTTTTCACAAAGAATTTTGGCTGCGAAATATTTATGTCTCCAACTGATTTTCAAAACTAAAACTAAGGTATTGTTATTTACCAATTCCTGTTCCAATGATATATAATTTATGTACCCATTATCAAAATTGCTAATGTTACTGCTGAAAACATGGCTGAAACAAGCGCCCCAAACAACAGGTTAAAAAGGAAATGGACCAATGTTAATAATTGGTTATAAAGTAAGTTACCTGTATGGATTTTCTTAAAGTCCCTAACCGGCAATTAATAGGTAAATTTTACAACAGACATATACCGATTCTAAATGTACTGATGACAAGTTATATACTCAGTTGCAAAAGAAAGTGTACACTTTGAAAATGTTACTTTACACTCTATCCTCTTTATCAAGGGACAGTCCCTTAATGATTCAACCCATTGAAAAACAAATGACAACATGATATTGGCAATTGAATGATAAAAACTTTGGTACCAAACATGGCATATTCATTTTGGAATTTGTCAATTTTAATTATAATTGTATATAACTTATATATTTTGAGAAACCAAACTCTATAGACACAATGCAATCGGATTTAACCAACCATGCCAAACCACAAAGCTGGAGCGTCAAATTAAAAGTTACCAACTCATGATTCATTTAACGCATTTCAAAATCCCATGAATAAACCTATACTATTAATCGGCACTCATACATTATTGTATGGCCTGATAAAGGATAAATGGTTGTGTTAGTTTCATAAACCTACATGTATAAGGCAACCATATTTATTATATGTTTGTAATCTGAAATCTGTATGGATAACACTATTAACATTAACATATTCATTTACAAAGGAGTCAATGAAAAAGTGATCCCTAAGCATCTACTATGCTCTACGTAGGCAACACTACATGTACATGTATGCAGCAGACACAAAAAGTAGCCAATCTGAAGCCACCTGTTCTTACCAATTATTCTTAATGTCACATCTCTGTACACCAATGAAGAATCATGTAAGTTTCTCAAACAGCATAGAACTTATGGACAGTAGGGATTTTTTCTATATTTTATATAGGTATTTAAACCCATTTATTGAAGTCTATCAAGATTCAACCAAGCATGGAAAATAACCATTGGAATCTATTTGACAAAATAGAGCAGGACATAGATACTTAATTTAACAAGTTAACAAATTTGCCAAATAAAAACTAGTTTTCCAGCTGAAAATATCAGAAAATCATAGATAAATATTAGCATAATTGGCATCATTATCCTGATAAATGCTGTAGTCTATTCACAAAAGCCACCTTCTCTGGAATATGCACTAGGGATTGATCATTTGATGCAATATTGGTAAATTGTATCTTTTCATTACTACCCTCAGATGGGATCTAAGAGTTAATCTGCTGCCTTGTGCCTAAGCTCAGTCAGTTATGGAGTAGAAGCCTGTATGTAACATGTATGTAGAATGGAGGAAGGACAAAAAACAGGTTATTGATTAAGGACTAAGGAGATGCCCATTGATTTCCACTATAGCCATACCACATAAAAATGATACAACAAATGTCTTTAACCTCTCAACACATACTAAGGCCTAAAAGAAAAAAAATTGTGGTTCGGGTCACCCGACCCTACCTACGAATACCCGCCGACCCTGACGTTTTTTTGGTCCATTTCGAAAAAAAATAATAAAAAAATAACAATAATTCAGTGCATCTAAAGAAGATGCACTGAATTATTGTTATTTTTTTATTTATTTTTAATGCGTTCATTAAAAAACAATCCTTAAAAAAAAAAAAAAAAAAATCCGAACTACCCTACCTACCAATTTTGAACATGTTACCAGAACCACACTATTTTTTTTTTAGGCCTAACACAGAAACACTAGGAAATATGTAGCAACACGCCAAAAGTATCTTTAACTGAATCGGTGGGTTGACAATTCTTGTGCAAGTTACATCTTACAAAAGCATACGTTATTGTTTTTATATTCTTTAACAAGTTAACAACCAAAAATGCATTCAAGGTTGTAGTAAAACAGATAGATTCATCATTACATTACAGACAGTACTAAATATGCTGTCCTTTCAGGGAGTCAGGGTTTGTAGCCTGTTTGCTAGGAAAATTAAAATGACGCCAATCATTTATCCATTTCAACAAATCAAACCAATAAGATACCTCCAACAAACAATAGCATGTGCAACTATATTGTCATTATGCTCTGACAAAAACAATAGGGCGAGATATTTAAGTACTTCATGTTAATTAACCAGTCAACGAGATGGTACAGATGCTGTGTTTGAAACATTCTCACCTCAAACCGCTGCAGGTTCGAATCCCACTGGGAGCTCAACTTGTGAGTGAGAAAATGTAAATTCTTATGAATGTGGAAGGTATACAGTACTGGTTCTACCCAGGAAAAAGGGGGTGGTCTCCTTCCACCTCTCAAAATCGACTGTCAAATATTGTCTAAAATGTTCTAAAAACGATATAAAACACAATTCAACCAACCAACCAGTGTATTAGCCAGCCAACCATCCAGCCATCTTTCCATTTTTGAAAAATCGCATTTAATATTTGGTGGAGTGGGTGGGGTAAAAAAAAATGTTTGCTACAACACTTCCAAACTCTTACTTTCTAAATATTGTTATGTTTTATATACATTTATAGAAGAAATATTATCTAAAATGCACCTTTTTCTGTGAAATAAATTACCCAAGAGACACCCACTTGTCGTGAAATGGCGCGTAACATGTGTTAGCAAATTATTTTGCACACCGTTTGCATATTAGCACACCCAATTCTTGAATTTCTGCCTAATATACTGCAATCAACATAATTATATATTGCTAAAAAGAACAAGGAATATAATTAATTATACACTCTATGACCTGAACACCAATAGGATTATACAAACACAAAAAGGCCAGTCTTTACACTAAAATATGTCACTCATCCCCAAAACAAAAGCCTATAATGATTCCCTTCACAAGGATTTGTTGTTTTTATTTGATGTTCGATTGTTATTTACATGTATATCTCAATTTTCAGACATTGTGCAAATAGAGATGTTACCAATAAAACAAGACTTTTATTATTGTTCAGAGGGCACTTGTTTCAGACAAATGTTTTTCAGCATTAACATGAACAATTTAAATAATACGTACATGTATATAATTTATATAAAATCAGAACTGGACTATTTAGTGGTAAATAAAAACACCTTTAAATAGTTTTGAAAATCGGTAGAGAAATAGATACTTTACAACCAAAATTCTATTTGGTGGGGCTTTTTTTCCCTGTTGCTATAACAGCAGAAAATTAAGATAATTCAAATAACTTCAGAAAGCCTTAATATTTTGCTATAAAATTTTCAGAGTGTCTTAATTTACATTTATCCAACTCATAATCATTAAACCCATCTTGGGGTAATACTAATAGTAATAGTTCTAAAAAAAATATTTCACAAAGTTTTTTGATGCAGCACAATTTTGCATTGAAAAGGCCTTATAAAAATCAAATTTTGCAAAATGCCAAGGGGGCACTCATATAATATATATATATATTATTGTATACTTTCATTTTGTCCCGTTTAGTTTGCACTGAGCTAAATGTGCAATATTCTGTGATATTGCACACACTGATACCGGAACTTTTTCTCGTGCTTGCTAAGAGCCGCGAAATAGAAATAAGGAACTACTTTCAACAGAATCCTGTCTATAGTGTCAACAAAAAAAACGACGTGTTTTTGTTCAACCTTTTGTGGCAGAAATTGATAAAATAATTGAAATGGTCACTCATCCACTATTTTTAACGTTATCGAATGGCAAACAAACGTTAGAAAATCGCTCGACGTTTTCGCGCAAAATAATTATCCACACAAAAAGAAACTGAATGACATTATAGGAATTCCATCGAAAGCTATAAAAATAACACAAATATAATGAAAAGTAATAGTCATACAATTAGCATTGATCGAAAACAATATGGAAGTATACAATAAAAAGGTTATTGAATTTGTATGGCTAAATATTACATGGAACCAGTGTATTAGCCAGCCAACCGTGCAGCCGTCTTTTGCACGGCCGTTTTTGAAAAATCGCGGCCAATATTTCAGGTAACAACACTTCCAAACTCTTACTTTCTCAATATCGTTATGTTTTGTATACATTTATAGAAGAAGTATGACCTAAAATGTTTTTTTTTCACCTTTATCTGTAAAAATAAATTACCCCAGAGACAACCACGTGTCGCGAATTGACGCGTAATGCGTGTTAGCAAATTATTTTGCACACCCTGTTTGCATATTTGCACACCCAGTTCTTGAATTTCTGCCTAATACACTGCATGGATCTCGTTGCTTTGGCGCAGGACGACTCGCAAGCTCGTCGTCCTTTGCCAAAACAACTCGTTCCAAGTAATATTTAGACATACAAATTCAGTAACATATAATATATACTGAAAGGAAAAAGAAACGCGACACGGAATTTCCGCTTTATATTGAAAGGAAAAACAAACAAGACACAGAATTTTCCGCTATGTACTCAGGGCCGTCGTTCGACTTTTTTGGGGGCCGAAATTCCCCTCCCCTAAATGTACATGTATATATTTTCCCCCCTTTTCCTGTGAAAAATTCCCTCTTAAAAAAAAAAAAAAAAAATTGTTTAACTCCAAAATAGGAAAACAGCATACAATTTGCAATTTGGAATGGTAAATTCTTGGTACCACTTAAATAATAAAAAAACACACACTAATTTGTGTTTCTTAGAAATTCCCCTTTGATATGAAAACAATGCAAAATTCCCCTTCCTGAGGGCCCTGGCCCCATTCCACCAAAGTGAAGGGAGGGCACACTTAATTCCATATATATTCCAAGAAAATCCCAAGATGTTTGGTAAAATAAAAAGTTGCAGTTAGTTAGAGGAAGGACACAACTGTGATGTTGTAGACATTTTAATCACAGTACACATTGTAACAAGAAATTCATAAATGTTGAAGTTCCTCTTTGAAAAATTGAACCAATTCAGTAATGCATTTAATGTAAAGAGTGTCTGCAAAATTCTGAATCCTAAGTTTGCGCCAAACGCCTACTCTGTCAATAATGAAACTTTGCAGGAATACTACTTGCTGTGTTACGTGTTGTTTTAGTCTTTTTTCCGAAAGGAAAGATCTTACGTAGCCATGTACCATTCGATTAACAGCAGCATATTGTACATACAATATATAGCGGAAATTCCCATGTCGCGTTTCTTTTTTCCTTACAGTATATATACATATATATTTTTTTAACTGAAATTTGAAAGATCGAACATGTATTGAATTTTAAAGACCTTTTATTTATTTTTATTTTTGAGAAGGTGTGAATGCTACTACTAGGGGAGACGCTCTTATTGCAGGAAATACGGTACATATATTGGAGTGGGTATATGAAAAGTAGCAAACTGATCTGAAAAAAAAGAAAAAAGAATAACAACCAACCTGATACACCTAGGTCTGCAAGTACAGCATATTTTCTATGTTGAACACCGCTCAAGTTATCGAACACAACATCGAGAATTAAAAATCCTATACAGAAGATAAATGCTAACACTCCTATGCCGATACCATAACCACAGGCATTGCTGTCTCCTCTCATCTGGCAATAGTGATCATAGTAGCCACCTGATGATATGCACCCAAACACAATTATGGCAAACACCTGGAAAAAAGTTTATATATACACATACATTGTAGGATCAGTCTCTCAACTTGTCTATTTTGTATTTCAGGCGGCATGAGGCCAACCATAATTTTTTTTTGGTTTGCTGCTTCCCTACCTAAACATAAAAAAGGGCCCCACCCAAAACTTTTTATAGCAATTATTTTTTAGCTAAAAATCACTTACCTACCCTGGCATTTATGAAATCCTGGGTCGGAAAACAGCAAACAAATGTTTAAACAAAATTGGCACCAAAGCGAAATTACTTGTATAGTTGATTTTTTTCTATTAAAATAATAAACACTTTTTAAAAGTGACCATTCACTGCAATAAAACACGATGTTCTGCAATATAATATAAATAACTCAAGACTAACAATTAAAACTAAATGATGTATTTATTGACAATGTATATAATTATGGTAAACAACACCATTATTTATTGAAACAAAACTTTACATCATGTTTGGTGAAAATCCGAAACAGTAAATAGAATTAATCAAATTCACAAGCTTTTTCATTCTTAAGACTGAATGCTTTCTTATGAGCAAAGGCATACCGGTAGAACTCTGCAGAAATACGAAATTAGTTTAAAAACCTGTTAACTTTATTTTTGTATAAAGACATAAACATGCTATACAATTATCTGAAACGATGATTACAAAACAATTATTATTGTCATTATTATATTATATTATTGTTGTTATTATTATTATTATTATTATTATTATTAATCCTGTAACATCTAGTATACTTTTTTAAATAGTATACTCATATTTTGATTAGCAATCCATAAACTGCACTGTTAGATAGTTTGTTTAAGTCATTTCCTGATTGTATACTGTTTAGAATTATATTTGATAATCTGTCACCATTGATATAAATATATTTTGTAACTGCTGATTATGCTGTTCATATGTCTGAACCTAAGTTAATAAAGAATTTGAATTTGTTGTTATGAGTGCATTGATTTTGCTCACTGTCAAACTTACATGTATCTCAGATATCATATTAGTGCAACAACTGTCCAATTCAAACTGAGTAAAAAATCATGAAACTGCTGTAATTTTAAAGATATGACACCTTTTTATATAGTATACCCCTTCTTTTAACATAGTCTTAGGCAATAACTCAATTGAATTTCTGTTTGTCCAGGATCTTTTTTAAATTACTCATTAAATTAAATTTGGTGGAAAACAAAATTCTTTTTCAAAGTTATCATGTGCTCAAATATGATATCAAGGAGGAACATCTTTGTAACGCATGCACAGATGCTCAATCTCATCTGACCAACCACATGTATTAAACAAATCTTCAAATCCAATTATTTGGTTAAAATTGGAAACAAAAGTTACTAAATTTATCGCATACACAAACTGAAAGTGTTTGTTTTTAAATATCTCTGAAACGCATGATTCAAATTTGCTATTTTTTGAAGGCTGGACAAATAAGGATTATGTTCCCTGGAACAAAAGCAATTGGATATCTCAAACACTTCTGCATATTTTACATGAAATTTGCAGTTCCTCATCTTATTATACTAGGGCCTAAAAAAAATAATAGTGTGGTTCTGGTAACATGTTCAAAATTGGTAGGTAGGGTAGGTCGGATTTTTTTTTATGAACGCAAAGAAGATGCACTGAATTATTATTATTATTATTTTTTTTTATTAATTTTTTTTTTTTTCGAAATGGACCAAAAAAACGTCAGGGTCGGTGGGTATTCGTAGGTAGGGTCGGGTGACCCGAACCACACAACGAACCTTTTTTTTAGGCCTAGTTAGAAACAACAAATTGATTTCAAAACTAAATTGTATAAATAAAGCAGTTTTAATGTGAATCCAACAGGAATTAGAACTCAACAGTATAAATCTAATTTTACAATAAAGCTTGCAATATGTTACCTTGATATCCTTAGCTAGCTGGTGCTATCAATTAAAATCTGAAATAATCCTGTCAAAGTTGTTTTTAAAGAAACAAAATCAATGTGCATAATCAATGCAGAACTTAAATGCATACATATGGTCATGATATTTGATTGGTCAAAACGACTGTACATATACATATTTTTTTTGTTTACGTTATAATGGCTGGAACAACCTGGACAACGATATCAAGGTAATATATTGCAAGTTATGTATGTAAAAAATAGTGTGATATTGATCAGTTCTAAACCCTGCTAGATTCTCTGTATTGTGCACTTTTTAAAAACACATCTTTATTAGTATTTTAGCTTTTATATGATGTCTATGATAATTATGTGATATACTGTAAGTTTTATTTAAAAATATTTAGTTGTTTTTTTACTTATTCTAATTTTATCTTTGCTATTTGCTGGGAGTACATTCACCTTAAGGACTATTGTGTATGTTGTTTTACGTCATTTTCAACACATGCAAGGTTATTTTTGACGGTCGATTTATTGTGGTGGAGGCTGACCACCCACTTTTCCTGAGTAGAACCAGTACTGTACACCTCCAGCTATCCGTAAGAATCGACACTTCCTCACTTACAAGTCGAGCTCCCAGTGGGATTCGAACCCGACCAGCGAAAGAAAATGGGACATATGATAATTTTAAACTCGCATGATCGCCACTTTAGTCATTGATGTTGACAAAGAAGAGCGAGTTGCCAGCTAGTTTCAATCTCGTATTGTGAATTAACACAACTTCATGTCTCGTTGCAAGTCCTCTGGTTGCGTAGAGATAGCTACTGGTATGCAAGTAGTAGCCGAACAGCAGTAGTAGCCGAATTTCCTTTAACAAACGACGATCGTAGCTCTTCAATAGAAAATAGCAATTTAATGTAATAAAAAGATACATTTTTCATCATCAGAAGAATCGTCGTAAACAAAAAGTAATTATGTACGGGAATATAAATGATTTTCTTCTCAGAACTCATTTCTGCGTCGGGAAGTCGCGCGCTAACCATGCATGCGCAGTTATGTTTTTTTTTTTATTGCTCTCAAATATTTAAACAATGCTTCCCATGACAACACTAGCAGACGATAATTAATTCAAACTCTAATTTTTATATATAACCCTGTTTATATAACATGTCGGCATAAACAATATTGGAAAAATACAATACTGCAGAAAAATATTGATCGGTCAAACCTGATTATACTGCAGTAGCGGACATTTCCAATTGACGTAATCCCTGACGTAATGGAGACATATCTTGTTAATATATTTAGGCAGAGCTGTACAAATCATATAGCCCGACGCCCGGGACTAGTCTAAATCCAAAGTCGGCGTGTCACTTTTTCAAAGATTTCAGTCCCGGACTAGTCCAATTTTAAAAAAAAGAGAAAGACGGGCGTGTCACTGTTTGAAAGATTTCAGTCCCAGATTAATTAACAATGTCGACCACCTGTCATAAAAAAAACCAGCACACTTCTCAACGTAATCCTTTAATTGCACTCGCTTATGTAATGCAATTAGCATCCACAGCGGCGATCAACGATCACCCCGGGCAGTTTTATCAACAATCAACCATGCCTGAGGTCCCGCCTCCAAATTACTTTAATTGACAGTCGGCATTGTCGACATTATCCAATCAATTGACCCAATCTATTTTAATCCAGACCCGCTAGCCAATGAAACGACTACTACAGGTAAATCACATGTTCGTCACGTGATTACCTGTTCGCCACGTGGTGAGCTAAAATGGCGATATACTGAAACAATAACACTAACACGTTGATTAATAAGCAATCAGGCCGATTTGTCGGCAATCTTTCGATGAGTAAAGAAACTAAGGACATTTGATAATGGAAGTATGTTTGATATGAAACGGTAGGTGTGATTTTTTATTGTTTCTCAGTGTATTGTTGAGCGTAATTTAACAGACATGAAAGGCGGGTGGGGTAACGGTTTGTGCATAGTAAGTGTACTATTACGTTCAAAGAACTGAGTTGTCAAAAAAATGAAATAAAAAACAAAACAAACTGATATACATAATCAGTTTGATTTCGTATTTGGCAGTGCTAATGTTTACATTTCCAAAATGAGTTTGTTGAACTTTTTCAGTGTTAAAAATAATATCAAATAACAACAAACAGTACAATAAACACTATTTTCTGTTTGGCTACTACTCGCATACCAGTATATACATGTGTCGACCAGAAAATAATTTCCAACTATCTTCTTTCAAACATTATCAGATTATGTCTCTCAAGAATTATGTGATGGATCAATACATTATCCAGTTAAGAGTTTCACATGCACAGACTATGGACATAAAGTGTTCTACCAATTGTATTAGTATTGTTCTCATTATACAATAATACACAAAATATATTACATCCTATGACAGTGAGTCAGGTCTTTTCTGAACCAAAACAAACAGAATTTGACAATACGTGTGTGCTATTAAAACATATCTGGAACGCTTTCCTGGATAATGTTATGAATCAAATGAAAGAACATACCCAGCTGACAAGTCTCAATATCACGTGTGGTCGTTTCAAAAACTGAATAGGGTCAAAAGCCCCGCCGGCCATCCCTGCCCCATAGGCTTGAGGTTGTGACATTTTGTAGTCCTGTATGTGTACTTTTCAATGACGTCATCAGTTTGTGTGTTACATAAATAAATATTTTATGAGCTTTATTTCACGTTTTTGAAAAAGATATGCATCAAGTGAAGATATTGTGCTAAAAAATTAGAAAAAATCAACGGAAATGGGAATTAAATTTATTATAAAAATTAAACCATTTAAGACACACACTTTTTTTGATGACGTTTCCCGTGTTGCACAACAGGGCAGAAAGGAGCACTATTTTTAGACTTCGAAATTTTATAAAACGCGACTGTTGACGTGTCCGATTCATTCAAATCAAATTTATCTCGCAAGGAAAACAAAGCGTTTATCTCATTTAATATAATCATATAAACACAAGTATAGAAGACATGGATCATTCCGACAATACATGTTTGGTTTGTCACGAGGCAATCGAAATTTTTGCCATAGGCCAGTGTGATCATCCGATATGTTTCAAATGTTGTACAAGAATGAGGGCGCTGTGTGAACAGTTTTACTGTTCTATATGCAGGACCGATCTACCAGAGGTATATACACTTGTAATAATGCAGCTATTTTGTATTTCGGTAAATATTATAACTTCATTTTCAAATAAATGCCATGACCAGCATACAGTCATAATTTACTAACTTTAAAATGAAGCCTATTGGAAATTATGACAGGGGTGTAGCTAGACCTTTTTTGATGTGCAGGCCCGACTATTTCAAGTGGGGTCCGGGTATGCTTTCCCGATTTTTTTTGAAAACTTAGGATGTCTGGTGCGTTAAACAAGTTATACAATTTCATTGCCCGGGCCTTTTGGCCTAATAGGTAGCTACGTTACAGGCCCGGGCCTTTTGGCCTAATAGGTAGCTACGCTACTGTATGATTGGAAAACCCATTTTTTACCATTATTATCATACCTTGATACATCAACATGGCTTTTAGGTCACAGAATTCTCATGGTCTCGCAGATCTGTTTCTTTTTATATATTTATATATATGTTCCAAAAAAAATCTAGTACAATGAATAATATCCCCAATTATCGGTGTCGTGTCTACCTGTATCAATAGATTTTGGCTTTTCGAGTATTTAGTATGTATCGACTCTACAAAAATCGAACGGTGGTGTTGCATTTTAATTAATAAAATAAAATAAAAAATCTCTTTTTAAGACAATTCATTTTCTTTATTGATTTACGTTGATAATGAATCTGTTTTGCTTGTTTAGAAACAAACTCGCTTCTTTATTTGGCGACTGCCGTTTTGTTTTCATTTTCTAAATTTTACCAATTTTCAGCAACACATATAATAAAAATAATATCTCATAAAATTTTGTTTCTTGCAATGCCATGGCCTTTCATCTTTCCATAAAGATTTATTTTATGTAGAATGTTGCAAGTTTTACTTTCGTTTTAGTTTTTAACTTTGGTGGCTTTACACTTAACTCTACTTTCGCTTTTAAAAAACACCTCATTTTTAGTGTACTTTCATTTTAAATGGGGCTTTTTATGGCTTTATCTGACATAGGATTATAACTAATCCTTATATGTATATATATATACACTCATTCATACAGATAATGGGTGACCTCTGTATTGCATACAGTATGTCTAATTTTTTTATATCGGATGTAACTTTTTTTAGCTTTCATTTCAGTTTTTAACTTCCTTTTCACATTAAGGACATCTCCTACCATTGTTTATGAGCATCATTTTCATGCATACCTACCTAAGAGTGACTATGTACATAAATAACATATTTTTTATAAATGTTTAACTATTTTTCATAATTATGAACCCAATTAACTGTTTGGATATATTTATTATAGTGAGTACCAGTACATTTGTTGATACAATGAAATATCAGGAATATTTCATTATTGTCTAAATAATTATATACATGTAGTCTGAATTAAAACGATTTTAAAATTAGGTTTTATTAAAATATAGGAGATTTGCCAAAAGTTGTAAATAGGTCATATACTAATCTTACTAAAAAAACAAATAGGCTATCAGTGTTCTGCCCAGACTTTGAAAATTAGGGACCGCATGGCCCATTTGACACAAAAACATGGGGCCATTTTAAAAAACGATGGGCAATGGGAATTCCAATTTCTACATTCATTAGTAGTCAGTGCATTGCTTTTTTTGTGCTTCAGACATAAGTTTACAAGTCATATCATTGGGTTTCTCATTGTACTCTAGCCACGTGAAATCCTTTAGCCACTTTTTCTGAAACGATCTGCTTTCCTTCTTCTTACCTCCTGTATCACTCGATTTTTTAGTTGCATCTGTCTTTTTCTGGCATCACCTGTTTTGAGTGAAAAACCCGAAGACGCAGGCTGGGGGGAGACAATTTGCGATGATTCACCGCCGATAACCTCCGTACTTGAAGCAGATTTATCAGAACTGCACGTCTCTTGCTTTTCCGAGTTATTATTTTTGTCCGTTCGCACGATTTTGCCGTTTTCGACGCGGTAGATTGATAAAAGTCCAAAATTGTTTTACTTTATCGTTTGCGGTCGGCCATTTTTAAACACGTGTGTCGAGATGAGTAAGCTAGCCTCCGATTGGATAATATCAGTAACTTCGTATGATGCAAACCAATGAAATTCGCCGATACTTAGCGCTCTTACAAATCGGGACATGTACTAAAACAGGAGCCGAATAACAGGATCGTCATCAGATCAAGATAAAATCGCGAGCAATTCTCGGCGCGCCATAGGGCCCAACTATGGATTTTTTTATGCGCCATTTGTGATTTAAATGACGCGGCCTGGGCAGAACACTGGGCTATTGATTTTTTTAAGTTTAATAGGTTTAGAAAAGGCAGTTCCAACTATGTACCAAATATTTTAAAAATCTATTGATAGAGAAAAAACTATAGGAAACAAATAAACTCAACTTTCACTTTGAAAAATTCCTAACTTTAATGTGCTTTATCTAGATTGACGGCAATTATACATGCTGTTATCAGTGGTAACTCTGCTCAAAAATTGTAAATTTGAGTTTTATAGCAGACAGCAAAACACTAAGGATGTAGCCTTTTTAAGTATTAATGTATTGATTTTATGTTTCACAATAGTAAATCTGCATGCATTCAGTAACAGTTGTGCAAAATTTCAATTAAATCAGTGGTGCAGGGATATCAACATGTTCATTTAGGTATCAAGATTTTATTTTAGATGTCAACATTTTCTTTTTTTCTTCACCCTGTGTGGTTCCTGGGGCAATAAATTATAATAGGGCCACTGCTTATACAGACAGAGGGGTAAACTCATTTTCATGTCTCCCACCACCAAATGGTGAGGGGGCATATAACGTTAGCCATGTCCGTCCTTCCATCCCGAAAAGTTTGTGTGTCTCCTACCACACTTTCGGCGTCAAAATCAACCCAGTTTTAACAGAGTTATGGCCGCTTTTTTGTCAAATTTTATGTTTTACACTGGTCATCCATGTCCCATGTACACATTTCTAGTTTTGTCATGTTCTTCGTCATGATCCCTGTATTGTTTCAGGTGCTACTAAAGTGGTGGCAGAAAACAATGATCTTGGCACCATTAAAAGGCTCCAGTGAAAAACAGAGTGTTTACAACAGAATTTGCGGTAACCCTGCAGTTCTGCAGTTGAGAAGGTTCGAGACCCATTCTGCATATTTGTATCTCTGTGTAAATGGAGGGTGGGTCTCGGATGTTCATTCCTGTTGGCGCCATAGAACCTTTTTGTGTATTGATACAGCGTAAAACCCAGTTTCATTTTTGTTCTCGTCACCCGCAATGCCTATAGACAGTGCGTGTATAACAACAAAGTAGACGTTTTTGCTTGCCTCTGATTTTATACATGTAGTATGACTCCGTTTTTAAAGGTCGTACATCATGCTTTTCTTGGGGGTCTAGAGGTCCAACGTAAACTTGATAATGATATTTTTTTATTTTATTTAAGAGCCCTAACATAATGAATGAAGCCTTAAAATTACGGGGAAGTACTAGGGTTACAGTAAAGCGCTATCCTACATGTAGGTTACAAACCAGGGTTCAGTTTATCATTTTATTATTGATTTCATTCAAAATCTATGGCAAATTAAAGTTTAGACTTTTGAAAACACGGTGCTCCAACTTCCCACCCATTAAACTGTTTTAATAAAGAATTCGATGAACAGAATTAATTGAATTTTATTTTGATTTATAATTATGCCATATAGCTCAATATTTCTATTGACTAATTTTATTTATTTTTAAACAGGTTTTCTTCATGTCCAAGAAGGAAAAGTTTGGTCAAATGCCCATGCGCAAATTCATACTGAACAGAAAAATGAAGATCCAGTTTGAAAATGACGATATTCGTCAGAAGTTTGAAGAACTGCTAGAATACAGATGTAAAATATGTAAAGGTAGATTTCCAGAGAAATCGTTTAAGGCCTTGCAAGATCACATGAGGCGTGTTCACACACTATTCTACTGTGACCTGTGCTTAGAATTGAGGGTAAGGTTAAAATAAATAAAAATGTGGAACTGTTTCGTTCATTAATGTGTAGCAGAATTGACTTGCTGCCTGTTGTACAAACTAATTTTTTTATATATATTATTTTATAAATTATATATTAAAACTATGGTTATACATCAGGAATAGCTATTTTAAACTTGAGGGTAAAATAAATTGCAATGATTATGTATTGCGTCTTGCTGATTTAGTCCGCTTGACAGTTATTTATAATTTAGGGATTCCTATGGACTGATGAGACTTGTAATTTAAAACTATTAATTACTGTGCTGTTTTATAGGAAACTGCTGATATTCCGTTTGTCTTTGAACCTTGCTCATATTTAATAACAGTTTTAATACCTGTTTTTCAGATTTTTCCGAATGCGCGTAAGGTGTACAACAGACAAGAGCTGGCATCGCATCGTAGACTTGGTGACAAAGACGACATGTCGTACAAAGGTCACCCGCTGTGTCAGTTCTGTGACGAGAGATATCTGGATAAAGATGAGCTGTACAAACACTTGAGGAAGGACCACTACTACTGCCACTTCTGTGAGAGCCAGGGATCACAGGAATTCTTCGCGTATGTCAATTCCCAAGATTTATTAAACAGATTTATTTTCAAGATCGAAAGTATACAATGATTGACTTGTAGTCTGGGTAGGGGAAGCAATCGAGGCTTTTGTTCAACTTCGGGTATTGGCGCCTTTGTTGCAGTCCATTTATTAATAACCCTTAGCCGGCTATGAATGTATAATGGACTATCCAGGATTCCTTTCTTTACATTTAGACTGTTCCATTTATGTTATAAAGGGGTGTTTTGGAGAAGTGACTGACGAGCAGCCGGACATTGCAAACCTGATCAGCCTGACCTTAGGTTCATCATACATGTAGGATTTTTAGATTATAGATAATTAAGGCCAAATAAAAAAATAGGTATGGTTCAGGTAACCCGACCTACCCTAAAACATTTTATGCAAAAATTAAAAAAAGAAAAAATTAAAAAAGAAAAATATTTCTGAACAATGATTTATCACATGGCTTACATCATGGAAGTGAAACATAACACCATTCTATATTTTTTGTAATCCACTGGGCACTGGTGGTATATGCAAATTATTACTAATTAATATTTTGCATTTGATAATATTATAAACTTATGGTCCTCTACCAAGTTTGTTCAAATGGTGATCTGATGTCAATTTTGGCCCCGCCCCAGGGGTCACAGTTTAACATAGACTTATATAGGAACAAAATCAAAAAATCTTCTACTCTGAAACTACAAGAGCCAGATGTTTAATATTTTGCATTTGCTATAAGCTTGTGGTCCTCTACCAAGTTTGTTCAAATGGTGACCCTGATGTCAAATTTGGTCCGTATTACAGAGACTTGTATAGGAAAACAATTAAAAAAATCTTCTTCTCTGAAACTACAAGAGCCAGAGGTTTAATATTTTGCATTTACTATAAGATTATGGTCCTTTATCAAATCGTCTTTTCTGAAACCACAAGGCACACAGCTCTCATATATAACATGTAGCCCTGGAGTCACATTTGGCCCTGCCCCATGTGTTACTCTAGCACCTTCATTTTGTATTTGATCTTTACCAAACTTTGTCAGTGTCTTTAAATCAATGTTGTTAACACAACAGAGGCCACATTTCTTGAACAATCTTAGGTTGTATATGACCATAAGTTTTTGAAGAAGTTCGATAATGTGCTCAGGTGATCGATTTAGGGCCATCTTGGCCCTCTTGTTTCATTGACTTACTGAGGAATTGTGTTTGTGAAAATTAAAATATAGCACATGGTGTAAAATCGAAAGTAGACCTTAATCTCGAAGCCAAATGGCTTTTGATTAATAATTAACCGTGAAGTTGGAACTACTCGTCACATTAAAAATTGTATAATTTCTCTTTAAATTAATGTTCTTGTGATCAGTTTTCATTTTATTTGTTGGAAGTTACAATGAAAAACGCATCCGTTTAATAATCTTCAACTTAGGGGAAAGCACTCTCGCAATCTGAAAACAAGGAAATTAATTAAATATGAGAACAAATATGAATTGCTTTGACAATAAATGTTAAAAACGGTTATATTTATATACAATTAACGGTTTTATTTACTTTTCAATAATGTCTGCATATTAAAATGCCTCCCTGGAGCACCTGTACTTTGAAAAGATTACGAAATTGTAAATCACTGTAAAAAAAATTGTGCCTGGGATAATGCAAAAAAATCGAACTTGATGTACGAGAGGTTTTCAACATATAATTGAACACTTTTGTTTAAGATGTTATTTTTCGGCGGAAGTGATATAAAAATGCGTGATTTAATGATGTGGAACTGTCATTTAGAACATATGCATTTAAAGATGACATCATCGCGCCGTTTTACCATATATGGCATATTGATAAAATGTATTTTAAAGCAAAGAAAATCACTGCAAATGAAAAGTAATACTAAAATGTATACATTTTACATCTTTATATTTATTTTTAATCAATTTGCAGTGGTTTTCTTTGCTTTAAAATACCTTTTGTCGATATACCATATATGGTAAAGCGGCGGGATGACGTCATCGTTCAAAGATGGCCACCTCCATTTATGTTCTTTGCAAATTTTCAATAGGTCATTATCTCCTTTATTTTTTATGGCATTTTGATAATTCGTTCAGCTTTTTTCAAGTTTTTCAGAGCCCTTTAATATAAACTGTGAACAATAAAAAAAAGTTTTACCTCCATCGGAAATTATGTACCTATCCGAACTACTATGACACCACACTTTTCCGGACCGAAAAATATTGCCGAAACCAGTAGAAATGTCATCAATTATTGACCTTTTTCATGCATTTGTTTGGTATGCCAAAAGGTCCGTTTTATCAAACAATTAAGAAAATGCAACTCTAATTATTATTCGGTGGTATCATTTAATCACCTCAGGTCAGTTATCTTCAAATTGCTGTTTCGATCGCGTTTAGCTATACGCAATCTCATTGGATAAGGCACGTGTATTCCATGTACAGCTTAATTTGTAAACGAGATTGCGAGGTGCGAAAATTGCCTCTGGGATATCATAGCTGTAGGAAAGTATGCTCCCTGCGGGGTTTCCTCTGTGATCGATCAAAGCAATTAGCATAATCCCTTACCAGCGACTTTAACACTTGTCCTGAGACATAAACAACAGGTCAATTAAATGACTGGTTACACTTCGCTCGAGGGCAGAAAAAAAGCAAAATGGTCATTTTGACAGTGACAAACTTCGCCTTGGGATGGAAAAAAAGGCCGAGTATTGGGGGGAAAAGGTGACTGTCGCTTGTGTCACCCTCCAGTTTGTACCCTGTATATATACATTTTACTCATAGAATGTAGTTCAATGTACATGGTAGTTTGAGTGTAGTAGAATACACAGTATCATCATAGAATGTAGTAGTTTGACTCGGAGTGTAGTAGAATACACAGTATCATCATAGAATGTAGTAGTTTGACTCGGAGTGTAGTAGAATACACAGTATCATCATAGAATGTAGTAGTTTGACTCGGAGTGTAGTAGAATACACAGTATCATCATAGAATGTAGTAGTTTGACTCGGAGTGTAGTAGAATACACAGTATCATCATAGAATGTAGTAGTTTGACTCGGAGTGTAGTAGAATACACAGTATCATCATAGAATGTAGTAGTTTGACTCGGAGTGTAGTAGAATACACAGTATCATCATAGAATGTAGTAGTTTGACTCGGAGTGTAGTAGAATACACAGTATCATCATAGAATGTAGTAGTTTGACTCGGAGTGTAGTAGAATACACAGTATCATCATAGAATGTATTAGTTTGTGTGTATTTGAGTGAAAAATAAATTTATAAAATCTTCTATTCATCTTTCCCAGTGACTACACCGTGTTGAAAAACCATTTCCGTGCAGAACATTATCTGTGTGAAGAAGGCGAATGTGCAAACATTGAGTTTGAGACTGCATTCCGTTCCGAGATAGATATGACGAGCCATCGAGCCACTCACCACAGTAAAGCCGTGTCTAAAATGCAGTCTCGGCAAGAGAGAACTCTCAACATAGACATTAACTTAGTGCCCAGACCCAGTAACAGGGGAAGAGGTGAGATTTTGACATTCACTTTAATCTAATGTTTGCAGGGCCTTTTTACCCTTTGCAGCGACCTGAATAAGGCCCCTTCTCCACACTTTCAAAATCATACAGATTCCCCCATTTTTAGCTCGCGGTGGTTCGTCATCTGTAAAAAAAAAATTGTGGCGACTACTTCTCTGAAACTACTTGATGGATTTTCATCAGGAATGTTGCAATTGATAGATATTTATAATTGAATGAGATTATAATGTTGCATCGGTAATGTTGCATAATAAATCATAATATTTAGGAATATAGGAATGTTGCACTTCGTGTCTAGTTGGTCCTAAGTAAAAATCAGGTTGGCTTAAAATTCAAGATGGCCACCATGGCTGAAAATAGATTTTAAATACAATTTTGTGGCAACTACTACTCAAAAACCATGTGGTATCGGTTTGGTACCTTTACCAAAATGATTTACATAAAACTTTACAGGAATGTTGGTCTTATGTCCAGTAAGTCCCAAGTAATGAGCAGGTTGGCTGGAAATTCAAGATGGCTGCCACAGTCTAAATACAAGTTTGTGGCAACTACTTCTCAAATACCATAAGTGGTATTGATTTGGAACCTTTACTTAAATGACTGGCAGGACTTGTTGTTGGTCCTAAATAAAATTCATTTTGATTCTATGTCAGACATGGCCACCAGCGATCATTTTGTTTTACAGAGTCATCTAGGAAAAACTTGTGGCGACTTCTTCTCTGAAAGTGTTGGTCTTATTTCCATAAAACTTCACAGGTTCCCATGGCTGATCTGGCTATCAAAATCTATCAGTAGAGCTTCAAGGTCATTGACCTCTTGTTTAAACTTACTGTGGAAATTTCATATCCAATTTATGATTTTTTTTCACATTTCAAGGAAAAAGGCCCCTTCCCCAAAACTGGGAAAAAAGGCCCTGGTTTGAGCAATGACATTTTTTCCAAATGTTTAAAACATATGTAAAAGGAAAAAAGAAACGAAACTCTGGAATTTCTGCTATATAATGTATGTATATTTTGCTGCTGTTAATCCAATGGTACACGACTAAAACAAACATAACACACCAATATTTTCAATCTTTTTAAATAGTACTGAAATGGCTGAAATTTTTGAAGCGGAACTTCAACGTTTATGAATTTTGTGTTAAAAAGTGTACTGTGATTAAAATATCTACAACATCAAAGTAATGTCCATTCTCTAACTGCAGCAACTGTCTTTTGGGTTTCTTTAGAATATTACTTGGAATTAAGTGTGTAGTATATAATTTATATTATAGTGGAAATTCCCTTGTTTTTTGTTTTTTCCTTTAGTTTATAGAGTAACCAGGAAAATGTGGTGGTCTGCCTCTACCACAAAAAAATCAACCATCATTTATGGCCTAACATGTGCTGAAAATGGCGTAAAACACCATTCAAACATATAAATAAACAAAGCATCACTTTTGAGAAGTTGTTTGATGCCATCTGGCCAATTGGTAAGAGTCTCTGACTTGAAATCACTCGGGTTCGAGCCCTCGTGGGACCAGAAATCATTATGTGAGGAAGCTATCCAGTTGGCTTGTTGGTGGTTCTACTAAGGCGTATATTTGGGAAAACTTGGAAAATCTCTTCTAGTATGTTTAATATATCATAAGCTTATGGTCCTCTACCAAGTTTGTTTGAATGGTGACCCTAAGTTTAATTTTGCCATGCCACGGGGTTACAGTTTTACATTGACTTATATAGGGACAATTTTGAATAATTTCTGAACTTACCAGACCTTTATCTCAGCCACTTTGATTACTGTAGCAAGTGTCGACAATGGACCAGGACATCAGAGGAAAGATTCATGGCCATTTGGTCCTCTCATTACTGGGATAGTAAAATTGCTGCTTCTAAAATTGTCTCGCCTCTCACCGCTGCGGGTTCGAATCCCTCGACTTGTCAAGTGAGAAAGTGTTAATTCTTACGGATGGTGGGAGGTATACAGTACAGTACTGGTACTACCCAGGGAAAATGAGGTGAATTGCCTCTATCATAAATTCGACTGTCATATATATATATTTTTTATGGCCTAACGTGCTAAAACATTTGGACAATATTCAAATCAATTTGTTCACTTAAGAGTTAATACTTTAAAAGACTACCTGTTTGTAAACTGCATAAGAAACATAAGAAACATTTCCCATTTATAATAATTTTGTTTTATTCTCTGTTTGGTAGGCGTTATTAATCGTAATGATTATGAAGAGGTACGGAACACTGGACCACAACATCAAGGGTCTAGGGGCGGGAGAGGTGGGAGAGGTGGGAGACAGGAGTATGAAGACTCGAGGAGAGGTAAATTTGGTCAAATATCTATTTTTCTTTTGCAATAAAATGTATTGATTTTGGCTATATCAGTAATTTGCTCCAGGGTCACCATGGGTGCCAACCCGTAGACTATCAGATTCGTTCATATGAAATCCCTGTGGTACAAAAAAGCTGGGCGGATCCAGAAGTTGAATATAAAGTAATTTGAATGTTTTACATAGACATAGTTATAAGAAAAAACTGAAAAATCTTCTCTTGGCATAGAGCTCTCATATATTCATGTAGCATACGCTTATGGTCTTGTACCACGTTTGTTCAAATGGTGACACTGGTGTGGGTTCACAGTTTACATAGAGTTGTATAGGAAAATCTTTAAAAATGCTCTGAAACTACAGGCACTAGAGGTCTAATATTTTGCGTGTAACCGCTTATGGTCCTGTACCAAGTTTGTTAAATAGTGACACTAGGGTTAGATTTAGCCCTGCCCCAAGTATCACATATTTTACATATATTTGGGAAAAGTTGGAAAATCTCTTCTAATATGTTCAATGTATCATAAGCTTATGGTCCTCTACCAAGTTTGTTTGAATGGTGACGCTGTAATTCTGCCATGCTACGAGGGTTACAGTTTTACATTGACTTATATAGGGAAACTATTGAATAATCTCTGAACTTACTAGACCTTTTATCTCAGCCATTTTGATTACTGTAGCAAGTGTCGACAATCAGAGGAAAGATTCGTGGCCATTTGGTCCTCTTGTTACTGGGATGGTAAAAATGCTGCTTCTAAGACTGTCTCGCCTCTCACCACTGCAGGTTCAAATCCCTTGACTTGTCAAGTGAGAAAGTGTTGATTCTTACGAATGGTAAATTGCTTCTATCATAAAAAAAAAAATTGACCGTCATATATCATTTTTTTATGGCCTAACATGTGCTAAAAATTTCATACAACACTATTCAAATCAAATTTGTTCATTTGAGAGTTAATACTTTCAAAAACTACCTGTTATTAATCTTCATAAGAAACATTTCCCATTTATAATAATTTTGTTTTATTCTCTGGTAGACGTTATTAATCGTAATGAAGAGGTACAGAACAGTGGACCACAACATCAAGGGTCTAGAGGCGGGAGAAGTGGGAGACAGGAGTATGAAGACTCAAGGAGAGGTGGACCCCGACATCAAGGGTCCAGGGGAGAAAGACTCAGAGGGGGTCATATCACAGAAAGGTAGGTGGTGTTTATATTTTGTTTACATTCTAAAGAAACGTTTCACAGACTCTGATAATGCTTGTCTACTAAATCGGTCTTCAAGACATCTGTTTGCAATGGCTTTATGCTAATGCTATTTGGATTCAATATGTATTTCTTAATAATAATTTTTGACTTCGATGAAATACAGAATACGTAAATGTCAATAAATTATGTTTTTTGAACTTTTTCTGTGAATATTATTAGGTAACATAACGATTTGTTAGAAAATGGTTTTGATATCCTTATTAAGGTGAATAAAATAAGTAAGATCTAAAAAAAAAATATGTTTGTTTCCGGTTTCCAGACCGACCCTACTTTTTCACCGCCGACCATAAATATTTTTAGCAAAAAAAAAAGAAGATATTTCAATCAGACAACAAATATTTTTATTCAAATGATAATTTTATTAGCATCAATTTAACATGAACTCATAGTTTAAACTTAACAAGTGTCAAACAGTTTGTATCCTGATGAGACACAGAGTTGTTAAGCATCTAATCTAGATCCAACTGTTTGCAAAGGTTATCAAGAAGTTGCCATAGTACAAAAATGGCATAATATATGCGAACAATATATATATAACGAATATCTAAAAAAACTTTTTCCTACCTACCTACCCTAACTTTTTGATGGTGAAACCAGAAACATATTTTTTTTTTAGGCCTAATCAGTGTCATTACTTGTCTTTATACCTTGTTGAGCTAAGATTCTTTTACAAGCAAGAGAATGCTGCTTAAGATTTTGTTCATATACTTCATGGCTTCACACTTTATTTTATTCTGATTAAAGGGAAAAGCAAGATGTGGAGCGAGCACTCCAGGCATCCCTCAGCACAATGAAAGAGGAAATTACAAAGAAGAAAACAACAGCAACAACGAAATCTGACTCGAGTTCAGAGGATGAGTTCGTTCACAATGCTGAAAATTTCCCGAACCTAGGCGAATCTAAAACGGCTACTACAACATCTACTTCTACCTCGGTTACCAACTCCACTAACGCTTCTCTTGCAGACAGGTTTGCCATATCACACAACATGTCGGTTCAGCATGGTGTATTAGGTCTCGGTGACTTCCCCACATTAAATCAAACATCAGATACCAAAAGTGCCAGTAGTTCTCGTCCGTCATCTGTCCCATCAACAGGACGTATATCTCCGTATAAATCTGCTTTTAGTGCTAGAAAAGTCGAAGAAGACTTCCCTGAATTACCCGTAGGTGCTAAACCAAGCGCTGCATTACAAAGATCTTGGGTCAATTCTGAAAAACAAAAATCCCAGGGAAACTCGGCTGCTGCAAGTGGTGTAACAACAAAACCAACAAAACCAACAAAACAAAAACGTCCTAGCACAGCATCGAGAAAAGTGACTTATAATGACTCGGATTTTCCAAGTTTGGGTGAACCTTCTGTGTCATCCAATTCTAACTGGTTTAAGAGTGGAAAAGATAATCAACCTAATAAAAAAAGTAATAATAATAATAACCCAGTACCATCAAATGTTGAGAACGATAACTTTTACGTGTTGGACAGATATAGTCCTGTTAACATTCCTGATTCCCCTAAAAATAAAAAGAAGAAAAAGGAAAAAGATAAAAGTAATACATTAGCTGTCAAAGATAAGAAAGATGTTCTAAAGGGTAACTCATCACTTGACAACATTGCAAGTTTGCTATTAACCTCTGTCACAGTGTCTAAGCCAGTTGGAAAAGAGCCTAAAGGTATTGACAAAATAAATCAAAAATCAGAAACTGAAGTGGAAACCAACCATGCAAGTAAACATGTAGCACCTGAATCGAACATACCAAGAGAAAAAAGGAAGGAAGACATAATCGAGAAGAAATTGGAATCTACTAGAGAAAAAAATTATGCAAATGATCAGCAAATTGAAGAAATCAAAAAAGCGCCTGTTAAATTCACTATAGCTGATGAGGAATTCCCTACACTTCGAGCTCCAGTTAAAGTCCAAGCTAAACCACCACCAGGATTAAAGCAAGATGGGGAGGTGCCGTCATTCAAATCGTCACATGAAACCAAAAAGCCTGTTGGGAAGAAGCACCAACCTGGAAAGAAGGAAAAAGAGAAAAGTAATAAATTGACTGTTCAAGATAAAAAAGATGTGCTTAGAAGCAACTCGTCACTTGATGGCATTGCAAGTTTGCTACTTAGCTCAGTAACATTGTCGAAGCCGGTTGAAAATGAGCCTCAGAGTATTGACAAAAACAAACAAAAGACAGGAGCTCAAGTTGAAACCAACCATTTTGTTAAACCTACTGAACAAATTAAAATGGCGCCCATTAAAATTGCTGATGAAGAATTCCCTACACTTGGAGCTCCAGCTAAAGTCCAAACAAAACCACCGCCAGGATTCAAAACAGAAGCACCGTCTGTCAAATCACCACCAGGATTTATAATACCTGCAGGGAACAAGCCTCCACCTGGATTTGTTTCTCAGAACAAGTTCAGCAATCTAATGTCCACTAAGTCTGAAACAGCAAATGGCGATTTTGGTATCAGGGAGGTCGTGCCGATGTCCACCAACCATTCTAACTTCCAGTACGTTCAACCAGACGGGTTCAGTGACCGAAACCGATTACTAGTGGGTATTATTCAGTCTTGTTGTTCAGATGACGCATCAAAGTTTGCAGACTTCAAGGTGCTGTCATGTCAGTTTAGAAGTTCTGAAACTACAGCAGATCACTACTACAAAAGGTGTAAAGAAATTCTAGGGAATGACACATTTGCAGAGATATTTCCAGAACTTCTCGCCTTGCTACCAGACATTAGAAAACAACAAGACTTGTTGTCAGTTTTCATGATAGAGGAAGGCATGAAAAAGGATGATTCGGTGCTCAAAATCAGTGGGAAATCAAGGAATGCCAAGGGTGCGTGGACAGAGACCCAGTCAGGGTTCTTGACCTGCCAAACGTGCAGACAGGTGCTCCTCAGAAAGGATTACAATAGTCATGGTGTGACCCACAATCTGGACTCGGACTTCCCGTCGTTAGAGACTGTGGGGACAAGCGCAAATCGGGGGCAGTCATCAGGCTCGTGGGTGAAGGCAAAATGATCTTTAGTTTAAAGTTGCTTGAAGGAATCTGCTCATACTGTGATACCTGTAAAAAAATAACATGTATGTACCATTTTAAACACCCTGAGGTTTGTTTTTTTTCTGTTTTTTTGGTGTTTTTTGTATTGTCAGACGACCAGTGTTTTGGTCCAGTTAAAATCTAAGAGTATTAGTGTTTATTGTGAATTAAATACATGTGTGATTGTGTTTTTAATCAAAATCTATTGTTGGTTGTTATACCAAGGTAGTTAGCAATTGTCTTCTATAAATGGATAAAAATTTAAAGTTAAAAGATCAATGAAATATAAACTTATTTCCGGTTGAGAAGCCAATTGATATGGAATAAGAACACTTTCTGTGATTTTTAAAGGGACAATGTCCATAACCTTTAGCCTATAAAACACAATAATTACGCTGACAAACGTAACACACCAACCATTATTGGATATTTACTAAATAAAACCAAGATTGTTTGACAAAATCCAACAGCGATACAAAGAAAGAAGTACTACTTTGTGGGATTGCACTCGTAACCCACACTTAAAATTACACTCGCAGGTAATATTAGTCGACCATTGCTACTGACTGAGCTAACAGGGCTAGATGTCTCAGAGATACAATATATAAAAGCTATACAAAAGCTAATGCGCTAATGGATGTCATGTGATCAGCAGAAAATGTATGGTGGGTCCCACATTATTTACAAATAATAAATAAAACTCTTCTTTTTTTTTCAAACTCGGGAATGTATTACTACTAGCTTATCAGGGTCTGTGCTAATGTTTTCATGTATAACAATGAGACTTGCTTACTTACAGTGTTCCTTTAAAATGTGAGTTGCATTTCAGATGCAACAGTAATGATAGATTCCAAAAATTGCAAAGATCATTTCCAATAAATGGTTTTAATTTTTTAGTTTTTGAGCATTTTAAATGAAAAGCAGTCATATTAATCATTAATTATTATCTAAATTTATTACCTTGATATTTCTTTTTAGTATTGCATGTATGTGATATTAATCGCCAGAGGTTTCGTGTTTGGTTTTATACAAACTTTTCAGTTTCATTTCAACAGTTGCTGTGCACTTAAAAAAATATATATATAAAGATGTGTGGGTGTTGTTTTTTTCCAGAATTTAAAATGTGCTGCTTATCCTCTAAAACAGAAAAAGATCTGGGTGCCATAGGTCTGTAAATTAGAAATCAACATCCATAAGTTGTAGAGGTAAAAGTAAAGTGCCACCAACATGTCTTTCTTTCTGGAATGTGAATAATAGCTTATTATATCCCAACTCACAAAGTGAACATATTTTTGTCCCGTCGCGACACGTAACAAATGTTTGTTCCATCGCGTCGCGCGACACTAGCATTTCTCAGTTTTGAATGGGTTGTTCCCAAACTTCATATACTCGTAACAACGGATGACCTTATATCCCTCCGCATCACCCATGGTTGATCGTCTTATTTATTACAGAATTATGGCCCTTTGTTGGACTTGGAATAAAAAATGTGAGGGTATTCATCACCTTCAGTGATAGTTCTAGTTTGTTTTATATATGTAATCAGTTCCTTTGTAAAACATTTAATATCATTGGTAGATTGGTCAATTTTGATTGTTCTGAATTTTAATATTTTCATATGCTGTTAATACTATAATGCTCTCTGCATTTAACATGTGAGTTATTATACATTACAGTGCTTTTCACCAGCTCCAGAGATGGACTTTTCATAATAAGTTTGAAGTATAAATGTTAATAACAAGCTGCATGTATAAATATAATAAATACTAAAAAATGGCGACTTCATACGATTGTTTATCTATGACGGTGATGGGAATATTTGTGAACAAAAATTTGAGCGCTTGAGTCAACGAATAGTTTGAAAAACATAAAATTAAAGCGTTAACAACAAATGCAGTTGTGACCTAAAATATTTTTGGTAGGCCAAATACAATGCAAGACAGATTCAATTTAGGTGCTGATGTTATATTCAAGTTGGAAGTTGTTAATGAGTTCTTCTGTGTTGCGATATGTATACGTGGAAGAACAAGTGCATATATCCCAATACAAATCTATTAACCTTTTTATTGCATATGCATTTTTAATATAAAAACAAACAATTGGAACAAAACAATAGGTTTCATCATTTAATTTTCATCAAAAAACATTTATTTGAAACAAACAAATACTATGTTAACATCAAATGACAAGCTTCCTGCTACATGTAATGCGAATGTCACTGGGCGAATACTGACTTTCATGTTACATTGAAAGTATCGTAAACGGAGCTTGTAAATGCATATGCAATAATTGGATTTATATGTGGACTTTAAAGTAAAAAGGTTACTTGTGCCTATATTTTCAGGTGCAATTAGATGACATTACATAAATTAGACATAATAGTGACATTGTATGCACATATATGAGATTATGCCTGCCATATTCTACATATTTTTGAAGCTTTGAATAATAATTTTGTAGTCTTACACCAGCTTTACACCTATATGGTTCCACACTGGCAGTTCATTTAAAGGTGTTGGGTTTAATTAATCTAGAAACAAATTAGTTATTTTATAAGTTATGATATTTATGGGTACAGGTTGTTGAAAACTACATGTGCTTAGGTCCCTAAAGAACAGTTAAATGTTTTGTAACGTTACTTCGGATGTCTAGGTATGTATTGCAGACATTACAGAGGTGTGCCGAATCTACGTTACAAAACGTTTTACCATTCTTTAAGAGTGATGCCGACAGCTTATAATTTTATGTGCTTTAGTCGCAAATAATCCACAGTCGAAGCTAAACTGACAACACACTTGGGTTCTTGGGTTACTCTGGATAATGTTCCAATTTTACGATGATGTTTCTTCAAAAATATGAAATACGTTTGTTTGCGTCATAGACAAGCACACATCTGTGATTGTGCAGTTTAGTTGATACTTGATCTCTTTTATTTCTTGCATACCGGATAAACATAAAAAAAGGCACACACAGCAATCTTAAAATCTCGCGGGGTCCCGTTAGTTTTTCGACATAACTTGCATTTGTTCTGTTAATAGTATTAAAGCAAATTGTTTTTGCATAGTATTAACTGTTGATTATATTGCACCAATAACATATTTAAACTTATGATGAAAACTCAAATTTAATTATATGCAAGCAGGTTTAAAGTCATAATGTATTGGATAGATAAATTGAGACGCTAATTTCAATGATTGATAGACAATTCAAGACTTTCATGTCTCTCTGTAAATATACAAAACAGAAATATACAATTGTATTCCGGAGTTGTCTGAAATGATGCAGTAGAGTTTTGGTCCATTTATAAATAGTTCTATAACTGGAATCAAATGGTGTGTTGTTTTTTTTCATATTTTTTAAATGTTTGAAAAGTCACCCTCTTCATGTTCATTCCTGTTAGGCGCCATAAAACCTTTCATGTGTTGGTGCGCTGTAAAACCCAATTCAATTTAATTGTTTGAAAAGTGAATGCGAATGATACTTACAATTTTCGTTATTTAAGTGGTGCTGATTAGGCAAAATACTTCAGTACATTTGAAAACACAACATTAGTATTTTTTTGAATTTCTAGAGTGGAATTCAAGTCCTCTTGCAAAATGTGTTTTAACTAAAAGAAGAAGTGCAAATCTTATGCGACTGTTTATCGCCATATGTTAACCTTGGGACAAAGAGACTTGTCTACTGACATAAAATACAACCTTGATTTGAACAAAAAAACAGCTGACGAAAAATGATCGAAAATCAAAAATGCATTTTTAGCTCAACTGATCAGAGATCAGCGGAGCTTATGCCGTGGTGCGGCGTCCGTCGTCCGTCTGTCCGTCTGTCCGTCTGTCTGTCTGTCCGTAAACTTTTATTTGTAGCGACTTCACAGCTGAAACTACTGGATGGATATTCATGAAACTTTACAGAAATGTTGCCCATAAAGTCTAGTTGATCCTAGCAAAAATTCATGTTGATGTGAAATCCAAGATGGCCGCCAAAGCTAAAAATAGAGTTTTAAAATACAAGTTTGTAGCGACTTCTTCTTGAAAACTATAAGTGATATTGATATGGGACTTTTTCTAAAATGATCAGCATGACATGATGTTGATCCTAGTCAAAAATCGTTTTGATTCAACGTTAAACATGGCTGCCAGCGGCCATCTTTGTTTACATAGAGTTATATAGTAAAAACTTGTAGCGACTTCTTCTCTGAAACTACTTGGCGGATTGTCATGAAACTTCACAGGAATGTTGCTCTTGATGTCTAATTGATCCTAGAAAAATTTCAGGTCGGCCGGAAATTCAAGATGGCCGTCACAGCTAAAAATAGATTTTTAAAATATAAGTTTGTAGCGACTACTTCTTGAAAACTATAAGTGATATTGATATGGGACTTTTTCTAAAATGATCAGCATTACATGATGTTGATCCTAGTCAAAAATCGTTTTGATTCAACATTAAACATGGCTGCCAGCGGCCATCTTTGTTTACATAGAGTTATATAGTAAAAACTTGTAGCGACTACTCCTCTGAAACTACTTGGCGGATTGTCATGAAACTTTACAGGAATGTTGCTCTTGATGTCTAATTGATCCTATCAAAATTTCAGGTCGGCCGGAAATTCAAGATGGCCGTCACAGCTAAAAATAGATTTTTAAAAAATAAGTTTGTAGCGACTACTTCTTGAAAACTATAAGTGATATTGATATGGGACTTTTTCTAAAATGATCAGCATGACATGATGTAGATCCTTGTGGAAAAATATTTTGATTCGACGTTAAACATGGCTGCCAGTGGCCATCTTTGGTTACATAGAGTTATATAGTAAAAACTTGTAGCGACTACTCCTCTGAAACTACTTGACGGATGTTCATGAAACTTCACAGGAATGTTGCTCTTGATGTCTAGTTGATCCTAGAAAAAATTCAGGTCGGCCGGAAATTCAAGATGGCCGCCACAGCTAAAAATAGATTTAAAATAAAAAAGTTTGTAGCGACTACTTCTTCAAAACAATAAGAGATATTGATATGGGACTTTTTCTAAAATGATCAGTATGACATGAGGTTGGTCCTTGTCGAAAATCGTTTTGATTTGACCTTAAACATGGCTGCTTTGTTTACATACAGTTATATAATGAAAACTTGTAGCGACTACTTCTTTGAAACTACTTGACGGATTTTCATGAAACTTCACAGGAATGTTGCTCTTAATGTCTTATTGATCTTAGCAAAATTTCAGGTCGGCCGGAAATTCAAGATGGCCGCCACGGTTAAAAATAGATTTTCAAAAAACAAGTCTGTAGCGACTACTTCCTGAAATCAAAATCAATCAGTAGAGCTTCAAGGTCATTGACCTCTTGTTGAATGTGCTGAGTAGATTCATTATTGTTTTGAAAAATTTACATTAAAAATATATATGTGTCCAATCAGTACCAGATGGTTGGGACATAAGATTATTGATTAGTACACAGCGTTATAGGTCTTTATCAAGTCCCAATCACAACGATTTCGTCTCTGCAGAATTATTAAGCTGAAAACATTTTATTTCTTTATCATAATAAAATCAAAATGTACTGAAGTGCAAAAGAAATGCAACTCGGGAATTTCCACTATATATTATATATACTGCACACTTAATTCCACATAATATCCAGGATGTGCGCAAAAAAAAATTGCAGTTAGAGAAAGGACACAACTGTGATGTTGTAGACGTTTTAATCACAGTACACTTTGTAACAAGAAATTCATAAATGTTGAAGTTCCTCTTTGAAAAATTGAGCCAGTTCAGTACTGTACGTAACGTAAAGAGTTTGCAAAACGTTGCATCCTAAGTTAGCTCACATGTGTACTGTGTCAATAATGAAACTTTGAAGGAATACTATTTGCTGTGTTACGTGTTGTTTTAGTCTTTTTTCCGAGGAAAGATCTAACGTAGCCATGTACCATTCGATTAACAGCAGCATATTGTACATACAATATATAGCGGAAGTTCCCGCGTTGTGTTCCTTTTTCATTTCAGTATATATAGGCTGCAACTAACATTAATAACTCTCAACATCAAACAAGTTGGTAGACAGCTTCATTCTTTTTGATTGTTGCAAGGCTATTTTATCTTGAATAACGTACAAGAAAGTGTTACATTGACCCAGGAAGTGCTTGTTGTTACTTTGACCCAGGAAGTGCTTGTTACTTTGACCCAGGAAGTGCTTGTTGTTACTTTGACCCAGGAAGTGCTTGTTACTTTGACCCAGGAAGTGCTTGTTGATTACTCCTTTATGCTATGATTTAAATTGTACATGTTGTTGAAGAAATGTTTTTCAATGGCAAAAAAGCCTCCTACGCCTGGTAAGAGCTGTTGCGAGGTAATTGAAATTCTTATTTCATGCAAAATAAAAATTATCTAGATAAAGAGTATTTACTTTGTTTATCCTTGTATACTACAATCACCCATCCACCCTACTCTCCAAAGTTATTTGATATTGAATAAAAAAAGAATATATATATTTGAAGAGTTTCCATTATTTGAATTCCAATAATATTGACTCCTGTTATACGACAAGGCAATGTCCGTGTACTGTCAAACATGACTAAAGGATATGCAGTTGCCTACCTTGGAAACATCATCGATACAGTGCATTTCAGCAAGCCTTGTTAGATTGAGTATTAATTTTATTCCTGTATCCTGAATAGTTTGAAAAGGAAAATCCAGCTTGATTGTTGGGTTTGATCAGTTCCAGATTAACTCCAGTATGTTGTTAAGCACCATGACAATGAAATGGAGGTGGATAGCATAAGTAATTGGATAAAACAATACATAGTGATCGCGTTGTGGATAGCATAAGTAATTGGGTAAAACAATATATAGTGATCGCGTTGTCTGATGTCTAGTCTCTTTATTGTGGTCTGAAGTCACAAACACTTTATATTGGCAATAACTTGTTCTTATACCACAATAGCCTAAATACACACTATGCATCGTGTAATACCCGAGGATATACACAGCATATGTTAGTTATTGTGGTATAAATACAACAGAGCGTGAGTCTTGCACGTGTACGGACGATAATGCACTCGCTAACGCACGTGCATTATCTCCCCGTACACGTGCAAAACTCATGCTCTATCCTATACATGTCTTCATCAAACTTTTAATATATACATTCATGACAATAGTCACATGACTGCAAAATATATCAAGGTCAACTCTAGGTCGTGACAATCAATATTGGGTATCTTCTTGTTTCTTTATCAAACTTTGGATATATGTACCCTTCCTGAACTTACCACCAGCTGAAGGTCAAGGTCAAATTCTGGGTTAAAATACATTTGTGGTCAAACAATATAACACTATCTATCTATCTTCCTTTAATGCCAAACCCCTGCTGGGGACCTAGTTATACTGGGTATACCATGTTCGTTTATTCATATTTCTTATTTAAAGATCCGATATATGCACATCATGACAATAGTCCTGTGACCACACCGATATGGTAGGGTCAAGTTATGGTTTCAGTTTTTTGTGTCGCCTGCATAGCATGGCAGACAGTTGGGGATCACTTTGTCCATTGACGTCACATTCGTTTCCGCTTAAAACCATGTAAAAGGTTGCATCCACTGTGTTCAAACTACGACTTGACTGTCCTTCCTGAGAGGATGACCCCGATTGATTTTGGTGTCAGTAGGTCATGGTCACTGTGTTCTGATAATGAAAAATCATTTCCACTCAGTAACTTGTAAACGATTACACCCACAGTCTTCAAAATGTATAACTGGATTGTCATTGGTGAGAGGGTGACTCCTATTGATTTTGGGGTCAAAGGTCAAGATAACTGAACCATTGATGAAAAATTGTTTCAATAATTCAAACATGATAATTTGTTCTTGGTGAAAGACTGATTTTGGGATCAGTACCGGTAAGTCGAAGGTCAAGGCCAATACCATGATCTGATAATACAAATTATATGACCCATCCTCTTAAAACCTAACTTGATATTCCTTAGTGGGAGGAAAACCCCTATCGATTTTGTGGGGTCAGTGGGTTAAAGTTGGTCAATGTGACTAGTTTGACACATGTGTTTCGTAGTGGTTCCCACTGAATAGTTTGTCGCGTATGTGATTGTGGTGCCCAGTGAAATAGGCAAAGTGAATTAGAAGTGTGAAATACCTTTATTGCAGAACTATAATGATGATCTGAATTCCCAGTGACATGACATTAACCATTTATTACTAGATGGAAGTAATACTTTCAGCATTTTAAACGGTGTTACTAGTTACATCATTAACGTCGTTTCTAATCTCTACTTTCTTGCATACTATGTTTAACTTAATGATCACTGATAAACACAAGGTAGACAAGACTTTCTGGTTTTATATTAAAATTCCCTATAACCGACATGTTCATATCTTCACCAAATTTGGCAACTATATCAATCTCGTTAAAATCGATAGCCCTGGCCTTTATCATGCTACGATGATTTACACTACTAAGGAGAGTATCGCTGCGTAATTAGGATATGATTTTAATGAGATTGGCAACTATATATATACTAAATGAAGAACAGGATACTAATCGTTTGGTGTTGCCCCCTCGGTATTTATACTGAGGGAAAAAGGTTAGCATTTTTTTGTTTAGATGAAATAATACTGTATACTGGATGTACTGACATTTTGGGACTACGGGATTGACCCCTACGTTCATTTATTCGTTACGTCATTAAGATGTTCGAATGTTATTGATGTGTGTTTACTAAAATATTGTGTCTATGGCAGTAGTTTCTTGATTTTACAACCAGAAATGTATTATTTGCAGAGTGCAACAAAAACTTGCTAAACTTTTTTCCCTCAGTATATGTACAAATTCCATGTATAGTACCGTAAACGTAGATATAAAAGTCGAACTGGAAATGTAGCATTCAAGGACCACAGTCAACCACAAACACACACAGAAACAAACGACTAAAAAGATGAAGAAAAGGCGAAAAGGCGAGATATGACATCACAAACATAAAAGGGTTGACAATAGGCCAGGGCTACCGCCTTGGAAAAGTCAGTAGCGAAAAAAGGCTTCTGGGGGTTTAAAGAAACTAACCTGCAAAATAACGACACAATTATGCTACAAAACCATTTATCAACATTCTGTCCTGTCGTTTAGGTCATATAATAATGTTTATGTGCCGACTCGTAATTTGACGCTCCATTTTTGGAGTTTGGCCTGGCTGATCACCAAACCTCATTCTTACTCTGTCGTCACATTAAAACGGGACAGTGTAAAAGATATCCTCGTCAGGTTATATTCTCTAACAAACGAGGCATCATTAATAGGCAATATAGTCTCAACTTACTTTATTCCATAGTTAATTATTTCAAACTTGTTTATGACATGAGTTGCATGACCCACACCTTCTATTGAGAATATACACACATACAAAGTGTCCCATTATCTAAAACTGTTTAGGATAAAGGTATAGTGCCAGAAACACATACGGTACACAAATAAAGTTTCACCTCATTTAAAGAATGGATTAGTTTACTATTTTCGCATGTATATGTACTAACATTTCCTTATTTAAGCATACTCAAGTAATAACATTTCATTAATAGGAATACTAAGTACTAACATTTCCTTATATAACCATACTCAGGTACTAACATTTCCTTATTTAAGCATACTCAAGTACTAACATTCCTTATTTAAGCATACTCAGGTACTAACATTTCCTTATTTAAGCATACTCGAGAGCAATAACACATGCAGTGGTTTTGCTCAATCGTAACTAATCGGTTATTTCCGTATCTGATACGAACGCCCCAACACTATACGCGTGTCCTGAGAGAGCTGCATGCCTGTCAAGTCTCAAGCATTGGGCGTGAGACACACGCATGTTTGTGTCAAATCACGCTCGCACGCATACATTTTACGTTCTCACGCATTCTGAAAATGTGGCCTTTTTTTGTCTGTGACTTTTGTAATAGAAGTAAGTATATTTTACATCAAAAAATGTTAAAATTTAGTATAGTTTAACCAGAATTTCTGTATCGACTCTGTATATTGTGTGACTTAAATGAATTTAATTATAATGTATGATCATATAAACTGTATTACGAATATACCTCTAAGCTAAAATTCATGAAATTCAAACGTAGACCGTCTCGATCTTCAGTTGGCTTCACCACCTACACATTAACCAAGGGGCAACCCCTACTTGGGCACCATCTCACTCTTGACTTCCACCGTGCCTTGACATTATGGAGTTGTATACCAAGCCTTATTTCAATCGAACAGAACTGTAGAAAGAGAGTTCTGAAAAACTTGGAAAAGGATGAAAGAATTATTAAAATCGGATGATAAATAAAGAAGATATGAATATTTGAAGGTTCTGTTGAAACGGATATGGAAGCCGCCATTTTGAGAGCTACGACAGCATAGTTCTAAATGACGATTTATGGAATATTTACAAATATGAAAACTTACTGATTATAGTGGAACAAATGACATCAACTGTTTGAAAAAGATGTATACCTAATGGCTATGACCAGTAAATGATTTTGCAATCATTTGCAGTGATTTTCTTTACCTTAAATGATATTTAGCAATATTCCATATATGGTTATTTGGAACTATGACGTCATATTTGGAACCGGCTATCGCTTCGTTTGAATATGGTTCTGTCTGCTGTTTATTCGCCCATTATACACTCAAGTGATATGAAAACGCAACACGGGAATTTCCGCTATATATTGTATGTACAATATGCTGCTTTTAATCGAATGGTACATGACTACGTAAGACCTTTCCTTTTGGAAAAAATACTAAAACAACAAATAATACAGCAAATAATATTCCTTCAATGTTTCATTATTCACAGAGTACGCGTTTGGCTCAATCATGTGAGCAAACTTAGGATGCAACATTTTTCAAACTATTTACGTTAAATACAGTACTGAACTAGCTCAATTTTTCAAAGAGCTACTTCAACATTTACGAAGTTCTTGTTACAAAGTGTAGTGTGATTAAAACGTCTACAACATCACAGTTGTGTCCTTTCTCTAGTTAACTGCAACTTTCTTTTTAAAAAAACATCTTGGGATTTCTTTGGAATATTATGTGCAATTAAGTGTGCAGTATATACAATATATAGCGGAAATTCCCGTGTTGCGTTTTCATATCACTTGAGTGTAATTCTGTATTGTAAAATAACAACAATGTAAAATTCCTCATATGTTTTCCCTCAAAATGTTAACAAATCAGCAATATTAACTAACAAAGTACCTTTAACAAGAAACTGGGTCTTATTAACATATTCACGCCAGTTTGATATGCGTATTAAACCGATACATATTCATGATTTAATTTGAAACAAAACGTGTAGACCTATATGGACGAACGACTTCCGGACGTAATACGAATAAATAGTTGAACTAAAATAGCACTAATTACAATAGCTTTTTAAAATGTTTCCAATTTACAACACAGTTTAGCTCATTCGAATGGAAAACGACTTAGTGATATTTCATTATATTCGTGCATGGTTTTGAATTACGAATAGAAGTGTAATCTGAGAACGAAACATATACACGAACTTAAGTGCTTGATACTTCGAATTTGAATACATATATCTAGATAACAATATCAAACGAGCTTCATTATTTTCAGTGTTTCTTGTATCCCTCCCAACACAACCGTGTGATCACGTCTGTATGTAACACAGTACGGCACAAATTCCAGCTGGTCCCACGTCATCAATGCCCTACTCCGCGCCTCTGGTTTGTCCTCTATGTGAAGCATGTTTTGTAGTTCCAGGTCCCGAGGTAGCATCGCAATAACAACACCCGTTTCTATATCCCGACCTACAACCAGAATATTCCCTTCATAATCGACCGCTGTTCCACGTGGTGAACTTAGTCCTTTGAATGTAAACACAATGGCCGCATCTTTGTTTATACAAAATATTGTGTGTGCATCAGAATCAGTGACAAGTAAATTATGTTCCGTCGTTTCACAAAGATGCCATGGGTTGCATGGTTTTCCGTTATCTAGTGCCGGTAATTGGATTTTGCCATGCGTTTCTCCAGCAGCATCAATTATGCATATTTCACCCACTTGTAATCCAATGGCTAAATGCTCACCAAACAGACATATACCCAGACATCTGCCTTTAATTTCAAACACGCGTTCCGGTTCAATAGTCATATCTTTCACGAAAAACTTTTGTATATGCGTATTACCCATTGTTACATATACGTCGAAGCCCCGTGTACACACAGCCCATGGTTTTGCCGACAAGTTTTCTGACGAGATATACTGAAACTTGGAGTCGACCAATTTTATTTTCTGATTACTTCTGTCTATGACCACCATATCGCCAGTGTCCAGAAATGCTGAAGCAGAAACTGTGCATTTCTCCTTGTCGCTTTCTAATCTTACTTTGTATTTGCCATATCTTTCTAGAGAAACCTGTTCAAATGGACTTACCGGTGGAATGTTTTCATACCACTCTGGTGATTTATTCTCATCGACATTATTAAATATAATGCCAGTGTCCTCTTTACTTTTTTCAGTTACCTCTACTGAATTAGTCACATACTCCGTTTCTGCTTTGTCATTCACATTTCTTTCAATATTTTCATCTTCGTGTTTTAATTTTACTTTTTCGTTAGTACCTTCAATTTTTTCTGTTAACTCATCTTTCCAAGCAATTTTTTTCACGTTTTTATCATCCACTATCTCTTCGTTTTCTTCAAGCTCGCCATTTTCTTTAGTACCACCGACATTTTCTTCAAACCTTGTAGAGGCGTGTGCGTTGTTGGTCACGTCCTCTTTAGTACCATCCTCATGTTCTTCAAACCTTGTAGAGGCGTGTGCGTTGTTGGTCACGTCCTCTTTAGTACCATCCTCATGTTCTTCAAACCTTGTAGAGGCGTGTGCGTTGTTGGTCACGTCCTCTTTAGTACCATCCTCATGTTCTTCAAACCTTGTAGAGATAGGTGGGTTGTGAATGGCATCTTCTACTTCTTCTTCAAGGCTATTTAATCGAGAAACAACTCTCATTTTCTCAGTATTGTCAGCGTCATCCGTTTGAGTTGCAACAGTTTTCGCTTCACTTATGATGATCGTTTTGTTCCGCATGATGCTCACTAATATATGAGGCGCATGCGCCTCTCCTTTGACACTTGTTGCATCTTTCTTTACAGTTTCATCTTCCTTAACCGCATTATGATGTACACTATTCATGTCCGTTGATGGTCTTTCGTCAATGATTTTGACACTTTTTGTATCCGGAGAAAAGAACTGAGATGCTAGTGAACCCATTTTATCAATTAATCGATGGTTGAAGAAATTAATAAGCATTTGGATTCTGAACTACACTAACGTCTGCATCATAGTTAACACAAGCTCGTGGTACTGCGTCTGCTCTCCTTTTACCATCAACAGCTTTTAATGCGTACACATTCGTTGAACGCAATTAGAAAACACAATTCGTTTGTCTAATGTAATTGTCAATCAATGAGTATAGCGTTACATATTTAATTGTTTAAACGTATTCTTGTTAAATGAAATAGTATGGTTCATTCGTATTGTAATGTCGCTTTGTTTTCGTTTTTGTTTAAAGAGTAAACCTAATTATATCAACGCATAAAGCAAAACCATGACGCGTCGATCTTTAACAGAAGATATTGCCCGGCTTTTCCGTTTCCCTATAGCTTATATATAAATAAAATATTTAAGAAATACGAAACGAATTGGATCAATTGACTGTTTTACACGCGTTTGCGAAGACACTTTTAAAATATGTCAACGAGTTGTTTTTATACGAGCACGTGTAATTTATTATTATTATTGTTGTTGTTTATTATTATTATTATATTATTATTATTTATTATTATTATTATTATTATATTTTTTTTATTATTATTATTATTATTATTATTAATATATGACATAGTTCGAGTTTTTTTCACTAACATAAAAACAAATTATTTATGATGTCTAAATAAACGTTGTTGAAACATCTACGTTCCAGGAGGCAGTCCAAGGGCCAAACACAATTGTTATGGCATTTTTGAGTAGAATTTGGCATCCATGCTTATTTAAGTATTTATAGGAGTCCAATCACGATATGGGTGGTTCCCAGGTTGGCTTTTGTTCCTGTGGTTAAAGAACTAGGTCAAAGGTCAAAAGATTGCAAAAATGACTATTTCAAAACTAATTAGGGTATATTATCACTTTCCATTTAGTTATTTATGTATATAACTGTTCTAAAATATTTCTATACTGTATAAGAACTAAAATGCGTCATATAATGTCAAATGTATAGTACCTGAAATGGAGGTCAAAGGTTAAATAAGTGCAAAATCTTTATTCTATAGGTGTATACGCATTTACCATTATGAATGATAACCATGGTTTTGAGAGATCAATACTACATTAATTCTAATACACCCGCACTATATAGCCTAGTTTAAAATATCTCGTTATATTGAACGATATATCACTTCGGGCTCGTGAAATTATTGTTTACAATTGAACTCCAAACCGTGATATATTAAACGACAATTCACAGTAAACGATGTTCTATTTCTTAAATATATCACATACTATCTTCTCTCTCAATTATTCACTGATTTTGATGAAAATACATTCAAAAGATTCATAGTGAATAACAAAATGGGATTATAATAATTTATGTTTATTTTCAAAATAAGAAATTGTATTAAAAGATGTTTAAAGTTAAAAATGTCATCAGTTTTCGTTTTTCTCTCAAAATCAAGGTTTTGACATAGTCAACGTTTCCGTCAAACTCCTTTTTGGCTCTACTGTAAATGTAAGACTTTTTGGCTCTAAATGTAAGAGAAAGCAAAACACTATCATTGGAAAGAATATTAAATTTGTGATGGGATTTGGCACGAATGAAACTTGTATTTATAAAACTCTTCATGATATGGGAAGTATTTTGTGAAATTTTCGCACTGTGCCACGTGAAATTTAGATAAATTTCGTAGTGTCCAATCTATTTGTTATTAGGTCGGTGAATGTATTTAAAATTGGAATGTTTAGCAGAAAGGTTATACATATGGAACTTATTTATCAAAACTGTAAAATTATGATTAATAAACAATAAAATCAAAGCACCGCAAGTACTATAAAACAGAAATTATGTTATAATATGTTACGTTATAATATGAAAAAGTAAAGCTGAGTATTTTCATATCATCAATAGTTTGAGTTTTTCAAACTTAATTTAAAGTAGCTATCCCGCCAACAACAGCCACATTTTACAACATTAGTACACCATTTCTAAACATACTGCCGACGAGGTATATACATAATTTACCTATTTTGAAAATACATACCCTATAGACATAATATAAAACGACATTAACCAGCCAGACCAAACCACAAAACTGAAGAGTCGAATTAAGAGTTACCAACTCATTATTCATTTTATGCATATTCAATCAAGGGTATTTTAAGAACCCGTTAATAAGCATATACTTTTAATCGGCACATATACATTACTATATGACATGAACACCTGGATAGAGTTTTGATAAATGGTTTTGTTGAGAAACCTTGTCGTTATTTGGCGGTTTAGTTTCTTTAAAAATACATGTTTGACGAGCTCGTCATATAGCGGCATGCTGATAATATATTCAAAGTACTGTTTGTACTGGAAACTGCCTATTCACACTAAATAACATAATACATAGTGCCAAAGTAGGTACTTATAATTTGACGTGATATTAACTCATTATCAATTGCTAAAGCATTTGTAGCATCATGATTACATAAGCATGCAATACATTCACAGTAGTACAGAATCGAGAAAGAAAGCAATATTTGCTAAATACACTAATCTTAGCATGTTCATTATCACTATTTTACATAAGATGGTCAAATCGTGGTTAACATCACAGTTCTTTGTGAGATAAAATACCAAACGTTTTTAAATGGCAGAAGACAAGCATAGTTGGTCTACGGAAAAGACAATCTTGAACAGTTGGTCTGCGGAAGATTATAAGAACAGATAATCTGCGGGAAATACACGAACAGATCTTTTATGTTTGAAGGTTACATACCTAATGTAAAAACACAGCTTTTCCAAAAAATAAAATAACGCGGTAAACTTTAAATTAATTTGACCAACACCATTGTTCGATAAATAAACGCACTAATCTCATATTTCTGTGTTGTTAGTTTTGTTTATTCTTACACAGTAATTATAGTGAATTATGTAACTGCTCACCTCAATCATCGCCCTACCCACCAACCATTAACCCAATTATAAAAACAATGTTTTTTTCTGCTTGTCCATAATCTTCTTGTCTTTGCGAGAACTCGAGAACAGCTGGCACTACAAACTCGAAACTTGCCAGGAATGTTTGTGTCATGGTGTAGTTGTGCACCTCCCTTTTTGGGTAGATTCGCTTAAGAAATGTGGTTGCCAGGGTAACAAAACATATAAAAGACATGTCGGTCGGTATGTCGGTCGGTCGGTCGGTCCATCCCAAAATCTTGTCTTCGCGCTAACTCAAAAACAGCTTGTACTACAAACTCGAAACTCGGCAGAAATGTTTGTGCCATGGTGTAGTTGTGCACCTCCCCTTTTGGGTAGATTCGGATACGAAATGTTGTTGCCATGGTAACACAAATTGTAAAAAATCATTAAAAATCGCTTGTATTCGCGATAACTCGAGAACAGCTGGCACTAAAACCCCCAAAACTCGGCAGGAATGTTTGTCTCATGGTCTAGTTGTGCGCCTCCCCTTTTGGCTAGATTCGCATAAGAAATGTGGTTGGCATGGTAACAAAACATGTAAAAATCACTAAAAATCGCATGTCTTCGTGATACTCAAGAACAGCTGGCACTATAAATGTCAAACTTGGCAAGAATGTTTGTCTCATGGTGTAGTTATACACCTCCCCTTTTGGGTAGATTCGCATAAGAAATGTGGTTGGCATGGTAACAAAACTTGTAAAAAATCACTAAAAATTGCTTTTTATTTTTTAAACTATTTTTTTTTCCCATAAGAAACCTTGGCCGATGGGGCCAATTTTTATTATTATTATTTTTTTTAATTTTTTTTTTTAAATATTTTTTTTTTATTTTTTTTTTATTTTAAATAATTTTTTTAATTTTTTTTTTTATTTTTTATTTTTTTTATTATTATTTATATAATTATATATACATTTTTTTTTTTTATTTTTTTTTTAACCCCCCCCCCCCCCCCCCCCCCCCCCCCCCCCCCCCCCCACACACACACACACCTATATACACATGACTATCATCACCCATTAATCTTTAACCCCTCACTAGCCGCCCCTCCTGACACACCTATATACACATGACTATCATCACCCATTAATCTTTAACCCCTCGCCAGCCGCCCCCCACACACCTATATACACATGACTATCATCACCCATTAATCTTTCCCCTCACCAGCCGCCCTCCCACACACACCTATATTCATATAAGCCCCCCCCCCCCCCCCCCCCCCCCCCAACACACAAACCTATATACGCATGACAATCATCACCCATTCATCTTTAACCCCTCAACAGTCCCCCAACACACACTTACACATGACAAGCCCCCCCCCCCCCCCCCCCCCCCCCACACACACACTTACACACACACACACACACACACACACATGACAATCATCACCCATTAATCTTTAATTTCATTCGGGCGGAGGAAGCATTGATGTGAACGTCCTCGGTCAGCTTCAGTTTTTGAGTTCTGATCAAGTATGTTGATATTACAAGCGAGACAGACAGACAGACAGACAGACGATGGATAAAAGAAGACCGAATGAACTATAAGTCAGCAATGCTAGGCAATTAATTACAAATTAAATGTGGATAAACGTATGCTTCTTAGGTTAATTATTTACAGGTGTATGAATAAATGTACAATCAATAAGTTTCACACTGAATTCGGTACGGACAGATATTGAAAACGAGAGTGCAAAATTGTTAGAAAATACGCCTGTCGTGGAGAGTTACTTAATTTTAGATTACCTATTACTCAAGTTACTGAGCGGACTTCGTTAAATTCAACATTTTAACCAATTTAGGGGCACTAACTCTGGGGGTACAATGGTTGGATCTGGCTGATTGTCAAAATGTATTTGGTCATAAGCATTTTGTCAAAGTTACGTTGAATTTAGATTCGAATTTCTTTCGAAGTTATTGAACAAACAGTGTATATTTCAACAAATGTCACCAATTAAGGAACAATAACCGCAGTGTTACTGAAGTTATCTGGTTGTTTACCGAACTCTACTGAGATATTTTGGCCATTATCATTTTATCCGTGTTTGGTTAACACGGTTAAAATTACATTATAAGTATTCAAATAATTGAGCAGACATTGTCAATTTCAACAATTATCAATAAAAACGGGAGATATCTCCGGGTTACTGGTGCGATCAGGCTGGTTATCACAGGGCAGATAACTCCAGGCTTACTGGTGCGATCTGGCTGGATATCAGTTACCGAGATATTTTAGCCATTTATATAAGCGTTTTGTCGAAGTTTGGTAAAATATCAATTAAAATTATTAAAGTTACTGAGCAAAAAATCGTCAATTTCAAAGAAATTCACAAATAAAAGGGAGGTAACTCTATGGTTACCAGTGCAAATTGGTTGATTATCAAGCTCGATCAATATATTTTGTCCATATGCATTTTATCCATGTTTGGTATACGTACAATTAAAATTACTCAACTTATTGAGAAGCACATGGTCAATGTCAACAATGTTCACCAATTAAGGGGCAATAACTCCAGGAATACTTATACAATCTGGTTGGTTATCGAACTTGACTGCGATATTGTGCCCATAAATAATGTGTCCAAGTTTTGTTAGCTTTGGATTAGAAGTATTCAAGTTATTCAGCGGACACTAACTTTCCCCCTTTTTTTGCACTTGGTTAAACTTTGACCTACATTATGACCTTAGATGGCATGAATGGCAATGGCATCCGGCCCTACGGTGTTCGGGACACTCCGATAATTATCAAAGAAACACTTCTACTAAAAAAAATCCATCAGCTCGAAAAATATGCGTTCTTAATTATATGTAAACGCCAATGACTTTCCAAAATAGTTTACGATTAAGGCATGCATGAAAACGAAACAAAGTCAGTTTGAAATCTGATTGCAGTTACACACAAACAATTGGCATTCGAAAAGTTGTTCAATTTGCCCCTATTTTAATTTCTTTGAGTGAAAACAAGCTGAACCGGAGGTATCTTAGTCCAAGCCGTTTTAGATATGATGGGTCTCTGCTGCATTGTTTGAAGACGCGAAAATGATAGCGCGTACGTAGTGAACGCATGAGAGACAGCACTTGCGTTTACGTATAAATGAGAGCAGGCGTCCTTCTTTGCGCTAGTTCAATTTTACAAATATCTTGGATTTCATCGAGAACATAAAGGTTTTACTCACCGAAACGAGCTATCTGCTATCATATTTGCAGGTGCCCGTGATGAACGTTCCTGCCCTTGGATTTTGGATGAACCTAATGAGATATTTTAACCAAGGTTACGCAGTTAAAAATATCCTACGTGACAAGGCAAACGACCCTGCATCACGGATTTCAGTCTAGCTTCTTGATTGTATCAGTGATGTAAACATATATATCTATTTCCATCTCTGATTGCATCTATTGATAAATTGTTTTTCAAGTATCTTGTTTTGTAATCAGAAAGCAATATGGTAAACAAAATTTGATTACTGACACGTATTCATTTTACTGCTACTGCTGCTGCTGCTGCTACTAATACTTCCGCTGAGCACTCTTGTTAGTTCTGTTTCTGCAGCTGTTACTCCGTGTACTACTACGACTGTTGCTGCTGCTGCTCCTCCTCCTCGTACCCCCTCCTCCTCACCCCTTCCTCGTCCTACTACTACTACTACATCAGCAACTACAACAACAACAACTACTACTTCTACTACAGCTGCTGCTGCTGCTGCTGCTACTACTACTACTACTACTACTACTACTGCTGCTGCTGTTAGTTCTGTTTCTGCAGCTGTTGTTGTTGCTCCGTGTACTACTACTACGACTACTGCTGCTGCTGTTGTTGCTGCTGCTGCTATTACGACTACGACTACGACTACTACTACTACTATTATTATTAAATTTGTTTGCCATTTGTTTAAGGTCAAAATGATACTGGACTAATAACTGAGGTGATACTTTTACTTCAGTGCTTGATAATGTTGGTAGATTTTTTCATATTAAGCAGAATCCTACGGTTGGCGGGAGGTATACTGTACTGGTTCTACCTAGGAAAAATGGGTGGTCTGCCTCTACCACAAAAATCCACCGTCATATACATATATGGCCTAACATGTGCTAAAAATGACTTTAAACATTATTCAAACAAACAAACAAAGCATATTAACCTAACCAGACCGTTGTTATTTGAATTGGTATTTTTTCCCTTTTAATCCACACATCATTGTTTGTGTCATTAAATAATTAAAACAACTTGTCAACAAATATTATTTGTCAAGCAAACTTTGCATTTATTTATAAGAATTTCAGGGAATAAATCTATTCTATCCACATATTTCTATAAATTATCTATTGCCGATTCTGCCTTTCCATGTTTAATAAAACACTTGGTCTTGCTTCTACAGTGGGGTACGGAGCATAGAATCACTTGGGTTTACAACCTAATTTTTAAATGAAAGGAAAACGTCTACTCACGGTAGTTTCTGATTTAGATTTACCCTATTAGTTGTACGAACGCAAAATTTCTGAAATTATTGTCCTATAAATGTGAATTTTGTAAGTGTTTTTTTTCTTGTTTTTTTGCACCAATACTTACATAATTTCTTTGTATTCCTAGAAGTGCCAAACAACTTGAACAAGTTAACTTATTTCATGATTACCTTTTGACTTTTGTCCCTGACATTTGTTATAACAGAAAATATTTATATCTCAGTTTATTATGACAGTATGAATTTTTCGTTTCAAAAACACACGTCGGGTAGTCATTTCTTCTGAGAGGTGTTGCACTTATTGATACATTTTGTATGTAAAATGCACTAAATAATTTCACCCTGCATCCATGTATGCTTATATGATATATATTCAAGCCTGGTAAATTGTATTACAATCTAAAATACATAAGCTGAGGAAATTGAATTTAAACAAAAAATATTGATTATTTACTACCGACGATTGTATACATCCCAACGTTGTAAAAGCTGCCCAGACAGCGACAACCAACAGCAACACGAATGGTGATCTGGCAACAGCAGAAGATTGGAGCATACAGCCACACCTTAGGAAGAGACTCACATTCCGAGAATACAAAGCTGTTAGATAAGGCCTGCCATCCTTTGCTGGGTTCGAAACTCTAATCAAGGTAATTTATCTGTACCTTCGGATACGGGGGATTCGCACTTCAGTCAATTTGGAGAGCATACCCACAATGCCATTGGAATTGTCGGAACTGACCGACAGATGTCTTGGCCGACTGAGAGATATTTCGAGAACACTTATGATCGACGGTAAGTAGATTTTAGAACACTTTTGAATTTGACTTCGTTTACTATTTGAGATTGCATGATCTAATGGACATTTCTGAAGGGTATATACGGTAATACGATGATGTTCTAATGCAGGGCATTCTGGTATACATAATAATGGTAGAGAGAATAACCGACCACTTGGACTGGTACATAACAAATATATAGCGCAAAACGGCATTGACACGAATCAGAACATTTGATGGTATCTCTCAATTTATGCAATGCACTGGATGGAACGCAATATATATATCTTGGATGGAACGCAATCTTTATACCTTGGACGGTACGCAATCTTTATACCTGGGATGGAACGCAATCTTTATACCTTGGACGGAACGCAATCTTTATACCTTGGATGGAACGCAACTGTTATGCCTTGGATGGAACGCAATCGTTATGCCTTGGAAGGAACGCAATCTTTATATCTTGGATGGAACGCAATCTTTATAACTTGGATGGAACGCAATCGTTATACCCTGGATGGAACGCAATCTTTATTCCTTGGATGGAACGCAATTTGTATGCCTTGGACGCAACGCAGTCATTATGCCTTGGATAGAACGCAGTCTGTATGCCTTGGACGGAACGCAATCTCTATGCCTTGGATGGAACGCAATCTTTATGTCTTGGATGGAACGCAATCTTTATACCTGGGATGTAACGCAATCTGTATGTCTTGGATGGCACACAATCTGTATGCCTTGGATGGAACGCAATATATATGCCTTAGATGGCAAGCAATATGTATGCCTTGGATGGAACGCAATCTTTATGCCTTGTATGGCACACAAACACTCTTTATGCCTTGAATGGCACACACTCTTTATACCTTGGATGGCACACAATCTTTATCCCTTGAATGGCACTCAATCTTTATACCTTGGAAGGCACACAATCTGTATGCCTTGGACGGCATACAATCTTTATGCCTTGGATGGCACACCATCTTTATATTTTGGATGGCACACAATCTTTATGCCTTGAATGGAACGCAATAGTTATGCCTTGGATGGTAAGCAATATGTATGCCTTGGATGGTACGCAATATTTATGCCTTGGATGGAACGCAATCTTTACACCTTGGACGGTACACAAACTTTATACCTGGGATGGAACGCAATCTTTATACCTTGGACGGAACGCAATCTTTATACCTTGGATGGAACGCAACTGTTATGCCTTGGATGGAACGCAATCTTTATATCTTGGACGGTACGCAATCTTTATACCTGGGATGGAACGCAATCTTTATACCTTGGACGGAACGCAATCTTATACCTTGGATGGAACGCAACTGTTATGCCTTGGATGGAATGCAATCGTTATGCCTTGGATGGAACGCAATCTTTATATCTTGGATGAAACGCAATCTTTATAACTTGGATGGAACGCAATCGTTATACCTTGGATGGAACGCAATCTTTATTCCTTGGATGGAACGCAATATGTATGCCTTGGACGCTACGCAATCATTATGCCTTGGATATAACGCAGTCTGTATGCCTTGGACGGAAAGCAATCTCTATGCCTTGGATGGAACGCAATCTTTATGTCTTGGATGGAACGCAATCTTTATACCTGGGATGGAACGCAATCTGTATGCCTTGTATGGCACACAATCTGTATGCCTTTGATGGAACGCAATATGTATGCCTTGGATGGCACGCAATATGTATGCCTTGGTTGTCACACAAACACTCTTTATGCCTTGAATGGCACACACTCTTTATACCTTGGATGGCACACAATCTTTATGCATTGAATGGCACACACTCTTTATACCTTGAATGGCACTCAATCTTTATACCTTGGATGGCACACAATCTGTATGCCTTGGACGGCACACAATCTTTATGCCTTGGATGGCACACCATCTTTATACTTTGGATGGCACACAATCTTTATGCATTGAATGGAACGCAATAGTTATGCCTTGGATGGAACGCAATATGTATGCCTTGGATGGTACGCACTATTTATGCCTTGGACGCAACGCAATCCATTTATGCCTTGGATAGAACGCAATCTCTATGCCTTGAATGGAACGAAATATGTATACCTTGGATGGAACGCAATATTTATACCTTGGATGGAACGCAACATTTATGCCTTGGATGGCACGCACTATGTATGCCTTGGACGGAATTAATATGCCTTGGATGGAACGCAATCATTATGCCTTGGATGGAACGCAATCTGTATACCTTGGTTGGAACGCAATATTTATACCTTGGATGGAACGCAGTTTTTATACATTGGATGGAACAGAATCTTTATGCCTGGGATTTAACGCAATATTTATACAAAATAGAAAGATAATTGTTTTATTTCTACAGTTTAATCCGTTTTCTCGCGTTTTACATACTCAGAACACACATAAATCATTGTATTAGCAATGAATATTTCTGCTCTTAGGTTTCATGTCTTGTTCAAGCTGGATCGCCCACCTTCGTCCGTTTAATTGAATTGTTGTTTAACACATTGTCGTAGTTTTCATAGTCACCCACATCGAGGGGAAGGATACATAAACACACAAACGTGTCTTGCTATCGAATAGGTTTTTATCGTTTTTGTGCTCGGAGGATAGACTCCGATACACAGAGCCGCCCGGTTTATATTCCCATCCGACAAACGAGGCTGAGAATAAGTGTCTCGCGCAAGGCACACCGAGAAACCCAGTGAACCTTGGTGAGGCTCGAACCAGTGATCTCCAGATTCAAAACCGACGCCGGCACCTCTCCTTTACATCACCACATAATGTGTGACCGATGCAATCGAAATTTGTTTTTATGGCGTTTTACGTCATTTTCAACACATGTAAGATTATATATGACGGTCGACTTTTTGTGGTGGAGGCAGACCACATACTTTTCCTTGGTAGAACCAGTAGCAGACCACTTTTCCTGGGTACTGTACTACTCCCGCAATTCGTAAGAATTTCCTCAATTAGAACTTGAGCTCCCAATGGGATTCGAACCCGCAGCGGTGAGAGGCGATAAGGTTTACAACGCAAGGTCGTTAACCCCTCGACCACGAAGATCACTGAGAGCTAACGAGAACGACTACAAAGTACCCGTACACGTACACGTGGCGGATTTGTGCATTGAAACAGTCCTAGATCCGTGACAATAGCCGATAAATATACATGGGATAAATATACTCAAGCTAAGTATTGTGTCGTAATGTCACGGTCACGGATATTAATTTAAAATGTGCTTACCCATCAGAAAATACAGACTCCGGTTCAATAAAGTACTGTCCTTATAAAATGCACATCCCTGGATGCGGTTTCATTTCATTCTGGAAGCTCCAACCATGAGGACGTCTTTACTGATCACGGTATGTGTATTCGTGCTGGCAAGTGTCGTTACTAAGGTGACAACTAATACCATTCGGCCCAACCATGGAAGATGGGTCTACATGGACAACCGAACAATTATACAAGGTATGTTTGACAATAGGCTGTAGTTTAATCTGTTTGAATTCAAAATATTAAGAGAAATTAAAAAAGAGTTTATGATTCTAATTAACAACTTGTGAGCTGTTTTCATTTATACTCGATGTGTTGGTATTTTGTTTTATAAAATTAAGTCTCCAAACATGCGTTTTATTTATCTTGAAATAGACGGTGAAAAAAAAGCATATCTCTTATAATAAACATAGGAAATTTGAACCTGTGAAGTAGCCGAAATATCACGTGGGACCTTTACTTTTACTTCTAACTCCTCTCCCAGATATTTATGGAGTTTGATGATAAAGCATAAACACAGAATTAAAATATATATTATAATGGTATACTACTAATTTATCCTTATGTTAAAAAAACACAAAAAAAACAAAAAACAACATTTTATATGAAAAATAAGATGTTTAACGTAAACGGTATCATCCTTTTGGCTTTTCTCTCGAGGGATTACGTAGTGAAACGTTTTGTTGAACTCTGACTGCTATTTCATTCAAAATGATTAGCGAAGAAAATACCACATTTGAAGAATTGAAAAGAGATATAAATGTTTGATAGCGTTTGACATGAATGAAACATTTTGATTTGATTTGAATGGTGTTTTACGTCATTTTTAGCACATGTTAGGCCATATATGAAGATCGATTATTTTTTTGTGGTAGAGGCAGACCACCCCATTTTTCCTGGGTAGAACCAGTACAGTATACCTCCCGTCAACCGTAAGGATCGACACTTTCTCACATGACAAGTCGATCTGCCAACGGTATTCGAACCCTCAGCGGCGAGAGGCGATATCGTTATAGACGCAGCGTCTTTACGATCCAGGACACAGAGGGCGCTGAATGAAACGTATATTCATAGTACTTAAAAGTATTTTTAAAATGTGAGAATTTTCCGTGAAACCTCCGAACAGTGCCACGTGAATTTGAAATAAATTTCAAAGTTGCTTAATAGGTCCGTGGACAAAGGGAAGTGATTTACAAATCTGTTGATTTGATAACATCAACAACAAATAGCAATTATAATGAAAATGCATTTTGTCTCTTCTTTTTTTATTATCTCAAAACGCTCATTTATCAATAAAACATCATGTTTAATATGTATTACACAAAAGACAAAAAAACTGCCAGCGCCAATAGAACTTAATATTAACTTAATAATAACTATAGAACCGCTACTTTCATGAAAATTGACGAGACTCAATACTGGTCACAAATCAAACACAGGCTTTTATTATTTTAGGTATTTATTAATCATGCTGTATATGCTTAAGCTGTTTTTATTATATATTTTAGCGGTTGGGTGTCCAGAAGGGTTCGTGTTGCACGGCGCGTCCTGCTATCTCTTCAGCGGGGACAAAGAAAACTGGCCAGGGGCGGTGGTGAGTGTTATTTTTTGTAAATCTAGAGCACACGATTTAATGCAAAGTTCACAGAAAACACGATACCCCGACAAGTGTCCCCGGACCGGAATTACGCTTTAAAACAGTGCGGAGAGAGAGAGAGAGAGAGAGAGAGAGAGAGAGAGAGAGAAAACACGATACCCCGACAAGTGTCCCCGGACCGGAATTACGCTTTAAAACAGTGCGGAGAGAGAGAGAGAGAGAGAGAGAGAAAGAGAGATTGTCGTCCTGTTTTTCTTGAATACTGTTATTGTTGTTGTACCACAACAAATTCAACAAATTTTGTTTTTTCATGACTATTGTTCATTTTAGACTATGTGTAAGGAACTTGGTGCCGCACTGGTGGAAGTCAACGATGTTGCGGAACAGGAGTTCTTGTCACAACAGATAAAGGCCTTACATAAAAGTAACCATGGTCATATTAAATAATGTCACATTAAAACGTATATGCATTACTATATATCTATCACCTGTACAATTCTAACAAATCAATATCTATCTTTCCTACTCACGACTTAGATTATCTGGTTTTTCTACTATCTAATCTACTATAATGTCTACTATCTAACTAATCTACTATTGAACGCCAGACACGACTTAATCTAATAGTTCAATAGTTACCTTTCTACTTCGGTTTTTCTCCATTATGCTTTTTTTTCTTCAGAATCATTATACGCGTTGACAGAGATTTTAGAAGTGTTTATTACGTGGTCTCTGGTGTTGATACCGTTTGTGAAGCAACACGTGACTATTGTTACTTAGAAAGTAGCTGAGAGTTGCGATAATAACATTTGGTAAAATTCTTTAAATGTATGGTAACGGCAGTTCCGAATGAAGAGTTTTTATTTGTGAAGGTTACAAATGTTTAAGTCGTCAACTTCAGTACAAACTCTTCAAAAATGAATACGTTGAGTGTTGCTCAGGGGACATACTCTTCCAGTGTGAAAAGCTAACGATGTCAGAATTGAATTATCTCCCTTGTCATGTATATTGCATAGATGTCATAGTTATACTAATAGTCAAATCAACCACATGGTTTAAGCGCCAACCTGACGTAAGCGACCTCTTTGAGACCCCTTCCTCCCTCCCGCTCCCCGCCCCGCGCCACGAACGTGCTATTAATTGATATTGCAATAAGCGATCAACTATCTAACGTGACCAACGACCGCATAATTTTATACCAAAATATCGATTTTATGATCGATAAGCGACCGCCATATTTGCCATTATGCTTTTTTTTATAATCGTTATACGCGTTGACAGAGATTTTAAAAGTTTTTATTACGTCTCTGGTGTTGATAATGCAACACATGGATGTCATATTTAAGACGACGAATTATACGTAGACTCTAAGATGATGCTTTAAAATACATGTAGCGTTTGTTCGTGACATTTCTGAATACCAATCCGATGGTGTTAAAATGAGTGCATTGGTTAATTGCATGCTTCATGTAATTTAAGTACATGCTCTAGTGTCTCCTTATGGACCTGTTGGATTACATGGAGATTATTTAACTGCTGGGAACGATTATTGGGAAATCCTTCACGAGATGGTAGACGTGTGGTTCTTTTCACGAACGACGCCTACCATCGAGTGAAGGATTCCCTATTAATCGAACACAGCAGTTAAATAATCTATTTTTATTACATTTTTATCATTGAAAGATTGAGATTTCTCAGTGAAAGACTGACTATTCATAATCGCTAAATATTAATAACTAACTCCGAACAAAAAAAATACTAATTGCGACCTTGAGTTATGACGTTAAAGCGTTACTGACGTCGACGTCATCCGCCGTCATATTCAACACATGTATGGTTATATATGACGGTCGATTTTTTGTGGTGAAGGCAGACCACCCTTTCCACTTTTCCTGGGTAGAACCAGTACTGTACGCCTCCCGCCATCCGTAAGAATCGACACTTCCTCACTTACAAGTCGAGCTCCCAGTGAATTTCGAACCCACAGCAATGATAGGCGAAGGTTTACAACGCAACGTCGTTAACTATTCGGCCACGGAGACGCCTATTTAAAATGTAATAAATAGATTATTTAACTTCTGTTATAGGGAAATCCTTCATTCGATGGTAGACACGATTGTTTTTTTCACTCACTCTCATACGCTCGTTCGTGAAAAGAACCACACGTCTACCATCTCGTGAAGGTGTTCCCTATAATCGTTCACAGTAGTTAAATAATATCTATTTAGCGATTATGAATATTCTTTCACTGAGCAATCCCAATCTTTCACCGATAAAAATGTAATAAACGTACATTTAAACTGAAGCTTTATTATTCCAAGTAATTTTCGTTCAATATAACATTATTAGATCAGTCCTGGATTGGTTTGTCGGATGCCGCGAAAGAGGGGTCGTGGGTGTGGACGAACTCGAAGAAAAAACTGACGTACTCCAACTGGTTTCCAGGACAACCGGATAACAAGAACAACAACGAGGATTGTGTGGAGATGTGGAATAACGGCCAATGGAATGACGCGCCGTGTGATACGCCCGGCTTCAATTACATATGCGAAGTTGCGGCGAGTTAGAATTTTAAACGCTAGTAAGTATATTCTATATCCCGTATTATAACGACAAAATACAGTTACAAATACATAAAAAATGCATTTACAAACAAGATTCTCGTACAAATTAATCAACACTACACTTATAAAAAATGTACACTTACACAAACATCAACAGTAATCAACAAATACGTCACAATACATCAACACATACATAACCAATACACTTACATACACAGAACTACATGTACAATACATAACAAATACATATAAATACACTAACAATTCACTTGCAAATACATAAAAAAGTCACTTAAAGTACATAAACAATACATTAACATATACATATATATACAGTATACATATATATAGAGAATATGATGGCAGTGCCTTTTACTATCAAGTTTATTAGGCGAGGCTGAGAAAACGAAGAATGGCGAGGCTATGCCGAGACATTCTTCGTTTTCGTGCCGAGCCTAATAAACTTGATAGTAAAAGGCACTGACATAATATTCTATTTATCATGTAGATTATCCATATTTTCTGTATGAATTACTATTATTACCTATTTCTCAGAATGTTACGCTTATCGAGGATGCCGCCATGTTGTTGTTTTTTGTTTGTTTTATGACGCCAGGCAACATTACGTGCATGACGTCAGATAACGTTACGTACAATAAACGCCGAGGGAGTCCGCATTGATTTGGTCTATTGGTCAGTGCCTAATAAAGCAAAATTTATTAGGTCACCCCTTTATTAGGCAGAAAAGTGCATATCTGCATGATAAATACAGTATACATATATACACAGTATGTATAGTATACATATATGTACAGTATACATATATATATACAGTATACATATATATATGCGGTATATATACTAACAGATACATAAATAATGCACTTACAAATAACCAGTAGATCTATACTTACACGTTTGTCAAATAAATAATTCATAAACAAATACATCAACACTGCACTTACAAATACATCAGCAATACACACAAATACATCAACAATACATAAAAAAATGTACCAACAAGACAGAAAATACAAACAAAATTCATACAAAATACATCAAACGTCACTTCAAGTACACATTCAATGCACTTATAAATGATCATAAATATACTCAGTTGCGAAAGAAAGTGGACACTAAGTTTTGTTTAGATTTAGTTGTATAAAGTTTTTTTTAGAAATAAATTGACAAATTCCAAAAAGAATATGCCATGTTTGGTACCAAAGTGTTTATCATTCCATTGCCAATATATTGTTGTCATTTGTTTTTCAATAGGTCGAATCATACATTAAGGGACTGTCGCTTGATAAAGAGGGTGTAAAGTAAAATATTCAAAGTGTCCAGTTTCTTTTGCAACTGAGTATAGATAAACAATAGACTTACAAATGCATATAACGTTCGTACATTGTCAGTATAGATATCAAAACGCTACACTTACAAATACATACACAATACACTAACGCACACATAAACAATGTACATATAAATATATACTGCTGAACAAAATTCCGAATTACTCACTTTTGTATCTTAACTAATTTTCTTATTTTAAATATAGTTTAGAATAGTTGTGAGATAAGTATATTTGTTTTGACCCATAGTTTGTAAAACATTTTTTTTTTAAAATGTACATCTTTTGAGAGTTACCCTCCTTTTATATGAAAACATGAAATGTGCTGATAAAACACATACCATGAATCGAAGTCGGCTTAAAGATATAAACTTTTTAAAATGGGTATGAAATAATATATAACAAAAAAACATAAACATATGACCCATTTATTTGCAGATTTTCCGTCTATATGAAAATGAAACATGGATAATCCTAAATTACCTCCCTTTTAATTGAATATCGTGTGAAATTCAAGTAACTGTAATTCAGCGTTAACTTTAAATATTTCCAAAATTTCTTTTGCAAACACATTTGTAGTGGTAATGCTAGTAAAACATGATGTCAATTTGTTTTAGCTGGCATTGTTTAGAATTAGGAACATCGAAAGCTGCAATAATTGGAAGTACTTAACAAAATCCTATATACCCATATCACTTATTTCAAGAAAACACATCTTCTCGAAAGCTTTAACATATGTTCATGCAATCAGAGCAGACGATTTTGCAGTTTAATACACACAACAATGAGAATATTATTGACATATTTTTAATGGGTACTTAGGACTTTTGACTATTACTCATTTATACTGATATATACATAAATACTACACTTACAAATACAACGTTATATAATCTGGACCATTTGATAGTGTACAGTCACTTATAAATATACCATGTCTAAAGTAATTAAACGATGCAGTAATATTATTAGTATTAGTAGTATTTTGGTTGTGGTATTTTGGTTGTGGTAGTGTGGTGGTAGTTTGGTGGTAGTTTGGTGGTAGTTTGGTTGTGGTAGTTTGGTGATGGTAGTTTGATGGTAGTGTGGTGTTAGTTTGGTGGTAGATTGGTGGTATGTTGGTGGTAGTTTGGTGGTGATATTGTGTTATGGTTGTGTGGTAGTAGTGTAGTGGTAGTTTGGTGATAGTGTGGTTGTAGTGTGGTGGTAGTTTGGTGGTGATATTGGGGTTATGGTTGTGTGGTGGTAGTGTAGTGGTAGTTTGGTTGTGGTAGTTTGGTAGAAGTGTGGTAGTTGTTTAGTTGTGTGGTGGTAGTGGTAAAGTGGTAGTTTAGTGGTGGTAGTTTGATGTTAGTGTGGTGGTAGTTGGTGGTAGTGTGGTGGTATGTTGTTGGTAGTTTGGTAGTGGTAGTGTGGTAAAGTGGTAGTCGTGTGGTGGTAGTCGTGTGGTGGTAGTTGTATGGAGGTAGTTTGGTGTGGTATGTGGTGGTAGTTTGATGGTAGTATGGGGGTGGTTGTGTGGTGGTAGAGTGGTGGTAGTTTGGTGGTCATATTGTACGTGGTGGTGGTTTGATGGTGGTAGTATGGTTATGGTAGTTTGGTGGTGGTAGTGTGATGGTAGTTTGGTGATGGTAACATAGATGTGTCTGGTGCCGTACTGTAGTGGTAGTTTAGTGGTAGTGTGGGGGTGGTAGTTTTGTGGCGTTTGGTGCGGTAGTATGGTGGTAGATTGGTGGTAGTTTGTTGGTAGTTTGGTAGTAGTGTGGTGGTAGTGGGGTAGTAGTTTGGTGATAGTGTGTTGTAGTGTGGTGGTAGTTTGGTGGTGATATTGTTGTTATGGTTGTGTGGTGGTAGTGTAGTGGTAATTTTGGTGATAGTGTGGTTGTAGTGTGATGGTAGTTTGGTGGTGATATTGTGGTTATGGTTGTGTGGTGGTAGTGTAGTGGTAGTTTGGTTGTGGTAGTTTGGTAGAAGTGTGGTAGTAGCTTAGTTGTTGTTTGATGGTAGTTTGGTGGTGGTAGTGTTGTTATGGTTGTGTGGTGGTAGTGAAGTGATAGTTTGGTGGTGGTTGTTTGGTGGTTATGTGGTGGTATTGTATGGCGTAATTGTGTGTGGTAGTGTAGTGGTAGTTTGATGGTGGTAATTTGGTGGTAGTTTGGTGGTTCTGTGGTGGTATTGTAGTGGTATTTTGGTGGTGATGAAGCCACAATCAATAGATGTATCGATATATATTGATTTCTATACAATTTCCTTTATAAATAAACGTTATTTAGGTAAATGAAATATATAAATACTTATTTAAAAATAATATTATTCAATTGTTTATAATACTAGTCAAACAAGACTATTAAAATGACTCCACCAACATTTTGGGAAAGATCTGGCAATGTTTGTTTTTGAACTTGTACTAAATTTATTGTTTTGTTCCAGGTTTATCGGCGGACTGATATGCGGACTTGGAAGTCGACAGATCCAATTTGCGGAGTCGTCAGATCCAATTTAGGAAACATAGACACAACTATAAATTTCTGACATATAAATACAATGCTCTACTAACCTGCTGTACTAACCTGCACTTTTCTGAATTACATGTTCTTTCCAATTATTTTGTTGTTTGTGATTCGTAAATTCCTGATAACATGACATCCATACAGATATTGAGAATTTAGAAATTAAATGTTGAGAACCACTCTTCGATATAACAGAGACTTTATACACCGGTGGCGATGTTGTTGTCTTGAAAATGCCACCAGTTACTTTACGAATTGTTGTCTTCGAGATACCTTTATTTACTATATACGTTGTTGTCTTCAAAATGCCACCATTTACTATAAAAATTTGTCTTCAAAGTTCCACCATTTACTACGCACGTTGTTGTCTACAAAATACCACTATTTACTATACAGGTTGTTGTCTCAAAATACCACCATTTACTATACAAATTGTTGTCTTCAAAATGGTACCATCTACTATACAAGTTGTTGTTTTCAAAATGCTACCATTTACTCCTCACGTTGTTGTCTTGAAAATGCCACCATTTACTATAAAAAATTGTCTTCAAAGTTCCACCATTTACTACGCAAGTTGTTGTCTTCAACATGCCGCCATTTGTATACAAGTTGTTTTCTTCAAAATACCACCATTTACTATACAAAATGTTGTCGTCAAAATGCCACCATTTACTACACACGTTGTTGTCTTCAAAATGCCACCATTTATCGCAAAGGTTGAGGTCTTCAAAAACCAATCACAATAAAAGGTGAAGAGACTAGTTTAGAGTTGGATGAAAACAAACAGAAAAATAGGGAGGAGGTGGGAGTGGGTTGTGGGAATGGGAGTGTGTGGGTGGTGGGGTGGAGGTGCATCTGTACATTCTAGGTAACTAAGCCTCCTTCAATTGGTATACGTATATAATATCAAACGGTCTTTACGATTTTATATACGGATCCTCATCCCCGGGGGACGGGACGTATGGTCATATGGGGTTAGCATGAAGTACCCTTAACTCCTCCTACATCAGTTGAAGGATGGTGCTCATATTTGGCAAAACGGTTGTCGAGGAGATATTGATGACAATGCCGTTTTCGAATTCAGGATCGGGCCCATGTGTGCAGAGGTCAAGGTTGAAATGTCAAATTCACCAAAGTGAACATAACATCTACAGTTTTCAGAATGGTTAATGCAATGTCTTTGAAAGCTTTAGTATTACAATGTGACTGTAATGTTCATTTTGGTGAATATGAACGTATAGAGCCTAACCTCTGGCCAATAGGGGTCAGACCCTGGAAACTTTCGTTGCCATCTACATATCCAAGGCAACCATTGTGCCAAATATAAACACCCTCCTTAAACTGATCAAGGCGAGCTCAGGGTTCGAGGAAACAATACAATTGCATGCTGAGCCCATATAAACATCAAGTATTGAATATAAACATAACCCCCTTTCCTGCGGAGTAGACCCTTTTATCTCATCTCAAACCCCGTTCCAATGTGCATGGACATATCATTAATTATAGCATGTAAGACATTTCATTAAACCTATTGAAGATTATATGTTTGCTTTAGTTAATTTGACATATACCTCTGACTGCAGGGTGAATTAAGGGTCAGACCCTGAATCCGAATCAGTCGTTGTCATCTGTACATCATAGGTAACCACGTACTGTGTCATATATGACACCCTCCGTCAACTTATGTAAGAATGGTTTAGGTTAAGAACAAAATAACATAAAAAACGCATGCTAACCCCATATGACCGTAAGCGTGCGGGAGATCGTGAGTACGATCCCCGGCCTGGTCACACCAAAGACTTTTAAACTAGAACGGTGTTCCATGGAAAACTTGTGTCGCCTGCCGTGTGCTAATTCCAGTTACAAGTTTGGTTAGGTTGCAGGTTAAAGTTTTATAAAGAAAAAAAAAGAAAAAAAAGGGCGGGACGGGGTTAGGCATAACTCCGCCAAATGAGTCTTGAGTTATTGGACATGTTTAACGACATTCCTTGAAGTAAAATGAACATGTGCGTAAAGTTTTATGAACATAGGTCAAATACTTCTCAAGTTATGGCCAAGACTAGGTTGCAGGTTAAAGTGTGACGGACGACGGACGACAGACGACAGACGACGGACAAAGTGTACCATAAGTGTCTGCCATGCTACGCAGGCGACACAAAATACTAAAAGCAATACTTGAGAGATCCCTGTTTTGCGATTTCAGAGAAGAAGGTTGTTCATTATGTCCCTATATGACTTTGTACTATCTAATACCTTTTGGGTGGGGCCAAAATTCGCTCAAGAGTGTCAATTTAGTAAAGACTGAGATGGTGTGCGAACAATAAGGCCAGAAAGAAAAATACCTGTGTTTCTGGTTACTCGGTTGAAATAATTAGGGTAGGTAGGTAGGTATTTTTTTTCTTTTCTTTTTTCTTTTTTTTTCATGGATGTCAAAACTAATCGGATTCTATTTTAATATATATAGAATCTTTGCTAGGGGCTTAAGTTTTAATTCAAGAATGACACAGCTGACGCACACAAATCATCTTTTATATTGCAAATATTTGTTTGATTTTTGACATTACGCTTAGTATTTATATCACTTCTCAGTCTTCTGGATATTTTTTTTTTATATAAAACCACATACCTATAAATAACAAATATATAGGATACTGTGAAATGTATATCTGTTTCACGTGGCAGTGCGGAAATTAATGGTATTTTTATACAATTTCTTATTTAGAAAAACTATTATAATCCCATATTGCCATTTATTTTAATATGAATCTTTGCATGTATTCTTATCAAAAGCTATCAAAATCTATGAATATTTGAAAGAGATGTTCGAAGAAAAAGTTAAGGTGCTACGTGATAATTAGGCCACTTCATTGTCTATAACTACATTACTCTGGGACATTTTTTTCAGGAAAACTTAAAACATGTTTGTTTTCAACAAATAACACGGAAATCTTTTTTTTTTATGATAAAAAACCGTAGGGTCGACGCCAAAAAATAGGGACGGTCGGGTAACCAGAAACACAGGTATTTTTTCCCCGGCCTAAGTAAAGCAACGAATTAAAGATTACCTGAAACTTCCAGAGTGCAAAAATGTGGAGACAGTTTACATCGATTGAGGTCGGGTAATTAAGACAGAAGTACTATAATAATCAAATTCAAGAAATTCAAAGATCGAGAACTAAGAAAACGAAAGTATAAATATATTTAACATAACTAAATAACATACAAAAATACCGCCGAAAACAAAAACAAACAAAAAATGTAAATAAAAAAAATAAATATATATATTATATATATTTTTATCGAGTGTATTTGAAACCATACCAGAAGAGAATAACAAACATGCAATACCAATAATGAAATGACACGTCTTAAAGTAATAGCGGGTATGTAGAACAGTTACGCATATGTAAGGATTTGCAAAACAATAACTATCTATCAACAGTACCAGAGCAATTGACCATGTCATGGCCGAGAACACATTTTACAATACGATATATACTAGTATACAGCTAGTAAAATAAAATAAAATAAAATCGAATAACTTTATTCGGCATTATACATTCAGTACAACGTGTATAGCCTACACACTATGCATATTCAGTACAGTGAGAACATCAACTAAGAAGAAAAAACCATGACGGTTTACAAAATCTACATCGAAGCTTACAGAGAAGCGTTATAGCTTTTAAATGGAAAACGGGTTGAAATGTGTTAAAGAAATTTAACTTGCGTTTCATTTCGAAGTTTAAATGCATAATAAACATATTTTGAAAAGTTAATAATTGTTATGTTCGAGTTATTAGACATTAACCCATCAAATGTGTTCATCGCGGGCCATCTGCAAAAGTAAGGTTTAAAATAGTTCTGCCTTAAGTCTTAAGTCTTAAACTGGACATACAAGCAAGAAATAGTATTCGTTGTCTACTATATTTTGGGTACATTGTATGCCGTTCCTTTTTTTCTCGCGGGATATTAAGATATCTGGTCAGATACCACTATTGATTTAGGCCTTCTGATTAGTTGAAAAAGGTATAGGGTCTATTAGGGCAAGTAAAATTTCTTTACTGCCATTCTAGGGGTGCCCACCTTGAGTGAAATATTAGAGGCTGTAAGCATCAGATCCCCAATTTGCAGGTCATTTTTGAGTGTCTCTAAGATAGTTCTTTAAAACAAAGTTAGGTTTTATCATCCGTTCGGTTATAGAAATAGGGTTTGTAGGCCAAAAGGTTATAATGGAGGCCTGTGGGAAATGCAATAGTGGTATATGACCATCTACCATTTGTGCGAGGAAAGTCTAAATATACCCAGTGCTAATGTAAACAGTTAGTTACTTACACATATACTGAACAAAAAAAGTTGAGCGCGACATTTTAGGGACATACATTAAACATATGAACATTGATATAATTGTTTGAAGATATTAGAAATGCTAGGAAAGGATGTGATTTAAAAAAAAGAGGTTATTTTATTATTTTCTAAGCGAAGTATCAGAGTTACCTCCGATATATTAAAAAAAACTTATTTCGTTATACAAATGTATTGATTTGAACAAAGTTTATGTTTGGCAACAATTGCCCATTCTGTCATTGTTTAAAAGACGCTGAAATGTGTTCACAGACGATTGTTATTCTCAAAAAAAAAAAAAGTTTTAAATTTTGTAATTTTAAAATTACCTCCCTTTTCATAGAAACGAGAACGATTTTCGATAGCCTATCAAAGTATGTTCATATCATATCTGCTTTATTTTTATCACCGACTTTGTTTACAAATGACTTTGTTGCATTAGTATTGGTCATATCTATGCCATTTTACCATTGACCCCGAACATACACGGCTCTGTATCTCGTCTATGGAAATAACATGCATTTTTTGTTCTAAATTTAGTTTTCTCAGGATATCAGTTGCTACTGCATGATTCAATGTTCCTTGAACATCGTAGTGAAGACATCATACGCACACATGATTTCTAGTTTATAGGTATGTGTATAAACAAGTGTTGTCTACAGTTTTATAAAGCAAGGGACACAGTGTAATCAACAAACAACATATGAGGGAGATTCAAATATCAAATATAACTAACACAGCATATGACCAATTATATTTAGTGTAATAGTGTTTGACATAGTAAATATATTACAAGTACAGTAGGTGTTATCATCGGGTACCATACGCAAACATACACTGAAACACACACGTAAGCATAGCTATGCTCATACATACATATGCATACACATATATGCATACACTTAAATACACATACATACAATGAAAATCGCCTAAACCAAAATATACACAACACACCTACATATGCGGTTCGGTTTACTACTCTACGTTTTTTTTTTCACATGATGCTGAGCCACATAGGCTAGCACACTTGCTGAGCCACACAGGCTAGCACACTTGCTGAGCCACATAGGCTAGCACACTTGCTGAGCCACATAGGCTAGCACACTTGCTGAGCCACATAGGCTAGCGCACTTGCTGAGCCACATAGGCTAGCACACTTGCTGAGCCACATAGGCTAGCACACTTGCTGAGCCACATAGGCTAGCGCACTTGCTGAGCCACATAGGCTAGCGCACTTGCTGAGCCACGTAGGCTAGAACACTGGCGGTTAAAACGTCAATTAATTGGTCTTCTTGCTCTTCAACAGACACATAGTCAGGATCAGAGTGGTCTATCTTAGTTGGCCAGAGTAGCCTTACCTTGCTATGATACATGAGTTTTAACTCGCCTTTGAACGAATCCGGATCACATTTCGATATGAAAAGCGGTATTATTGGCACGTGAGATATGTGTGCCATTTTTACCTCAAAATGACACCAATGGCTCTTAAGAAAACTCTCTGATATAACAGCGATAGTCACATAACTTTGTACAATAGCAGTTTCTATCATTTCGTCTATATCGCTAGCCGGCAAAAAATGTTTGTCATGAACAAGAATCAGGGAATCAGGGCTACGATCCGGTAAAGACGATTTTAGTTTTTCGTTCAATTTTCGGTATATTTTGTTAAAAACGAAGCGTGTATCGGCGTAACTGTATGCGAGAAATGCAACGAACTTTGGATTTCGTAGTTTGACATTGTTCCTCTCTGGTGTAGTGAATAACGTTATATCGTTTATATTAACTGCATAGTTTGCTTGATTGTCATTCTCGTGGTTACGTTGTCTGTTCTTTGTTCGTAATCGCCTTAAAGAAATCACAATTATAACACCTAACGTCAACAAAAACAGTAGCGAAACCCCGATTGTAATACCAATTATGATGCTACTGTCGATGCTACTGTCAGTAACAATGACGGGTGTGTTGCTTTCACAGTCAATCATCAAGTCATCCGAATCAGTAGAATTGGTTTTAATTAACTTTAGTTTTCCATTGTATTTGCAGTAGAACGTGGCTTCAATGTTGATGGACGTTTGCAAAGAAACAATAGTACAGTCGCAGATGAAAACATTCCCTGATGGATATAGAGCAATAACATGATCCAGACGGTTGAACACGTCTATCATATACTGAGTTATTGTTATGAGATTGTTCTGTCGTAAGTCAATACTTTTAATGTGACTGTTATTTGACAAGTCTACAAGGAACTCTGTTAATCTGTTACTGGATACATTTATAATCTCAAGCAATGGATTATGAACGAAAATTTCGTACGGTAATGTGTTCAAATTGTTTTCAGAAATATCTATTTTTGTTAATTTTGGATTCTTTAAAAACAAATCATCAAAATCCGTAAGACTTAGTCTGTTCAGATAAGTTCCAGCAAGCAAAAGAACCTCGAGAGATGGCATATCATAAAATGCATCAAAACGAATCGCTGCATCACCATGTTTCATAACTGGATATTCAAGGTCCAGAACCTTTAGTTTGTGATATCCGAGAAACGATCCAAATGTTGTCGACATTGTCATATGGGATGCAATGTGGTTCACTATATTATTTTCTTCAAAACATACACCTTTGCTGAAATCTGCAAAGACGCTATCCCCATTCATGTATCGAATCTGTACTGTTCTTACCGAATGACCGACTACTAAACATCCACGTTCAGATAGATATTGAAAAGGTTCACAGGCTATGTTAACATCTCTCTTTAATAAATCATTTGGAGTTTTTAGATGGAGAATGCTGTTGTAACCCCTTGGAATGTTTGGCCAGTGGTCGAGAATGAACGTAGTTAGATTGTTTAGTCCAGCGAGAGTGCCAATACATGCTGACATGCCCATAATCGGAGTTCCAGACAATATTATAGTTTCTATATGTGGAATCAGAAAAAGAGAAGCTGCAAGATTAGAAAGTCTTGTCCAGCTGACGTCCAGAACCTTCAACGATGTGTGTGACAATGAATTGAACATTTCAGCTGGTATAGTCCCATTTAGAGGCATATCCTCTGCGTTATGACTTCCACTTATGTTGAAAAGTTCTAATCCCGAGGCATTCAGTCCACTAAGGCCAGTCGTTAACGATTCTAAACTTAAATAACTGTTGCCCGAAATTTCCAGTTTGACCAATGAATTCAGTGATCGAAACGCGCTTTCTTCTATGTCTACTATGCTGCAATGATGAAATCTAAGCCATTTGATGTTTGGGAAATTCTTCAAAATAATATTTTGTATTTTAATATTTTCACTATGACCAGTAACATCAAGCGTCTGCAACTTCGGAAATGACGCGTTTGCACTTTTTAATCCCGATAGCGACCTCTTCCCGGTTATAAATAGATGAGAAATATTGGTCAGATAATCTGAATTAAAATCAAACGTTCTGTCACTATTGCAGTACATGTTGACACCGTCGACAGAACCATTACAATGACAATCTTCAGGAATGTTCAAACAGTCCGTTCCACAATTCACCAGCATAAATCCCAAACAACTCAAAATAAAAATGCCGGTAACTGTAACAATATTAGTAAACAGTCTTACACTTGAAGCAGCCATCTTTGATCTAAATCACTCTGTTAAATGACAAACACGTATTAAAGGGACTCATGATAATCGGGATGTTTTCCCCACCAATATCATTTAGTTGAAGTTGATTCTGATTAATTGTTATTGTATTTCTTTTTAAGGTAACATATTTCATGACATTGGGGAATTACTCGCTGTGACAAGTTCTTTTAAATGTTATACACTTATTTCGATTTTATCTACTCTCCATCAGTCTTAATTAACGAAGTCAGTGTATTGTTAACGCAAACTATGAATTTAAAATTTACCAAATCTAACCTGACGCCGTTTTTAACTACTAAAATATTGGCTTCCAACAGTCAGATTATTGTATATTATACGTAAACATGGTATACATATTTTTTCAAAACAATGGTTAAATTTCTTACTTTTGCAGATGTTTTAGCGAAACGTGAAAAAACACACCGGGAACATTGCCGTTTATACCTTTAATACCGTCCCATTATTTGATACGGATTCGTAGTGTTCGTTAAATTATGCATGGGTAGTTGTATTATACGTTTTAATAAACCATTCAAGGATGAAGTTATACACTTAACATAATTTGAAGATACACATTGGTTTCCATTGTCTATTTTTCTATTAAATGTGATTCTCAATGACTCGGCTGATCGTATGATTATTTGGGATTGTCACTTATGTATGCATTGACTGTTATGTTTAAATTCGATAATTATTGCTTGCATTATTTAAATGAATGAATGAATGGTGTTTTACGACACGTCGACACATAAATAGGTCATATTGCGCGCAAAAATATGAAGGAATGAAGTAGTAACTAAAAATAATGTAAACGTATAAAGATAAAACTATCTACAAATAAGGGATGATATTGTAGCAATATAACTATGTATATATGTAAATCAACAAATGCCCGCCAACGGGCTTGTAAACAAGTTAATATATATTGGAAAATATTATATTGATTTATAAAGTCTGATTTCTTTAAGGAGTAGGATCTTTGTCGCATAGGATCAAAGTCTACACATTCCAACTCGATATGTTTCACCGTTAACGGTGCAAAACAGGCTATACATTCTGGTAACTGCTCACCTTGTAATAAATATGAATGAGTACAGCGTGTATGCCCTATCCTGACCCTGACTAGGACAACTTCCTCTCGACGAATGGGTATACGAGAAGGACGCCATTCTCCGAGTAACGGTTTAATGGAATGGAGTTTATTGTTCACCGACAAGTCCCAAGCGGCTTGCCAAGAGTTACGAATATATGTGTTGATACAACTTTTAAAATCAGTATAAGGTAATTTGGTATTATATATATGTAAACCTAATGCTGCCTTAGCAGCACTATCAGCTCTATCATTACCACGTATTCCTACATGGCTTGGAAGCCAGCAGAAAATAATAACATTATCAACTAAAAGAGAATTGTACTTTTCTAAAAGTTGAAGCACAACTGGATTATCATGTTTCATATAACCCAGTGATTGAAGAGATGAAAGGGAATCAGAAAAGATTATGAAATGGTCATCATCCTGAATATAATTTAAGGCAAGTTCAGTTGCCTTAAGTTCAGCTGAAAAGATAGAGGCCTTGTCAGGCAAACGGCTCTGTATGCTATGTTTGTGAACAACAGCTGCTGCAGCTACCTTGTCTCCATCTTTAGAACAATCTGTGTATATATGTTGAAAGTCACTGTATTTCGATTTAATTTCATTAAATTTGCTTTGAAAGATAGTAGGATCTGTAATCGATTTGTTATTATTACAAAGATAAAAAATAATTGTTGGTGTTTCCAAAGTCCATGGTGGAATTTGTGGTACTTTGTACTTTGTACTTGGCAATCAAATTTAGGTCGATTTCAGTGACTCTTAATTTTGGTTTAATGGCCGAATGGCCTTCGGTTTTCGAAATTAGAATTAAAAACAGTATCGAAAGTTGGATTTGAAGGGTTATATTGTAATTTAATGGTATACTGAAGGGCTACTTTGTCCCGTCTATGAGACAGTGATGGTTCATTAGCTTCAACATATAGACTTTCGGCTGGTGATGCTCATAAGGCGAGTCGTAATCCTTGATTATGTATAGGATCGAGAATCTGCAAGTATGACTTGCGAATCGATCCATATACTACTGAGCCGTAGTCCAGCTTGGATCTGATGAGATAATCTGTAAAGTCGCAAGAGGACTTTTCGATCTGCTCCCCAATTAGTGTTTGCAACAACTTTAAGTAAGTTAAGAACTTTAAGGCATTTGACCTTCAAATATTTAAAGTGTGGCATAAACGTCAATTTACGGTCAAAAATAAGACCTAGTCATTTTGTCTCATCCACTACTGGTAAAGGTGAACCGCCCAGTGTTAGATGAGGGTCTTCGTGATGTTTGCGTAGTTGACAAAAGTGCATACAATTGGTTTTAGATTTAGAAAATTTAAAACCATTTTCATCAGATCAGGTCTGAAGTTTATTGAGACATTGATGTAATTGTCTCTCAATAGTATTCATGTTGTTTGCACGATAACATATAAGAAAGTCGTCAACATATAGAGAACAATCAGACGCTTGCAAACCCCCTCAACAAAATCAACTTGATGCATTTTACTATACTGTTAATTTTTATATTAAAAAGCGTGACAGAGAGTATGCTGCCCTGTGGAGCACCCATCTCCTGTCCATGAATATCAGAGAGGGTTGAACCCATTTGGACTCGAAACTGCCTATCACCTAAGAATGTCTCTATAAAAATGGGTAATCGGCCTCTAAGACCAAGGTCATGAAGATCACTCATAATATCGTACTTCCATGAAGTATCATAAGCTTTCTCCAAGTCAAAAAATACAGTAACTAGATGTTCTTTTTTTATGAAAACTTCCCTAATAAACGATTCAAATCGAATGAGATTGTCTTTTGTGCCTCGTTGGCACCGGAATCCACTTTGATACTTTGTTATCAGTTTGTTGGACTCCAGGTACCAAACGAGTCTCTCATTAATCATTCGTTCCATGGTTTTACATATACAACTCGTTAAAGCGATTGGGCGATAATTTATTGGGTCCGTATGATCATTTCCGGGTTTGGAGACTGGAATAACGATTGCTTCCCGCCAAGAATCGGGGAAGTTTCCCGTCACCCAAACCTTATTACATATATCAAGAAGGGTAGAGAGACAGGATTCAGGTAAATGTTTTAATAATTGATAATGGATATCATCAGGACCAGCTGATGTATCATGAGCCTTTTTAACGGAATCTGGAAGTTCTTTGAGAGTGAATAGTTAACTGTATTTCTCCAAGTGTTTCGACTTGAAGTTCAGCTTCTTCTGTTCTTTTAGTTTCTTATTTTTCAAAAAATTTGGTTGACAAATTTCACAAGAAGAATTTGTGGAAAAAGTTTCTGCCAAAGTGTTTGTTATATCTTTGACAGATGTTATATCTCCAATATCTGTTTTAAGATGATTTACAGAACTAGAATTACCTTTACCACTTATTTGCCGGAGCATGTCCCGTGTCTTCTTAAGAGATGAGTGAGAATTCAGACTAGAGACATAAGATCTCCAGGATTTCCTCTTGCTATCCTTAATAGTACGACGGGCTTTCGAACGAAAAACTCTAAAGTTATCTAAATTTGTTTGAGTTGGCCGCAAGTTAAAATTATTTAATGCAGCTTTACGATCGCTGATCGACTGCCTTTTTGCAGTCATCGTTGTACCATGGTTTATGTGGGCGTTTTGTATTTGCCGAGGTTTTTGGAATAGTTTGATCAGCTATATCGTGAAGAGTTTTGGTAAAATGAGTAGTCGCGTCTTCGACATTCTTGAAAACGGAAGGCTTTAATTGTTCCTCGCAAAGAGATTGAAACGTAGTCCAATCAGCCTTGCGAAGTTTCCATCGTTGCGTTTTTTCGAGAAGTGGAGGGCCGATATTTTCAAGAAATATGGGGAAATGGTCACTTCCATAGAGGTCGTCTCCAACACTCCACGAAAAATCCATCAAAAGCGTTGTATCGCATATTGTTAAATCAATGGAAGAATGAGAGCCTGTAGCAGGATGTAAATAAGTATGTGACTTATTATCATTAAAAAGATACAAATTGTTTTTGGCTCAGAAATCCTCAATTTTCTTGCCTTTATCGTTTATATCTTTACAACCCCAGATGTAGTTGTGTGCATTAAAATCACCCAAGAGTATAAAAGGTGATGGCAATTGTGCAACTAGGTGATTTAGATCTTTAGGGTCTAGTGAAGAACTAGGTGGTAAATATAAGGAACATATTGTTATAACTCTGTGCATCGTAACACTGACAGCAATAGCTTGCAAATTTGTTTTCAACGCAACAGGTCTGTGAGAAATGTTTCGATTAACGATTGTCGAAACTCCACCAGTCGCCTTGTCCCCGGTATCACAAATATGATTGTATAGTGAGTATTGTTCAAAAGATACCTTATTGTCTTCAAGAATGTTTCTTGAAGACAAATGGCAATAGGGTTGTGTTCATTTAAAATTAAGCTGATTTCATCATAATTTGGTTTCAACCCTCGACAATTCGATTGAATAATCTTATTAGTTTTACCCATTATTTAGCTCTAAGGCGATTTTTAAATTTTATTATTTTTGGCCTTAGATTTAGGAGAGGTCTTAGGAGACTCAAGCAGTGACATCTCCACAGATGAATCCCCCTCCCTGGAAGAAGTCAGCTGATGTGACACCTCGACTAACTTTTCAAGAGAGGATTCATGTGGCAGTGCAGCTGCTGTCTCTGAAATGTCCATGAGGTGTTCGAATTTTTTATGCAGCTCAATAGGGCCGTTAGACACCTTTGGCTGCTCCTTGTGCTCCTTAGTTGGAGAAGCACTAGGCTTTCCAACTTCCTTAGTTGGAGCAGCACTAGGCCTTCCAACCGATGAAGTATTAGGTTTCACGACGGGGGAACTACTAGACTTCACAGTCTTAGAAGAACCCGCTTTCCAATTCTGAGAAATTGACGTGCCCTTGGCATTGCCAGAGCTTGCCGATTTTGCGTTTGATTTAAATAAAAAAGTTTGATTAGGTGAACAATTTAATTTTGGTTTGTTAAGTTGTGTTTGTTGACTTTTGTTTGTTTTTGATACTAAGGAAGTTTTCTTTGTATTTTGAATTTCTGACTGTGGTTCGTATTGCGTACTTGCATCCCTGCATTCTATGTGTGTTGCTGCTGTTCTAAGAATAGATGCGTAAGAGGTTTGACTTGAAATTTTATATTTTGCTTCAATCAATTTTCGTGCTTCTGGAAAGTGAATGTTTTGTGTATATTTAACTGTTATGATTTCTTTTTCTTTTTTTTGAATGTTTTACATAATTTTGAATTTGCGTTATGTCCTAGACCGCAGTTGGTACATTTGAAAGTGTTAGGACAATCTGGTTCGTTATGCTTGAATGCAGACTCACCACATTTACCACACAGTTCTTCTTTAGTACACCTGGACTTGTGGTGCCCAAATAGCAGCGTAACGGGTTTGGAATGTAGGCGTCGACATGTAATTGCAGATATGCCACCTGTATTGTTCTTGGTAAGATGTGAGGACGATAGTATTTGTACTAATAATTGTATCATTCCTCTTTATGGTTATTCGGCGAGCCGCAGTTACCAACTGTGGCGCGGCGCAAGCTCGTTGATAATTTCTTCTTCAGGTACTCCGGAGAGATCCGTGCACCTGATGACGCCTTTGGAGATGTTCATAGAGGTGTGAGGATAGCATTTGACTTTGGTGTTTGAAATTAAATTATTTTGTGTAATTGTTAGTAAATTATCAGAGTGAGATTTTTTTTCTGTTTCAATAAGGAGAGTTTTTATTTTTATTTTTTTTATTTGTTTTACATGTCCAGCAATGGAATGGACAGTTTTCTGGTTTACAAAAGGTGACATATCTGCGACAGGCCTTTCCCCGTTTTCCGATTCGATAATGAGAAAACGAGGAAAGGACTGGTTGATCACTGGTTTCTCAGTATCAGATTCATGTTCTGTTTTTTTTACGTTTATGAGTAGTTTGTGTGTTTTGTGATGCCATGATGAGCGTTAAGAATTCATCTTCCACGCTTCACACCCACCTCGGAGTCCAACAAGGGGACATTTGCCTTGGATATCCAACAATCAAAATGCCAAGAATACGTAGAAGGTATACTCACATAAAATTAACGAATCAGACCCCCCAGTGGACATACCCCTTGACTAAAATGTCAAAGAGCCGCACCTATGTTCCGCCTAAAATGTGGCATGAGTATAGCCATATAGAGTTTGGAAATACATGATTAACCCATGCTCCACCGCCATAAAAGACCCTGTCTATATAATGTTTAAAGTAGAACAATATAAAAGGTAAGTAAGATACAGTGTACAGGTACTGTCTGAATAATAAGCTCGGATCTCTTATAGCTGGCGTGATAAACCGATTGATCAGATCGGGCCAAAACCGCCCGTCTAATTGAAGTCCGTAACCAAAGTGGTGTGTTGCAACGTGGAGATAACCACCAGATCTCCATACCACCTCAACCACCAGGATTCCCTTCTTGAACGACACGGGTCGCCACCTATGGTCATCAGGTGGGTCGGTTACTTTTCGTGGTGGTGGTGGTTGGGGGGGGGGGGGGGGTGCGGGGGGGGGGAGGGGTCCTATCCATCTGCTAAGTAACGAGCAGTCGGTTGATTCTTATCACCCCACCAGGGGATTGAATTATTTAAAAGTGAATTATAGGCCCATGGGGCCGGGTGTTGTAACTGCTCTTGTAAAATGTATTATTTGTATTGTTATACACATGTCACTATAGTAAAATATTTACTTACTTACTTACTCACTCACTTACTTATACAATTCTTGTTGACCGAACTAAATGGGTGGTGCGTTATCAACAGTCCATTTATAATAACAAGTTAAAGTCAACACCGAGCTCTGTGTCGAGGTCGGATGTGGAATTTAAAGGGGTTGACGCACTATTTTCAAATACAGTTTATTTAAAAGGGCTCTGAACAACTTGAAAAAAACTGAAAGAATTATCAGAATGCCAATAAAAATAAAGGAGATATGACCTATTGAAAATTTGCAAATAACTTAAAGACATTTTCTATAGTTTTTTCTGCATAACAGATTTTTCTTTAAACTTTTTGTACAGTGAGTCTGTTATATATATAGACAGAAAAGGCAAAAATAATGGTAGGTCACCATGATTGTTAAAATTTTAAAAAATAATTTGTAATGCCAGCGTCATGTCAATCTTTCCACAAAGTTGAACAAGTCCATGAAAAAGCTAAATAAGACATTTTTTGAAGTCTAATCATTTGTTCATTGGTCACAATTCCGATAAAATTGTATTAAAGCAAAGACCATTTAATTACAATAACATTTAAAGCTCATCTTTATGTAAAACATATATTTTTTTACAAAATCTCTGTTGAGACCATTACCACAATTTATGCACAAATTAGCCCATAATGATACAATTTCCTTTTTTTTTGTATGTTCCCAATAATAGAATTTGTTTAAACTTTCTAAGCACATAGTTTAACATATATAAAAACAAAATGTGCAATAAAAATGATAGGTCCCCATGCTTGTTTAGAAAAAAAATTGAAACCCTACCCCTATGCTAAAAGGCCAAGTTTTGATGAAATTATATAGAAATGGTATATTTTCCTTTTTTGTTATGTTTCTAATAACAGAATTTGTTCAAACTTCCTATTGAGGCATTTATTTGAAGATATATTTAGACAATATATGCAATTAAAATTATAGGTCACCATGCATATTGAGATTTAATATTGGTTTTTGGAACCGTACCATTATGCTTATTTTTTTTAATTTTGTTGGAATTTTTACAAATTGCTGTATTTTTCCTATTTTATGTATCTAATAATAGGCCTTTATTTAAATAAAGACAATAAAAAAAAATTAATTTTTTTTTTAAATAAAGACAATAAAAAAAAATTTAAAAAAAAAAAAAAAAAATTATAAAAAATACAACTAGACATCAAAAGCAACATACTTGTAAATTTGTAGGAAAATCCATCCAATAGTTTTAGAACAGAAGTGGCCCAAAAAAGCTGCGCATGGAAAACTACAGCAAATGCCTTTAAATGAAGGCAACCATTTTGGAACGATGAGGTCATCGCGCCTTTTTACCATATATGGCAAATTGACAAAATACATTTTAAAGCAAAGAGAATCACTGCAAATTTATTAAAAATAAATATATTGATGTAAAATGTATAAAGTGTATGCTTATTACTTATTTCCAGTGATTGTATTTGCTTTAAAATACATTTTGTCAATGTGCCATATATGGTAAAAAGGCGCGATGCATCATCGTTCCAAGATGGCCGGTTCTATTTATGTTTCTTTGCAATTTTCAATAGGTCATATCTCCCTTATTTCTCAAGGCATTTTGATAACGCTTTCAGCTTTTTTTCAAGTTTTTCAGAGCCCTTTAAAATAAACCTTGTTTGAAATTAGTGCATCCAACCCTTCAAAATAAGAAGAAGGTATACGAGTATATGCTTAATATGTATATCTTGGACGCGTCTTTGACATATAGCCAGTATAACAGTGGAAGTAGTAGACATCCTGTATAACAGTGGAAGTAGTATACAGCCTGTATAACAGGGCAAGTAGTATACAGCCTGTATAACAGTGCAAGTAGTATACAGCCTGTATAACAGGGCAAGTAGTATATAATAGTTTAGAATAGTTGTGAGATAAGTATATTTGTTCTGACCCATAGTTTGTAAAACATTAATTTTGTTTTTAAATTGTTACATCTTTTGAGAGTTACCCTCCTTTTATATGAAAACATGAAATGTGTTGATAAAACACAAAACATGAATCGAAGTCGGCTTAAAGAAATACATTTCTTAAAATGGATATGAAATATTATATAACAAAAATACATAAACATTTGACCCATTTATTTGCAGATTTTCCGTCTATAAGAAAGTGAAACATGAATAATCCTAAATTACCTCCCTTTTAATTGAATATCATGTGAAACTCAAGTAACTGTAATTCAGCGTTAACATTAAATATTAAGAATTTTTTTTTTGCAAACTCATTTGTAGTGACAATGCTAGTAAAACATGATGTCAAAATAATTTTAGCTGGCATATTTTAGAATTAGGAACATCGAAAGCTGCACTAATTCGAAGTATCCAAAATCCTATATACCCAGATTTATAAGTGTTATAACTTATTTCCAAGAAAACACATCGTCTCAAAAGCTTTAAAACATGTTTAAACGACGATTTAAACTCGTTATTTTGCAGTTTTATACACAAAACAATGAGAATATTATTGACATATTTTAGAAGGGTACTTAGGACTTTTGACTAGTACTCATTATACTAATATATACATAAAAATACAACGTATATACATAAAAATACAACGTTATATAAGCTTGGTGGTGTACAGTCACTTATAAATATACCAGTTCTAAAGTAATTAAACGATGCAGTAATATTATTATGAGTAGTAGTGTTTTGGTTGTGGTATTTTGGTTGTGGCAGTGTGGTGATAGTTTGGTGGTGGTAGTTTGATGGTAGTGTGGTGGTAGTTTGGTGGACGTGTGGTGGTATGTTGGTGGTAGTGGTAGTGTGGTAGTGTAGTGGTAGTTTGGTGTTAATATGATGGTGGTAGTGTGGTGGTAGTTTGGTGGAAGTGTGGTGGTATGGTGGTGGTAGTGGTAGTGTGGTAGTGTAGTGGTAGTTTGGTGTTAATATGGTGGTGGTTGTGTGGTGGTAGAGTGGTTGTAGTTTGGTGGTGGTAGTTTGATGGTAGTGTGGTGGTAGTTTGGTGGAAGTGTGGTGGTATGTTGGTGGTAGTGGTAGTGTGGTAGTGTAGTGGTAGTTTGGTGTTAATATGATGGTGGTAGTGTGGTGGTAGTTTGGTGGAAGTGTGGTGTATGGTGGTGGTAGTGGTAGTGTGGTAGTGTAGTGGTAGTTTGGTGTTAATATGATGGTGGTAGTGTGGTGGTAGTTTGGTGGAAGTGTGGTGGTATGGTGGTGGTAGTGGTAGTGTGGTAGTGTAGTGGTAGTTTGGTGTTAATATGGTGGTGGTTGTGTGGTGGTAGAGTGGTTGTAGTTTGGTGGTCACCTCGTACGTGGTGGTGGTTTGATGATGGTAGTATGGTTATGGTAGTTTGGTGGTGGTAGTGTGACGGTAGTTTGGTTATGGTAACATAGAGGTGTTTGGTGCCGTAGTGTAGTGGTAATTTAGTGGTAGTGTGTTGGTAGTTTTGTGGCGTTTCGTGCGGTATTATGGTGGTAGTATGGTGGTAGTTTGGTAGTTACGTGTCGGGGTAGTGTGGTAGTAGTTTGGTGATAGTGTGTTGTAGAGTGGTGGTATTTTGGTGGTGGTATTTTGGTGGTGATATTGTGGTTATGGTTGTGTGTCGGTAGTGTAGTGGTAGTTTGGTGGAAATGTGGTAGTAGTTTAGTTGTTGTGTGGTGGTTGTTTGGTAATAGTTTTGTGGTGTTAGTGTGGTTATGGTTGCGGTGGTGATTGTTTAGTGGCTGTGTGGTGGTATTGTAGGGATAATGTTGTGGTGGTAGTTTGGTGGTAGTTTGGTGGTAGTGTAGTGGTAGTTTGGTGGTAGTGTAGTGGTAGTTTGGTGGTAGTTTGGTGGTAGTGTTGTGGTAATTTGGTGGTAGTTTGGTGGTAGTGTAGTGGTAGTTTGGTGGTAGTTTGGTGGTTCTGTGGTGGTAGTGTAGTGGTAGTTTGGTGGTGATGAAGCCACAATCAATAGATGTATCCATATATATTGATTTCTATACAATTTCCTTTATAAATACACGTTATTTAGGTAAATAAAATATATAAATACATGTTTAAAAATAAGAATATTCAATGTTTATAATACTAGTCAAACAAGACTATTAGAATGACTCCACCAACATTTTGGGATAGATCTGGCAATGTTTGCTTTTGAACTTGTACTAAATTTATTGTTTTGTTCCAGGTTTATCGGCGACTTATTTGTGGACTTGGAAGTCGACAGATCCAATTTCCGGAGTCGTCAGATCCAATTTGCGGAGTCGTCAGATCCAATTTAGGAAACAGCGCTTTTATCTGTATACATAGACACAACTATAAATTTCTGACATATAAATACAATGCTGTACTAACCTGCTGTACTAACCTGCACTTTTCTGAATAACATGTTCTTTCCAATTATTTTGTTGTTTGTGATTGGTAAATTCCTGATAACCTGACATCCACACAGACCGTTGAGAATTTAAAAATTAAATGTTGAGAACCATACTTCAATATAAAAGAGAATTTAAACACCTGTGGCGATGTAGTTGTCTTGAAAATGCCACCATTTACTATACAAGTTGTTGTCTTCAAAATACCTCTATTTACTATACACGTTGTTGTCTTGAAAATGCCACCATTTACTATACAAGCTTTTGTCTTCAAAATGACACCATTTACTACACAAGTTGTTGTCTTTAAAATGCCACCATTTACTACACACGTTGTTGTCTTCAAAATGCCACCATTTACTACACACGTTGTTGTCTTGAAAATGCCACAATTTACTATACAAGCTTTTGTCTTCAAAATGCCACCATTCACTACACAAGTTGTTGTCTTTAAAATGCCACCATTTACTACACACGTTGTTGTCTTCAAAATGCCACCATTTACTACACACGTTGTTGTCTTGAAAATGCCACCATTTACTACACACGTTGTTGTCTTCAAAATGCCACCATTTACTACACACGTTGTTGTCTTCAAAATGCCACCATTTACTACACACGTTGATGTCTTGAAAATGCCACCATTTACTACACACGTTGTTGTCTTCAAAATGCCACCATTTACTACACACGTTTTTGTCTTGAAAATGCCACCATTTACTATACAAGCTTTTGTCTTCAAAATGCCACCATTTACTACACAAGTTGTTGTCTTTAAAATGCCACCATTTACTACACACGTTGTTGTCTTCAAAATACCACCATTTACTACACACGTTGTTGTCTTCCAAATGCCACCATTTGCTATAAAATGTGCTGTCTTCAAAATACCTCCATTTACTATACAAGCTTTTGTCTTCAAAATGCCACCATTTACTACACACGTTGTTGTCTTCAAAATACCACCATTTACTACACACAATTTTGTCTTCAAAATGCCACCATTTACTACACATGTTGTTGTCTTCAAAATGCCACCATTTACTACACACGTTGTTGTCTTCAAAATGCCACCATTTAATACACACGTTGTTGTCTTCAAAATGCCACCATTTACTAAACACGTTGTTGTCTTCAAAATACCACCATTTACTACACACAATTTTGTCTTCAAAATGCCACCATTTACTACACATGTTGTTGTCTTCAAAATGCCACCATTTACTACACACGTTGTTGTCTTCAAAATGCCACCATTTACTATACACGTTGTTGTCTTCAAAATACCACCATTTACTACACACAATTTTGTCTTCAAAATGCCACCATTTACTACACATGTTGTTGTCTTCAAAATACCACCATTTACTACACACAATTTTGTCTTCAAAATGCCACCATTTACTACACATGTTGTTGTCTTCAAAATGCCACCATGTACTACACACGTTGTTGTCTTCAAATACCACTATTTACTACACACGTTGTTGTCTTCAAAATACCACTATTTACTACACACGTTGTTGTCTTCAAAATGCCACTATTTACTATACAAGTTGTTGTCTTCAAAATGCCACCATTTAATACACACGTTGTTGTCTTCAAAATGCCACCATTTACTACACACGTTGTTGTCTTCAAAATGCCACCATTTACTACTCACGTTGTTGTCTTCAAAATGCCACCATTTAATACACACGTTGTTGTCTTCAAAATGCCACCATTTACTATACACGTTGTTGTCTTCAAAATACCACCATTTACTACACACAATTTTGTCTTCAAAATGCCACCATTTACTACACATGTTGTTGTCTTCAAAATGCCACCATTTACTACACACGTTGTTGTCTTCAAAATGCCACCATTTACTATACACGTTGTTGTCTTCAAAATACCACCATTTACTACACACAATTTTGTCTTCAAAATGCCACCATTTACTGCACATGTTGTTGTCTTCAAAATACCGCCATTTACTACACACAATTTTGTCTTCAAAATGCCACCATTTACTACACATGTTGTTGTCTTCAAAATGCCACTATTTACTACACACGTTGTTGTCTTCAAAATACCACTATTTACTACACACGTTGTTGTCTTCAAAATGCCACCATTTACTACACATGTTGTTGTCTTCAAAATGCCACCATTTACTATACAAGTTGTCTTCAAAATGCCACCATTTAATACACACGTTGTTGTCTTCAAAATGCCACTATTTACTACACACGTTGTTGTCTTCAAAATACCACTATTTACTACACACGTTGTTGTCTTCAAAATGCCACCATTTACTATACAAGTTGTTGTCTTCAAAATGCCACCATTTAATACACACGTTGTTGTCTTCAAAATGCCACCATTTACTACACATGTTGTTTTCTTCAAAATGCCACCATTTACTATACACGTTGTTGTCTTCAAAATACCACCATTTACTACACACAATTTTGTCTTCAAAATGCCACCATTCACTACACATGTTGTTGTCTTCAAAATGCCACCATTTACTACACACGTTGTTGTCTTCAAAATGCCACCATTTAATACACACGTTGTTGTCTTCAAAATGCCACCATTTACTATACACGTTGTTGTCTTCAAAATACCACCATTTACTACACACAATTTTGTCTTCAAAATGCCACCATTTACTACACATGTTGTTGTCTTCAAAATGCCACCATTTACTATACAAGTTGTTGTCTTCAAAATGCCACCATTTAATACAAACGTTGTTGTCTTCAAAATGCCACCATTTACTACACATGTTGTTGTCTTCAAAATGCCACCATTTACTACACACGTTGTTGTCTTCAAAATACCACTATTTACTACACACGTTGTTGTCTTCAAAATGCCACCATTTACTATACACGTTGTTGTCTTCAAAATACCACCATTTACTACACACGTTGTTGTCTTCAAATACCACTATTTACTACACACGTTGTTGTCTTCAAAATACCACTATTTACTACACACGTTGTTGTCTTCAAAATGCCACCATTTACTATACAAGTTGTTGTCTTCAAAATGCTACCATTTAATACACACGTTGTTGTCTTCAAAATGCCACCATTTACTGTACAAGTTGTCTTCAAAATGCCACCATTTAATACACACGTTGTTGTCTTCAAAATGCCACTATTTACTACACACGTTGTTGTCTTCAAAATACCACTATTTACTACAAACGTTGTTGTCTTCAAAATGCCACCATTTACTATACAAGTTGTTGTCTTCAAAATGCCACCATTTAATACACACGTTGTTGTCTTCAAAATGCCACCATTTACTACACATGTTGTTGTCTTCAAAATGCCACCATTTACTATACACGTTGTTGTCTTCAAAATACCACCATTTACTACACACAATTTTGTCTTCAAAATGCCACCATTCACTACACATGTTGTTGTCTTCAAAATGCCACCATTTACTACACACGTTGTTGTCTTCAAAATGCCACCATTTAATACACACGTTGTTGTCTTCAAAATGCCACCATTTACTATACACGTTGTTGTCTTCAAAATACCACCATTTACTACACACAATTTTGTCTTCAAAATGCCACCATTTACTACACATGTTGTTGTCTTCAAAATGCCACCATTTACTATACAAGTTGTTGTCTTCAAAATGCCACCATTTAATACAAACGTTGTTGTCTTCAAAATGCCACCATTTACTACACATGTTGTTGTCTTCAAAATGCCACCATTTACTACACACGTTGTTGTCTTCAAAATACCACTATTTACTACACACGTTGTTGTCTTCAAAATGCCACCATTTACTATACACGTTGTTGTCTTCAAAATACCACCATTTACTACACACGTTGTTGTCTTCAAATACCACTATTTACTACACACGTTGTTGTCTTCAAAATACCACTATTTACTACACACGTTGTTGTCTTCAAAATGCCACCATTTACTATACAAGTTGTTGTCTTCAAAATGCCACCATTTAATACACACGTTGTTGTCTTCAAAATGCCACCATTTACTACACATGTTGTTGTCTTCAAAATGCCACCATTTACTACACACGTTGTTGTCTTCAAAATGCCACCATTTAATACACACGTTGTTGTCTTCAAAATGCCACCATTTACTATACACGTTGTTGTCTTCAAAATACCACCATTTACTACACACAATTTTGTCTTCAAAATGCCACCATTTACTACACATGTTTTTGTCTTCAAAATGCCACCATTTACTACACACGTTGTTGTCTTCAAAATGCCACCATTTACTATACACGTTGTTGTCTTCAAAATACCACCATTTACTACACACAATTTTGTCTTCAAAATGCCACCATTTACTACACATGTTGTTGTCTTCAAAATACCACCATTTACTACACACAATTTTGTCTTCAAAATGCCACCATTTACTACACATGTTGTTGTCTTCAAAATGCCACTATTTACTACACACGTTGTTGTCTTCAAAATACCACTATTTACTACACACGTTGTTGTCTTCAAAATGCCACCATTTACTACACATGTTGTTGTCTTCAAAATGCCACCATTTACTATACAAGTTGTTGTCTTCAAAATGCCACCATTTAATACACACGTTGTTGTCTTCAAAATGCCACTATTTACTACACACGTTGTTGTCTTCAAAATACCACTATTTACTACACACGTTGTTGTCTTCAAAATGCCACCATTTACTATACAAGTTGTTGTCTTCAAAATGCCACCATTTAATACACACGTTGTTGTCTTCAAAATGCCACCATTTACTACACATGTTGTTGTCTTCAAAATGCCACCATTTACTATACACGTTGTTGTCTTCAAAATACCACCATTTACTACACACAATTTTGTCTTGAAAATGCCACCATTTACTACACATGTTGTTGTCTTCAAAATGCCACCATTTAATACACACGTTGTTGTCTTCAAAATGCCACCATTTAATACACACGTTGTTGTCTTCAAAATGCCACCATTTACTATACACGTTGTTGTCTTCAAAATACCACCATTTACTACACACAATTTTGTCTTCAAAATGCCACCATTTACTACACATGTTGTTGTCTTCAAAATGCCACCATTTACTATACAAGTTGTTGTCTTCAAAATGCCACCATTTAATACAAACGTTGTTGTCTTCAAAATGCCACCATTTACTACACATGTTGTTGTCTTCAAAATGCCACCATTTACTACACACGTTGTTGTCTTCAAAATACCACTATTTACTACACACGTTGTTGTCTTCAAAATACCACTATTTACTACACACGTTGTTGTCTTCAAAATGCCACCATTTACTACACACGTTGTTGTCTTCAAAATACCACTATTTACTACACACGTTGTTGTCTTCAAAATGCCACCATTTACTACACACGTTGTTGTCTTCAAAATGCCACCATTTATCGCAAAGGTTGCTGTCTTCAATAAAAGGTGAAGAGACTAGTTTAAATTTGGATGAAAACAAACAGAGAAATAGGGAGGAGGTAGGTGGTGGGAGTGGGTTGTCGGGATGGGAGTGGGATGGGGCGGGGTGCATCTGCACATTCTAGGTAACTAAGCCTCCTTAAATTGGTATACGTATATAATATGGAACGGGCCTTACGATTTTATATACGGATCCTCCTCCCCGGGGGACGGGACTTATGGTCATATGGGGTTAGCATCAAGTACCCTTAACTCCTCCTACATCAGTTAAAGGATGGTGCACATATTTGGCACAACGGTTGTCGATGAGATATTGATGACAATGCCGTTTTCGAATTCAGGATCGGGCCCATGTGTGCAGATGTCAAGGTTGAAAGGTCAATTTCATCAAAGTTAATATATCATCTACAGTTTTCAAAATGGTTAATGCAATGTCTTTGAAAGCTTTAGTATTACAACATGACTGTAATGTTCATTTTGGTGAATGTGAACGTTTGAGCTTAACCTCTGGCCATAGGGGTCAGACCCTGGAAACGTTCGTTCTTATCTACATATCTAAGGCAACCGTTGTGCCAATATAAACACCCTCATTAAACTGATCAAGGAGGAGCTCAGGGTTCGAGGAAACAATACAATTGCATGCTGAACCCATATAAACATCAAGTATTGCATACACCCACTTTCCTACGGACGAGTCCCATCTCAAACCCTTTCCAATGTGTATGGATATATCACTACTTATAGCATGTAAGGCGTTTAATTAAAACTATTGAAAACTGTGGATTAAATGTTTGCTTTGGTGAATTTGACATAGGCCTCTGACTGCAGGGTGAATTCTGGGTCAGACCCTGGATTCGAATCAGTCGTTGTCATATGTACATTATAGGTAACCACGTACTGTGCCATATATGACACCCTCCGTCAACTGATGTAGTAATGGTTTAGGTTGAGAACAAAGTAACATAAAACATGCATGCTGACCCCATACGACCGTAAGAGTGCGGGAGGTCGTGAGTACGATCTCCGGCCTGATCACACTAAAGACTTTTAAACTAGATGGGTGTTCCTTGGAACATTGTGTCGCCTGCCGTATGCTTATTCCAGTTACAAGCTTGGTTAGGTTGCAGGTTAAAGTTTTATGGAAAAAAGGTGGGGTGGGCGGGGGCAGAGTTAGGCATAACTCCGCCAAAATGAGTCAGAGTTAATGGACATGTTTAACGACATTCCTTGAAGTAAAATGAACATGTGCGTGAAGCTTAATGAACATAGGTCAAATACTTCTCAAATTATGGCCAAGGTCAGGTTGCAGGTTAAAGTGTGACGGACGACGGACGACGCACACAGTGATCCCTAAGTGTCTGCCATGCTACGATGGAGACACAAAATGCTTAAAGAAATACTTGACAGATCCCTGTTTTGTGATTTCAGAGAAGAAGGTTGTTCATTGTGTCCCTATATGACTATGTATTATGTACTATCTAATACATCTTGGGTGAGGCCAAATTTCGCTCAAGAGCGTCAATTTAATGAAGGCCGAGATAGTGTGCGAACAATAAGTAAAGCAACGAAATAAAGATTACCTGAATCTTCCAGAGTGTAAAAATGTGGAGACAGTTTACATCGATTGAGGTCGGGTAATTAAGACAGAAGTACTACAATAATCAAATTCAATTAATTCAAAGATCGGGAACTAATAAATGAAAGGAATAACTATATTTAACATTTAAAATACCTAAATAACATACAAAAATACAACCGAAAACAAAAACAAACAAAAAATGTAAATAAAAAAAAAAAGAAGAAAAAAAAAGAAGAAAAAAAAAGAAGAATTTATCGAGTATTTGAACCATAGCAGAAGAGAATAACAAACATGCAACAACAATACCAATAATGAAATGACACGTCTTAAAATAATAGCGGGTATGTAGAACAGTCATGCATATGTAAGGATTTGCAAAACAATAACTATCTATCAACCGTACCAGAGCAATTGACCATGTTAAGGCCGAGAACACATTATACTAGTATACAGCTAACAGAATAAAATAAAATAAAATCGAATAACTTTATTCCGCATTATACGTTCAGTCACAGACATATTAATAAACAGATAGGAAACTTCCTGTCTTAACCAATAAAGTAACCAAAATATCACGTGGCACCTTAAATTTTCCTTCTATATTCTCTCTCAATTATTCACTGATTTTGATGAGAATACATTCAAAAGATTCATAGTGAATAGCAAAATGGCATTATAATAATTTACGATTATTTTCAAAATAAGAAATTGTATAAAAAGATGTTTAAAGTTAAAAATGTCATCATTTTTTGATTTTCTCTTAAAAATCAAGGTTTTGACATAGTCCAAGTTTTCGTCAAACACTTTATTATTTTATCTAAATGTCAGAGAAAGCAATATACTACCATTGGAAAGAAAATGAAATTTGTGATGGGATTTGGCTTGATTGAAACTTCTATCTATAAAACTCTTTATGATATGTGTGTTTAAATTTAGGAAATATTTTGTGAAATATTCGCACTGTGCCACGTGAAATTTAGACAATTTTTGTAGTGTCCAATCTGTTTATTATTAGGTCTGTGATTCAGTATAACGTGTATAGCCTACACACTATATGCATATACAGCACAGTGAGAACATCAAACACAATATGACAAACTAAGAAGAAAAAAACACGGTTTACAAAATCTACATCGAAGCTTACAGAGAAGCGTTATAGCTTTTTAATGGAAAACGGGTTGAAACTTGCGTTTCATTTCGAAGTTTAAATGTATAATAAACTTATTTTGACAAGTTAATACTTGTTATGTTCGAGTTATTAGACATTAAAGCATTAAATTTGTTCATCGTTGGCCATCTGCAAAAGAAGTAGCGTTCAAAATAGTTCTGTCTTAAGTCTTAAACTGGACATACAAGCAAGAAATAGTATTTGTTGTCTACGATATTTTGGATACATTGTATACCTTTCCTTTTTTCATGCGGGATATTAATATCTCTGGTCAGATACCACTATTGATTTAGGCCTTCTGATTGGTTGAAAAAAATTATTAGGGCATATAGTCAGATTGTAAGATAGATTCTGATTGGATTAAAATACCCAAATCATAACAAACCCCCATAAAACATCAACATATTATATTTTCATCATAAAACATGTTGATTTAGGATATGTTGACTGAAATTTGCATTTTTAGGGATACAATTGTAATGAGAGCATATTTGCAAAAGGTAAAATTTCTTTACTGCCATTTTTGGGGTCCCCACCTTGAGAGAAATATTAGAGGCTGAAAGCATCAGATTATCCCCAATGTGCTGGTCATTTTTGAGCGTCTCTAAGATAATTCTTTAAAAAAAAGGTTAGGTTATATCATCCGTTCGGTTATAGGAATAGGTTTTGTAGGCCAAAAGGCTATAATGGAGGCTTATGGGAAATGCAATAGTGGTGTATACCATATACCATTTCCAATGGCTAAATTGTGCGAGGAAAGTCTAAATATACCCAGTGCTAATGTAAGCAGTTAGTAACTTACACATACACTGAACACAAAAAGTTTAGCACGACATTTTAGGGACATACATTATACATATGAAAATTGATATAATTGTTTAAAGATATTATAAATGCTAGGAAAGGATGTGATTTTCAAAAAAATGGGTTATTTTATTATTTTCTAAGCGAAGTATCAGAGTTACTCCGATATGATAAAAACAACTTTGTTAGTTATACAAACATATTGCTTTGAACAAAGTTTATGTTTGGCGTTGGCAACAATTGCCCATTCTGTCATTGTTGAAAAAATGCTGAAATGTGTTCACAGACGATTGTTATTTTCAAAACAAAAAAAAAGTTTTAAATTTCGTAATTTTAAAATTACCTCCCTTTTCATGGAAACGAGAACGATTTTCGAGAGCCTATAAAAGTATGTTCCCATCATATTTGCTTTATTTTTATTACCGACTTTGTTTACAAATGACTTTGTAGCATTATTATTGGTAATATCTATGTCATTTTACCATTGACCCCGAACATTCACGGCTCTGTATCTCGCCTATGGAAATAACATGCATTTTTTGTGCTAAATTTATTTTGCTCAGTATATTAGTTGCTACTGCAGGATTCAATGTTCCTTGATTATCGTAGTTAAGACATCATACGCACACCTGTGTTCTAGTTCATAGGTATGTGTATAAACAAGTGTTGTCTACAGTTTTACAAAGCAAGGGGCACAGTGTAATCAACAAACAACATATGAGGGAGATTCAAATATCAAATAGAACTAACATGTAGCATATGCACAATTATACTTAGTGCAATAGTGTTTGACAAAGTAAATATATTACAAGTACAGTAGGTGTCATCATCGGATACCATACGCAAACATACACTGATACACACACGTACGCATAGCTATGCTCATACATACATATGCATACACATATATGCATACACTTAAATACACATACATACAATGAAAATCGCCTAAATCAAAATATACAAACACACATACATATGCGGTTCGGTTCACTATTCTACGGGTTTTTCACAGGATGCTGAGCCACATGGGCTAGCGCACTTGCTGAGCCACGTAGGCTAGCACACTGGCGGTTTTAAAACGTCAATTAATTGGTCTTCTTGCTCTTCAACAGACACATAGTCAGGATCAGAGTGGTCTATCTTAGTTGGCCAGAGTAGCCTTACCTTGCTATGATACATGAGTTTTAACTCGCCTTTGAACGAATCCGGATCACATTTCGATATGAAAAGCGGTATTATTGGCACGTGAGATATGTGTGCCAATTTTACCTCAAAATGACACCAATGGCTCTTAAGAAAACTCTCTGATATAACAGCGATAGTCACATAACTTTGTACAATAGCAGTTTCTATAATTTCGTCTATATCGCTACCTGACAAAAAATGTTTGTCATGAACGAGAATCAGGGAATCAGGGCTACTATCCGGTAAAGACGATTTTAGTTTTTCGTTCAATTTTCGGTATATTTTGTTAAAAACGAAGCTTGTATCGGCGTAACTGTATGCGAGAAATGCAACGAACTTTGGATTTCGTAGTTTGACATTGTTCTTCTCTGGTGTAGTGATTAACGTTATATCGTTTATATTAACTGCATAGTTTGCTTGATTGTCATTCTCGTGGTTACGTTGTCTGTTCTTTGTTCGTAATCGCCTTAAACAAATCACAATTATAACACCTAACGTCAACAAAAACAGTAGCGAAACCCCGATTGTAATACCAACTATGATTCTACTATCAGTAACATTGCCGCCAGGTGGGTTGCTTTCACAGTCAATCATCGAGTCATCCGAATCAGTAGAATTGGTTTTAATTAACTTTAGTTCTCCCTTGTATTCGCAGTAGAACGTGGCTTCAATGTTAATGGAAGTTTGCAAAGAAACAATAGTACAGTCGCAGATGAAAACATTCCCTGATGGATATAGAGCAATAACATGATCCAGACGGTTGAACACGTCTATCATATATTGAGTTATTGTTATGAGATTGTTCTGGCGTAAGTCAATACTTTTAATGTGACTGTTATTTGACAAATCTACAAGGAACTCTGTTAATCTGTTACTGGATACATTTATAATCTCAAGCAATGGATTATGAACGAACATTTCGTACGTAATGTGTTCAAATTGTTTTCAGAAATATCTATTTTTGTTAATTTTGGATTCTTTGAAACAAATCATCAAATCCGTAAGATTTAGTCTGTTCAGATAAGTTCCAGCAAGCAAAAGAAGCTCGAGAGATGGCATATCATAAAATGCATCAAAACGAATCGCTGCATCATCATGTTTCATAACTGGATATTCAAGGTCCAGAACCTTTAGTTTGTGATATCCGAGAAACGATCCAAATGTTGTCGACATTATCATATGGGATGCAATGTGGTTCACTATATTATTTTCTTCAAAACATACACCTTTGCTAAAATCTGCAAAGACGCTATCCCCATCCATGGATCGAATCTGTATCGTTCTTAACGAAGGACCGACTACTAAACATCCACGTTCAGATAAATATTGAAACGGTTCACAGGCTATGTTAACATCTCTCTTTAATAAATCAGTTGGAGTTTTAAGATGGCGAATGCTGTTGTACCCCCTTGGAATGTAAGGCCAGTGGTCGAGAATGAACGTAGTTAGATTGTTTAGTCCAGCGAGAGTGCCAATACATTCTGACATGCCCAAAATCGGAGTTCCAGACAATATTATAGTTTCTATATGTGGAATCAGAAAAGGAGAAGCTGCAAGTGTAAAAAGTCTTGTCCAGCTGACATCCAGAACCTTCAACGACGTGTGTGTGACAATGAATTGAACATTTCAGCTGGTATAGTCCCATTTAGAGGCATACCTCTGCGTTATGACTTCCACTTATGTTGAAAAGTTCTAATCCCGAGGCATTCAGTCCACTAAGGCCGTTCGTTAACGATTCCAAACTTAAATAACTGTTGCCCGAAATTTCCAGTTTGACCAATGAGTTCAGTGATCGAAACGCGCCTTCTTCTATGTCTACTATGCTGCAATGATGAAATCTAAGCCATTGGATGTTTGGGAAATTCTTCAAAACAATATTTTGTATTTTAATATTTTCACTATGACCAGTAACATCAAGCGTCTGCAACTTCGGAATGACGCGTTTGCGCTTTTTAATCCCGATAGCGATCTCTTCCCGGTTATAAATAGATGAGAAATATTGGTCAGATAATCTGAATTAAAATCAAACGTTCTGTCACTATTGCAGTACATGTTGACACCGTCGACAGAACCATTACAATGACAATCTTCAGGAATGTTCAAACAGTCCGTTCCACAATCCACCAGCGTAAATCCCAAACAAATCAAAATAAAAATGCCGGTAACTGTAACAATATTAGTAAACAGTCTTACACTTGAAGCAGCCATCTTTGATCTAAATCACTCTGTTAAATGACAAAAACGTATTAAAGGGACTCATGACAATCGAGATGTTTTTCCCACCAATATCATTTAGTTGAAGTTGATTCTGATTAATTGTTATTGTATTTCTTTTAAGGTAACATATTCATGACATTTGGGAATTACTCGCTGTGACAAGTTCTTTTAAATGTTAGACACTTATTTCGATTTTATCTACTCTCCATCAGTCTTAATTAACGAAGTCAGTGTATTGTTAACGCAAACTATGAGTTTAAATTTACCAAATCTAACCTGACGCCGTTTTTAACTACTAAATAATGGTCCAACAGTCAGATTATTGTATATTATACGTATACATGGTGTACCTATTTTTTCAAAACAATGGTTACATTTCTTACTTTTGCAGATGTTTTAGCGAACCGTGGAAAAACACACCGGGAACATTGTCGTTTATACCTTTAATACCGTCTGATTATTTGACACGGATTCGTAGTGTTCGTTGAACTATGCATGGGTAGTTGTATAATACGTTTTAATAAACCATTCAAGGATGAAGTTATACACTTAACATAATTTGAAGATACACATTGGTTTTCATTGTCTATTTTTCTATTTAATGTGTTTCTCTCGTAGGCAATATTTTTTGGGGGTTGGGACCGGTGCAAAATGGCATGGGACAGGTACTTTTTTGTCGGGACAGGTACTTTTTTGTCGCAACAAATCATGGGACGATACTTTTTTTCCGCTAGCTTGCCATTTGACGTACACTTTTTTAAAGTCAAAATTCTTCCTCTTCCCCCCCCCCCCCCCCCCCCCCCCCCCCCCCCAAAAAAACAACACAACAACAACAACAAACTTTAAACATTTACAAATATTGAAGCAGTGATCTTAGACCATAAAAGGTCCCCTTACCAAAAATATAGGCTTCTAGCGACTGTTTGCTGCAACTTTGCGGCGAAGTTGCGGTACACTTTTACCATGCAAATGAAGTATGCGGCAAAGTTGCAGCAAACACATATGCAAATGCGGTTCTGGTGATGTTCACGGCAACTTTGCCGCAGACCTCATTTGCATAGTAAAAGTGTGCAGCAACTTCTCAGCACACCTCATTTGCATAACACTTTTAGCTGTAATCTTCTGGCGATGTTTTGGCGATATTTGCTGATACTTTGCCGCTGACCTCATTTACATAGTAAACAACTTTGCAGCAAACTTCATTTGCATAAAAAAAATTCTCTGCAATGTTCTGGTGATGTTTTTCAAAATAAATAATGGAGTGAAATTATGAAATAGAACAATGGTGCGCGGTTTTTAAAAAAAATAATTTTTAGTTCGAAAACATTTTGTTTTTTTTACTATTTAAAATGGACTGCACCATATTTAAATAAATTGACACGATTTAAATAATAAATCGACACTATTTAAATAAATGCTCTCGATTTAAAGTATATGTCGAGCACTGTCATTTCTACATTACTCTCATTTTCATGGAGATATCGAGCGCTGTTGAGTACTGTCATTTCTGCCTTACTCCAAATTTCATGGATATGTCGAATGCAGTCATTTCTGCATTACTCCCATTTTCATGGAAATTCATTACTCTCATTTTCATGGAGATGTTGAGCGCTGTCATTCCGCATTACTCCTATTTTAATGGAGATGTCGAGTGCTGTCATTCCTACATTATTCTCATTTTCATGGAGATGTTGAGCGCTGTCATTCCGCATTACTCCCATTTTCATAGAGATGTCGAGTGCTGTCATTCCTACATTACCCCCATTTTCATGAAGATGTCGAGCACTGTCATTTCTGCATTACTCTCATTTTCATGGAGATGTTGAGCGCTGTCATTCCGCATTACTCCCATTTTAATGGAGATGTCGAGTGCTGTTATTCATACATTACTCCCATTTGCATGGAGATGTTGAGGGATGTCATTCCTACATTACTCCCATTTGCATGGAGATGTTGAGCACTGTCATATCTGCATTACTCTCACTTTCATGGAAATATCGAACGCTGTTGAGTACGGTCATTTTTGCATTACTCCAATTTTCATGGAGATGTCGAGTGCAGTCATTTCTGCATTACTCCCATTTTTATGAAGATGTCGAACACTGTCATTTTTGCATTACTCCCATTTTCATGGAGATGTCGAGCGCTTTCATTTCTGCATTACTCACATTTTCATGGAGATGTCGAGTGCAGTCATTTCTGCATTACTCCCATTTTTATGAAGATGTCGAACACTCTCATTTTTGCATTACTCCCATTTTCATGGAGATGTCGAGCGCTTTCATTTCTGCATTACTCACATTTTCATGGAGATGTCGAGTGCAGTCATTTCTGCATTACTCACATTTTTATGAAGATGTCGAACACTGTCATTTTTGCATTACTCACATTTTCATGGAGATGTCGAGCGCGGTCATTTCTGCATTACTCCTATTTTTATGAAGATGTCGAACACTGTCATTTTTGCATTACTCACATTTTCATGGAGATGTCGAGCGCGGTCATTTCTGCATTACTCCTATTTTTATGAAGATGTCGAACGCTGTCATTTTTGCATTACTCACTTTTTGATGGAGATGTCGAGCGCGGTCATTTCTGCATTACTCCTATTTTTATGAAGATGTCGAACGCTGTCATTTCTGCATTACTCCCATTTTCATGGAGATGTCGAGCGCGGTCATTTCTGCATTACTCCCATTTTTATGAAGATGTCGAACACTGTCATTTCTGCATTACTCCCATTTTCATGGAGATGTCGAGTGCAGTCATTTCTGCATTACTCCCATTTTTATGAAGATGTCGAACGCTGTCATTTCTGCATTACTCCCATTTCCATGGACATGTCACTAACTGTAGCAGTCCAATAGGCACCTGGATATCTAAGAATCAGCACCAGACCCTAGACAAACGTATATATACACACATCTACCTATTGAGGTCATACTGGTCTTATTGTTTTTGCACTTGGGATACAATTTTAATTGTTCAGGTTTTAAATGCTGGAGTTATCATGGTGTTTGGTATTTAAAAATGTTCTTGCAATGAACACAATTAAATAAATGTTTAGAAATAAGGTTCCACGAAAAAAAAATACACTTGGTCTAAATTACTTGTTCAAGTGGTACGTCCTTTGACATAAAATGCAAATTTCACTTTAGTAGTAAATAACTTGAAATAATAAAATTCTGTATAAAGTCTAAGTTTTGCGATGATGTTTTGGCTAACAGAGTCTTCAGATACTGCAGATCAGAATGGAAAAGTCTGGTTTGTCGTGATATTCTATGAATAAAGAAATGGCAAATTTGAATTTAAAAGATTGTGGAGATGTTACAGCGTGCAATAAAAAAGAAATCGAATTGGTAAAATTTGTCGCAATGTTGTGGCAAACAAAAAAACATGCAAATAAGTTTTGTGGTGATGTTATGGTGAACGTTCCAAATAAATAAATGTTTCTGGCGAATGTATAGCTTTTTGGCGTGTTTGCGGCAAATTCGCCAAAGATTACCGCTAGTGGCGAACAATGGCGAACAATTAAGAATTATTATGGTGAACAAAACTGTTCGCTGCAAGCTTGCAGCAAACCTCATTTGGTAAGGAGGGTGCTTATTGACCAGGCACTGGCAATATTTATCTGGGCATTGGGAATGGTGCAAAATGGCATGGGACAGGTACTTTTTTTGTCGCGACAAACCATGGGACGGTACCTTTTTTTCGTTTGCTTGCCATGGGACGTACAGTTTTTTTTTATATTACATTTTTATTTGCACCGGTCCCAACCCCCCGATAAATATTGCCTGGTCCCTAAAGGTTAACATATTATTGCATGTTGATGATATTGTTTTAATAACAGCATATTGTTTATCAACCATTTCATACAATCATTATACCTTATCGGTTGTGTCAATGCCAGGACCGTTATTTGGGATTGTCACATATGTATACATTGACTGTTATGTTTAAGTTCGATAATTATTGAATGAATGAATGAATGGTGTTTTACGGCACGTCGACACATAAATAGGTCATATTGCGCGTAAAAACATGAAGGAATGAAGAAGTAATTAAAAATAATGTAAACGTATAAAGATAAAACTATCTACAAATAAGGGACGATATGGTAGCAATATATACTATGTATATGTTCTACGCAAAGTAAGAATTCATAAAATGCGCAACGATTCCGGAATTGCGCAGGACTATTCCGGAATTGCGCAAGGGGTTAAATATATATATACCACGCATTAAGGGTCTCTTTGCACAATTTGAGAATATTTTGTGCAAATTAAGAATTTGTGTTATGATGTGTATAGGAAGATGCTAATTTTAAACCTAGTTATATATCATTATAAGATGCTTATTTTGCTTCACCCATCTGCGACGAACAGAAAATTTACAGTTAAGTATCGCGTATGATTAACATCAACTTAATTATTTACAAAACAATTTGAAGTCCTTAACTTCAACAATACTTTCCAGGTTCCATAATTTTTAAGAAAATTCAATTGAACTTTTTTTTAATTATTTCAAACGAGGTTGCATGACAATGCACTTTATTAAAAGTACATTATTTGAATCGAAAATCACTCTTTCATTGGCTTTTCATGAATAAAACAAGTTGGTATAGATATAATCAATTTTAAAACGCCACTTTGACTTGCAACATTATTTAGATATCGATGAAGAGAAAACAATGAAAATAAATCTCGGCATATTTAGATTGTCTTCACACAACCTCGACTAAGAATATCATAGAAAGGAAAGAATAATGCAAACTTTAATATATGAATTTTTTTGAAAACGCTCGTGCGCCCTTTTTATAAACCACTTATTGCTTGTGTGTCTTTTTCATGCGTTAATCTGATATAAAAAAAAGAAAGAAAAAAATAGATTTAAGTGATAGTTTTAGACATGTAACCATTTCTTTTTTCAGTAAAACATGTTTTGAAATATGTGTTTATTGTGGAAATATCTGTTATAATTTAGGCCAGGCCTTCGTTTCCCACATGTTCTCCAAGAAGCGAAAACGGAGTTGAACAATTAATTGAACTTCTTTTCGCTTTATCACAGTTGTGTTTTATTCTTTAGCGTTGTTATAGGTTAACATTATAATAAGTAATAATAATAATAATTTGCAAATATGTAAAAAAAAAACACAACAAAAAAAGAAGCCGAATACACCGCGAACTAATTTTTTTTAGCATTTCCAACTATGAATTAAATATTTCGAAATACGCATATATTGTCGTCATTAAGTATGAAAAAGCACACAACTTCTAATATGATAATTTTATTTAACATTTCTTCTAGCTAGTTAAATTATTTAACTTTCACCGATTCCGATAGGTTAGTATACGTCAATAAATTATGGCGAAATAATTATATTTGATTTAAACACATTTCATTTTATTTTTCATTTCCTTTATTGTGATTGGCTAATTAAATAAAAGGGCGTATCTCTTTGCATTTAAACAATATGATTGACCAACATGTCTCAGGGCCACAAGTAATTGGAAGCGTGACGGAGCGGCGCGTGGACTCCTTCACACCTTTGAACAACATTACACACACACTAGTGTGAGGGATGTTTAATTTGGTCCATTATATATGGAGGAAGCTTATATTAGTCAGTTTTACAATGTACATTTTCGACAATATAAACATACATAAAAACATGTTTATTGAAACAAAAATCGATAACCTGTCTAAAATTATAAGTTAAATGTTTTAATTTTACAATATGCAGGTTTTTAAACCGAAATTAAGGTTTTATTTCATACCCCGTGTTAGACGGTTTATGACAGAAAATTCCGGCCACGTAATGATATTAATGTTGAATATAATTATGATATGTCATACGATATTGTTTAATGTTGCATGTCGAAAGCTACATTATTGATATGTTAGTGCTAACACTTAGAACACAGTATAATCAGCCCATTTTCACGTCGTTTTCTAAATTACTATTTCACTTCTTCATCTTTCGTCGATTTTTGTGCAAAATATAACCTATTTATCTGTCGACAGCCATGAAACACCATTCGTTCGTTCGATCGATCGATCGATCGATCGATCGTTCGTTCGTTCGTTCGTTCGTTCGTTCGTTCGTTCCGTTCGTTCGTTCGTTCGTTCTTTCGTTCGTCCGTTCGTTCGTTCGTTCCATTCCATTCCATTCCTTTATTCATTCATTCATTCATTCATTCATTCATTCATTCATTCATTCATTCATTCATTCATTCATTCATCTTCCTTTCTCTTTCTTTCTCTATCTTGCATCTCAGACACATGTCGCACGTTGACGTTGCCGTCTACTAACATTTTCCATGTTGTCCTACATGTTAACATGTTGATGCGCGCGTGACTTTTATCTTTACCCATAAATATTATAAGAATCCATCATGAGTATCGAGTTTAATAACCAATACGGGAAATATATCCCAAGGGAGATAAATTGTCCCGATATAAGAACGAGTGCTGCTTCGCCCTCGTTCTTATATCGGGAACCATTTCTCTCCCGAGTGAAATATTTTCCGTATCTCAAAAACACTGGTTATAACTTTTCTATTCCAGTATTTTCTATACAAATCACAGACAAATATGTAACATAGGGAAAGCTCACCCGAGGGGTCAGAATGGCAACCAGGGACGAGGCTCTGCCGAGTTCCTGGTTACAGTTCTGATCTCGAGGGTGAGATTTGGATAACTCATGATGGATTATTTTTCTCTCAGTGTAGCAGATGTGCTATATTTTGCAAAAAGGTCGAAACTACAAGGCTATAATCATACAAGGTTGTAAGTGGTAGATACGACCTTAATATTTATAAACAGTTGGGTCTTAAATGGTAGATACGACCTTATTATTCTTAAGCTTGCATGTAAATGTACAACTGCTACGACTTTCTTTTCCACTTCTATCGAATGAAATAAGATAATATGCACGTATATGAGGGTATGTGGACATTGGGACATAGAATGTATGTAAAGATAGTACGGGGGCATCCTCAGTAAAGATATACAAGGTATGGGGACATACAAATGATACGGGGGAATATTGTGTATTAAAAGATACATAGAGTATGTAGATATACTATGTAAATATATAAAGGGTACGGTGACATAATATGAAGGATATAGAGAGTACGTAGGCATATTACGAAAGCATTTAGAGAGTACGGGGACATATTATGTAAGGATATAAAGGGTATTCATGGGGTTATAATATATAAGTATATAGAGAGTACGGGGACATATTATGTAAGGATATAGAGGGTATAGGAATATTATGCAAGGACATATAGCGAATGGGGATACAGTTATTATGTAAGTATAATATCCACATATCCTATATATCCCTATATAATATGTTACCATACCCTCTATATTATATAGAGGGTATGGGGATATATTGCATAAGGATATATAAGGTATGGGGATATGATATGTAAGGATATATAGGGTATGGGGATAATATATATTATGATAAGTATATAGAGAGTGCGTTGACATATTATATAAGGATATATATGAGATAAGGAACGCACAACGTACATACAGAGCTTTCTCACCCACATAACTCAGTAGAGTCAATTCGAGTTCTGACTGTTGTCTCCACGCATTCGCCTAACACAAAAGAGACGTTGGTCTTATTCTGGTCTTCAACTTTAAGTTTTCAAACTATTTAATATGACTTAAGCTACTTGCGAAATATTTTAGTCATATTTTTTATTTTGGGAACTGAAAATATTTATGATAATTATGATATAATCTCGTTAAAGTGACACGTGTTTGATTTTGTGGATATTTAACCTGTGTCATTATTTTGAAGGTAATACAATCTCTTGCACTCAGATCTTTTCACAATGGGGCTTTCAAAATGCACTAAAAGATATGCATTATTAACGTCGCTCTCTAATTTAAAGCCAGACATATCAAATTAAACGTCCGGTTACGAATTGAATAGATTTACATTTTCAAAAGATAGTCGGTAAATTGATATTTTACAATATTTCATCTACGCAGTTTGAATAGTAGGTACTTTTCTAAGTGGAGGTTGCATTATGAACTAGTTGAAATAAAGCTCTGTTTTAGTTAACTATTATATCACATTTTAATAATTGTGATATATATTTTGGAGATGTTATGATTACATACGATTTTGCCGTACACATTCAGGATTAGACATTTGTATGATATAAGGCTTAATTATTTTCAATCTTAATGTTTTAAGAACATAAACAGCTGATATAGTTTACCGTCTAGTATTTATCACGTCATTGAACATGTCAAGGTGTTTATGTCCCGTCTATAAACGAACTTACAACCATGTTTTAAAATAATGCACCCATTGTGTATGATGTTGATATTGTAAACCAATTGCGACAGGCTGTTCATATAAATTTTGTAAAAAAATAAAACTATTTAAGTGTTAAATAAGAAGCAGGTATACATGTCTGTCCATCCATTCATCCGAACATCCACCCATCAGAACGTCTGTAAGTGTTTATGTCTGTCTATCTCCATTTAGTCGCAGCTTACTACAATGTCTTAATTATGGTGTTACCTAACTTGCATCAACTCTTACATATACTCTTAGTAAAACAGTTAAGAGTGAGTTACGATCAATCATTTCATCCAGGGGGCGTGGGGGTGGGGGGGGGGGGGGGGGGGGGGGGGGGGGGGGGGGCACAGATCTTTAAAAAGAACACATGCCTTTCGAATTATTTATGTTCTGCATATGTATAATTCCAAACAAACAATGTTTTGCCGACACGCTGTTGTTACAGATATGATCGTTTTTAGTTATTATAGAACTGAAATGCTGTTAGATTTTAAATGTTGCATACAGTATGCCCTCCGCACCCCCACCATCCTCTCATATTTTATTACATTCTCAATTGTTTCAGAATGTTAAATCATTCAATTATATGCAGGCCTGTGCCTACAGCGCTTACGCGTAGCTACGCGCCTGTATGGGCACATAAGAATATAGAGGGTATGGTGACATACTATGTAATGCTATAGAGGGTATGGGACATACTATATATAGGCTATGGAGACATAATATGTAAAGATATAGAGGGTATGGGGACATAATATGTAATGATATAATATAGGGTATGGGGACAAAGTATTAAATGATATAGAGGGTATGGGGACGTAATATGTAAGAATATGTAGAGTATTGGGACATAATATTTAAAGATATATAGGGTATGGGGACATAATATATAAGATTATTGTATACTTTCATATTGTCCCGTTTAGTTTGCATTGAGCTAAGTGTGCAATATTCTACGATATTGCACACATTGATATTGCACGGGAACTTTTGCTCATGCTTGCTAAGAGCCGCGAAATAGAAATAAGGAACTACTTTCAAATAAAAATAACGGAATCCTTCCTATAGTGTCAACAAAAAAATACGTGTTTTTTTTTCAACCTGTTATGGCAAAAATTGATAAAATAATTGAAATGGTCACTCACCCACTGTTTTTAACGTTATCGAATGGTAAACAAACTTTAGAAAATCGCTTTTTGTTTTTAATGACGTCATCCGACGTCGACGTCGTTTTCGCGCAAAAAAAAATCATCCGCACAAAATGAAACTGAATGGCAAGATAGGAATTCCATCGAAAGCTATAAAAAATAACACAAATACAATGAAAAGTAATAGTCATACAATTAACATTGATCGAAAACAATATGAAAGTATACAATAAAAAGGTTATTGAATTTGTATGGCTAAATATTACTTGGAACTCGTTGTTTTGGCGCAGGACGACTCGCAAGCTCGTCGCTCGTCGTCCTTTGCCAAAACAACGAGTTCCAAGTAATATTTAGCCATACAAATTCAATAACCTATAATACTAGTATATAGGGTATGGGGACATAATATGTAAGGTTACAGAGAGTACGGGGACATACAATGTAAGAATATAGAGGTTATGGGGACATAATATGTAAGGATATACAGGATATGGGAACATAATATGTAAGGACATATAGGCTATGGGGTCATAATGTGTAGGGATACAGAGGGTACGGGGAAATACAATGTAACATACAAAGGTTGCGGGGACACACTATGTCAAGATAAATAGGACAAGGGAACATAGTATGTACGAATATATAGGGTATGGGGACCTAATACGTAAGGATATAAAGGGTAAGTGAAATACAATGTAACGTTATAGACTACAGAGGGTATAGGACCATGTTTTAGTGTTTGTTCGTGATTGATTAGTTTTCTTTTCATTAGTGAATACAACTCCCAGTTCTCTGTTAGTAAATGTTATAATTGTTGCAACAATTAATTTGAAACATAATTCGTGTCTCTATTTGTATGTTACGTTACCATTACTATTTAATTAAATTAATACTATTTGTATGTTAAGTGATCATTACTATTTAATTACATTTATAATAATGAGCATGTCTTTTTTATATCCGTTTGATTTAACTTTAAAAAATAGAACATTTTCTAATATATATATTGTAATGTTGTCATCACACGCATGTTCCCATTTCGACCAACAGTGTAGCATGGACTAGCAAGCTTTTATAAGGCACTTACAGTGGTTTAATAATCGCTTTTACCATATTTTAAAAGGTCTAACTGCCGGATACAACTTTTTAATGAACATCTTCCTTTCCGAATATTTAATAACATATTAAGGTCGTGCAATTGCTCAGATTACAAAGTCAATTTCTTTTTTGAAATAACAAATACTTTGTTTTATGAGAAAGCAAACTACAGCTTATGTCATATGAGATTGTAAAGATAATTCACACAGTTGTTACTGTCAGTCCGTTTTTTTCACTTTCCTAAAAACTATGATTTTTCACTTACGACGTTACAATTCTAGACCATCGATATATAGAGATTATTTAAATGCTGGAATGGATTATAGGGAAATCCTTCAAGAGTGGTATAGACGTGTGGTTCTTTTCATGAACGAGCGTATGAGAGTGAGTGAAAAAAACAAAACACGTCTACCATCGAGTGAAAGATCCAATAATCGATTCGGGCAGTTAATTAATCTATTTATTACATTTTAAGTCAGTTTACTGACGCCATCACTCAACGTCGCAACGTTAGTTATTACGTCGCAACGTTAGTTATTATTGTGTTCTGAGTTAGTTATTAATTTAATATTTAGCGATTACGAATATTCCTGCATCCATCCACGTGAGGTTGCCGGGGTAGAATACAACCGCTGCAAACACACCATCACATGCAGAGGTAGGACCCCCACCCCCACTCCACCCCCCATTCATTTTATTTTTTTCATTTTTTACCATGCTCATTCAAGGTCATGACACCGCGTACGCAAACGTGGAAACGTGACTCCATCGTAAATGGCAGCAACTCTGCAGTTCTGCAGGTAAGAAGGTTCTAGGCCCATTCTACATATTTTATCTTGATGGAAGTGGAGGATGAGCCTGGAATTTTCATTCCTGTTAGATGTCAGATAACCTTTCATATGTTGGTGCGCCTTAAAATCCAATTCAATTCAAAGATAAACGCGGAAAGCCTTATCCCGAATGCAAGAAAATACTTTCTATCCGGAATGTAAAACGCGGATATCCTAATCGGTATGTAAGAACACCCACGTAAACACACACATTTAAGTATTTGTATTGTCTTTTTAGCAAACTACATCACAGTATGTTAGTGATTTTAACTATACGTACGCATGATTCAAAATAAAATTGTTTTAGCTTCTTTAGATTTACCTACTGACATATGCATCATATTTTATGGATTAAATAGCTACTTTACTTTAGAATTTCTTATACTAATATACTGCTGATATGTTGACTATTTGAATGAAGCAAACAAAAATCAAAGTGTATACTCGCAAATATGATTAACGAAAGTATTCCTACTTTGTTCCATTTCCTATTTTGCGCACTGACGATAACGAACATATTCTTACTTTGCCCCAATTCCTACTTTGCGCAAGGACTATTCCGGAATTGAACCGCGCAATTTGAGAATTCCGATAATGCCGCGCATTTTAAGAATTCTTACTTTGCGCAGAGCAATTCCGGATTTGTCCATATTCTTATTTTGCGCATAACATGTATATGTAAATCAACAAATGGCCGCCAACGGGCTTGTAAACAAGTGCACATAATCTTCAAAAGAGGGTGATGCAGTATCGACAGACAGACAGACAGACAGACAGATAGATAGATATAAATATATATAGGAAAATATTATATTGATTTATAAAGTCTGATTTCTTTAAGGAAATCTAAAATAAAACAAGACTAAAATCTATAGTATCAAATAACTGTGTAGTGTCTTTGTCGCATAGGATCAAAGTCTACACATTCCAACAAGATATGTTTGTAAATCAACAAATGCCCGCCAACGGGCTTGTAAACAAGTGCACATAATCTTCGAATGAGGGTGCTGCAGTATCGACAGACAGACAGACAGACAGACAGATAGATATAAATATATATAGGAAAAAATATATTGATTTATAAAGTCTGATTTCTTTAAGGAAATCTAAAATAAAACAAGACTAAAATCTATAGTATCAAATAACTGTGTAGTGTCTTTGTCGCATAGGATCAAAGTCTACACATTCCAACAAGATATGTTTGACCGTTAACGGTGCAAAACAGGGTATACATTCTGGCAAATGCTCACCTTGTAATACATATGAATGAGTACAGCGCGTATGCCCTATCCTGACCCTGGCTATGACAACTTCCTCTCGACGAATGGGTCTACTAGAAGGACGCCATTCTCCGAGTAACGGTTTAATGGAATGGAGTTTATTGTTCACCGACAAGGACAATCTGGTTCGTTATGCTTGAATGCACACTCGCCACATTTACCACAAAGTTCTTCTTTAGTACACCTGGACTTGTGTTGCCCAAAGGCTTGGCAATTGTAGCAACGTAACGGGTTTGGAATGTAGGCGTCAACATGTAATTGCAGATATGCCACCTTTATTGTTCTTGGTAAGACGGGTGTTGCAAATGTGAGGACGATAGTATTTGTACTAATACTTTTGCATTATTTAAAAGTGACTTATAGGCCCATGGGGCCGAGTAAGTAAGTACTTTTCTAGGTAACCACTAAGCGTCCTTCAATTGGTATACGTATATAATATGGAACGGGATTTACGATTTTATATATGTATTCTCATCCCCGGGGAACGGGACGTATGGTCATACGGGATAAGCATGAAGTACCCTTAACTCCTCCTACATCAGTTGAAGGAAGGTGCTCATATTTGGCACAACGGCTGTCTAGGAGATATTGATGACAATGCCGTTTTCGAATTCAGGGTCGGGCCCATATGTGCAGAGGTCAAGGTTGAAAGGTCAAATTCACCAAAGTCAACATAACATCTACAGTTTTCAAAATGGTTAATGCAATGTCTTTGAAAGCTTTAGTATTACAATGTGACTGTAATGTTCATTTTGGCGAATATGAACGTTTGAGCCTAACCTCTGGCCATAGGGGTCAGACCCTGGAAGCTTTCGTTGTTATCTACACATATCTAAGGCAACCATTGTGCCAAATGTAAACACCCTCCTTAAACTGATCCAGGCGAGCTCAGGGTTCGAGGAAACAAAACAATTGCACGCTGAGCCCATATAAACATCAAGTATTGCATATAAACATAACCCCCCTCCCCACGGAGGAGACCCTTATATCACATCTCAAACCCCGTTCCAATGTGTGTGGATATATCATTACTTATAGCATGTAAGACATTTCATTAAAACTATTGAAAACTGAGGATTACATGTTTGCTTTAGTTAATTTGACATATACCTCTGACTGCAGGGTGAATTAAGGGTCAGACCCTGAATCCGAATCAGTCGTTGTCATCTGTACATCATAGGTAACAACGTACTGTGTCATATATGACACCCTCCGTCAACTGATGTAAGAACTGATAATTGAATTGGGTTTTAAGGCGCACCAACACATGAAAGGTTATATGGCACCTAACAGACACGAACATGCCAGGCTCATCCTCCATGTAAGAATGGTTCAGGGTAAGAACAAAATAACATAAAAAACGCATGCTGACCCAATATGACCGTAAGCGTGCGGAAGGTCGTGAGTACGATCCCCGGCCGGGTCACACCAAAGACTTTTAAACTAGAAGGGTGTTCCACGGAACACTTGTGTCGCCTGCCGTGTGCTAATTCTAATTACAAGCTTGGTTAGGTTGCAGGTTAAAGTTTTATGAAAAAATAAAATAAAGGCGGGGGCGGGGTTAGGCATAACTCCGCCAAATAAGTCAGAGTTATTGGACATGTTTAACGACATTCCTTGCAGTAAAATGAACATGTGCGTGAAGTTTTATAAACATAGGTCAAATACTTCTCAAGTAATGGCTAATGCTAGGTTGCAGGTTAAAGTGTGACGGACGACGGACGACAGACGACGGACAAAGTAAACCATAAGTGTCTGCCATGCTACGCTGGCGACACAAAATGCTAAAAGCAATACGTGAGAGATCCCCGTTTAGTGATTTCAGAGAAGAAGGCTGTTCATTGTTTCCCTATATGACTATGTACTATCTAATACCTTTTGGGTGTGGCCAAATTTCGCTCAAGAGCGTCAATTTAATAAAGGCAGAGATGGTGTGCGAACAATAAGTAAAGCAACGAATAAAAGATAACCTGAATCTTCCAGATTGCAAAAATGTGGAGGCAGTTTACATCGATTGAGGTCGGGTAATTAAGACAGAAGTACTATAATAATCAAATTCAATTAATTCAAAGATCGAGAACTAATAAATGAAAGGAATAACTATATTTACCATTTAAAATACCGAAATAACATACAACAATACAACCGGAAACAAAAACAAACAAACAATGTAAATATTTTTTTATTTTTTTTTATTGGGTGTATTTGAAACCATAAGAGATGAGAATAAAAAGCATGCACATCAATACCAATAATGAAATGACACGTCTGAAAATAATAGCGGGTATGTAGAACAGTTACGCATATGTAAGGATTTGCAAAACAATAACTATCTATCAACAGTACCAGAGCAATTGACCATGTCATGGCCGAGAACACATTTTACAATACGATATATACTAGTATACAGCTGGTAAAATAAAATAAAATAAAATCGAATAACTTTATTCCGCATTATACATTCAGTACAACGTGTATAGCCTACACACTATGCATATACAGTACAGTGAGAACATCAAACAATATGAGGAATTAAGAAGAAAAAAACACGACGGTTTACAAAATCTATATCGAAGCTTACAGAGAAGCGTATAGCTTTTTAATGGAAAACGGGTTGAAATGTGTTAAAGAAATTTAACTTGCGTTTCATTTCGAATTTTAAATGCATAATAAACATATTTTGAAAAGTGAATAATTGTTATGTTCGAGTTATTAGACATTAACGCATCAAATTTGTTCATCGCGGGCCATCTGCAAAAGTAAGGTTTAAAATAGTTCTGTCTTAAGTCTTAAACTGGACATACAAGCAAGAAATAGTATTCGTTGTCTACTATATTTTGGGTACATTGTATACCTTTCCATTTTTTCTCGCGGGATATTAAGATATCTGGTCAGATACCACTATTGATTTAGGCCTTCTGATCGGTTGAAAAAAGTAAAGGGTCTATTAGGGCATATAGTCAGATTGTAAGGTAGATTCTGATTGGATTAAAATATCCAAATCATAACAAATCCCCATAAAACATCAAACTATTATATTTTCATAAAAAACATGTTGATTTAGGATATGCTGACTGAAATTTGCATTGTTATGGATACAATTGTACGGAGAGTATATTTGCAAAAGGTAAACTTTCTTTACTGCCATTCTGGGGGTGCCCACCTTGAGTGAAATATTAGAGGCTGTAAGCATCAGATTATCCCCAATTTGCAGGTCATTTTTAAGTGTCTCTAATATAGTTCTTTAAAAAAAGTTAGTTATATTACCTACGTTTGGTTATAGGAATAGGGTTTGTAGGCCAAAAGGCTATAATGGAGGCCTGGGAAATGCAATAGTGGTATATGACCATCTACTATTTCCAATGGCTAAATTGTGCGAGGAAAGTCTAAATATACTCAGTGCTAATGTAAGCAGTTAGTAACTTACACATATACTGAACAAAAAAAGTTGAGCACGACATTTTAGGTACATACATTAAACATATCAACATTGATATAATTGTTTGAAGATATTAGAAATGCTAAAGGATGTGATTTTCAAAAAATGGGTATTTTATTATTTTCTAAGTATCAGAGTTACCTCCGATATATTAAAAACAACTTATTTCGTTATACAAACGTATTGCTTTGAACAAAGTTTATGTTTGGCATTGGCAACAATTGCCCATTCTGTCATTGTTTAAAAGACGCTGAAATGTGTTCACAGACGATTATTATTCTCAAAAAAAAAAAACGTTTTAAATTTTGTAATTTTAAAATTACCTCCATTTTCATGGAAACGAGAACGATTTTCGATAGCCTATAAAAGTATGTTCCCATCATATTTGCTTTATTTTTTTTATCAACGACTTTGTTTACAAATGACTTTGTAGCATTATTATTGGTCATAACTATGTCATTTTACCATTGACCCCGAACATTCTCGTCTATGGAAATAACATGCGTTTTTGTTCTAAATTTATTTTGCTCAGTATATTAGTTGCTACTGCATGATTCAATGTTACTTGAACATCGTAGTTCAGACATCATACCAACACATGTGTTCTAGTTCATAGGTATGTGTATAAACAAGTGTTGTCTACAGTTTTACAAAGCAAGGGACACAGTGTAATCAACAAACAACATATGAGGGAGATTCAAATATCAAATATAACTAACACAGCATACGACCAATTATACTTAGTGTAATAGTGTTTGACATAGTACATATATTACAAGTACAGTAGGTGGCATCATCGGGTACCATACGCAAACATACACTGATACACACACGTAAGCATATATATGCTCATACATACATATGCATACACATATATGCATACACTTTAATACACATACATACAACGAAAATCGCCTAAACCAAAATATACACAACACACCTTCATATGCGGTTCGGTTCACTATTCTACGGTTTTTTTCACATGATGCTGAGCCACATAGGCTAGCGCACTTGCTGAGCCACGTAGGCTAGCACACTTGCTGAGCCACGTAGGCTAGCACACTTGCTGAGCCACGTATGCTAGCACACTTGCTGAGCCATGTAGGCTAGCACACTTGCTGAGCCACGTAGGCTAGCACACTTGCTGAGCCACATAGGCTAGCACACTTGCTGAGCCACGTAGGCTAGCGCACTTGCTGAGCCACATATGCTAGCACACTTGCTGAGCCACATAGGCTAGCACACTTGCTGAGCCACGTAGGCTAGCACACTTGCTGAGCCACGTAGGCTAGCACACTTGCTGAGCCACGTAGGCTAGCACACTTGCGGTTAAAACCTCAATTAATTGGTCTTCTTGCTCTTCAACAGACACATAGTCAGGATCAGAGTTGTCTATCTTAGTTGGCCAGAGAAGCCTTACCTTGCTATGATACATGAGTTTTAACACGCCTTTGAACGAATCCGGATCACATTTCGATATGAAAAGCGGTATTATTGGCACGTGAGATATGTGTGCCATTTTTACCTCAAAATGACACCAATGGCTCTTAAGAAAACTCTCTGATATAACAGCGATAGTCACATGACTTTGTACAATAGCAGTTTCTATCATTTCGTCTATATCGCTACCTGGCAAAAAATGTTTGTCATGAACAAGAATCAGGGAATCAGGGCTACGATCCGGTAAACACGATTTTAGTTTTTCGTTCAATTTTCGGTATATTTTGTTAAAAACGAAGCTTGTATCGGCGTAACTGTATGCGAGAAATGCAACGAACTTTGGATTTCGTAGTTTGACATTGTTCCTCTCTGGTGTAGTGATTAACGTTATATCGTTTATATTAACTGCATAGTTTGCTTGATTGTCATTCTCGTGGTTACGTTGTCTGTTCTTTGTTCGTAATCGCCTTAAACAAATCACAATTATAACACCTAACGTCAACAAAAACAGTAGCGAAACCCCGATTGTAATACCAATTATGATGCTACTGTCGATGCTACTGTCAGTAACAATGCCGGGTGTGTTGCTTTCACAGTCAATCATCAAGTCATCCGAATCAGTAGAATTGGTTTTAATTAACTTTAGTTTTCCATTGTATTTGCAGTAGAACGTGGCTTCAATGTTGATGGACGTTTGCAAAGAAACAATAGTACAGTCGCAGATGAAAACATTCCCTGATGGATATAGAGCAATAACATGATCCAGACGGTTGAACACGTCTATCATATATTGAGTTATTGTTATGAGATTGTTTAAGCGTAAGTCAATACTTTTAATGTGACTGTTATTTGACAAGTCTACAAGGAACTCTGTTAATCTGTTATTGGATACATTTATAATCTCAAGCAATGGATTATGAACGAAAATTTCGTACGGTAATGTGTTCAAATTGTTTTCAGAAATATCTATTTTTGTTAATTTTGGATTCTTTGAAAACAAATCATCAAAATCCGTAAGACTTAGTCTGTTCAGATAAGTTCCAGCAAGCAAAAGAACCTGGAGAGATGGCATATCATAAAATGCATCAAAACGAAGCGCTGCATCACCATGTTTCATAACTGGATATTCAAGGTCCAGAACCTTTAGTTTGTGATATCCGAGAAACGATCCAAATGTTGTCGACATCATCATATGGGATGCAATGTGGTTCACTATATTATTTTCTTCATAACATATACCTTTTTTGAAATCAAAAAAGGCGCTATCCCCATCCATGTATCGAATCTGTACTGTTCTTACCGAAGGACCGGCTACTAAACATCCACGTTCAGATAAAAATTGAACATCACAGGCTATGTTAACATCTCTCTTTAATAAATCAGTTGGAGTTTTTAGATGGAGAATGGTGTTGTACCCCCTTGGAATGTATGACCAGTAGTCGAGAATGAACGTAGTTAGATTGTTTAGTCCAGCGAGAGTGCCAATACATTCTGATATGCCCAAAATCGGAGTTCCAGACAATATTATAGTTTCTATATGTGGAATCAGAGAAAAAGAAGCTGCAAGTGTAAAAAGTCTTGTCCAACTGACGTCCAGAACCTTCAACGATGTGTGTGACAATGAATTGAACATTTCAGCTGTTATAATCCCATTTAGAGGCATGTCCTCTGCGTTATGACTTCCACTTATGTTGAAAAGTTCTAATCCCGAGGCATTCAGTCCACTAAGGCCAGTCGTTAACGATTCTAAACTTAAATAACTGTTGCCCGAAATTTCCAGTTTGACCAATGAATTCAGTGATCGAAACGCGCCTTCTTCTAGGTCTACTATGCTGCAATGATGAAATCTAAGCCATTTGATGTTTGGGAAATTCTTCAAAACAATATTTTGTATTTTTATATTTTCACTATGACCAGTAACATCAAGCGTCTGCAACTTCGGAAATGACGCGTTTGCGCTTTTTAATCCCGATAGCGATCTCTTCCCGGTTATAAATAGATGAGAAATATTGGTCAGATAATCTGAATTAAAATCAAACGTTCTGTCACTATTGCAGTACATGGTGACACCGTCGACAGAACCATTACAATGACAATCTTCAGGAATGTTCAAACAGTCCGTTCCACAATCCACCAGCGTAAATCCCAAACAACTCAAAATAAAAATGCCGGTAACTGTAACAATATTAGTAAACATGCTTACACTTGAAGCAGCCATCTTTGATCTTAATCACTCTGTTAAATGACAAAAACGTATTAAAGGGAGTCATGACAATCGAGATGTTTTTCCCACCAATATCATTTAGTTGAAGTTGATTCTGATTAATTGTTATTGTATTTCTTTTAAGGTAACATATTTCATGACATTTGGGAATTACTCGCTGTGACAAGTTCTTTTAAATGTTAGACACTTATTTCGATTTTATCTACTCTCCATCAGTCTTAATTAACGAAGTCAGTGTATTGTTAACGTAAACTATGAATTTAAAATTTACCAAATCTAACCTGACGCCGTTTTTAATTACTAAAATAATGGTCCAACAGTCAGATTATTGTATATTATACGTATACATGGTATACATATTTTTTCAAAACAATGGTTACATTTCTTACTTTTGCAGATGTTTTAGCGAAACGTTGACATTTTACACACACCGGGAACATTGCTGTTTATGCCTTTAATACCGTCTGTTTATTTGATACGGAGTTAAATTAAGCATGGGTAGTTGTGTAATAAACCATTCAATGTTGAAGTCATACACTTAACATAATTTGAAGATACACATTGGTTTCCATTGTCTATTGTTCTATTTAATGTGTTTCTCGATCAATGACTCGGATGATCGTATGTTTTTTGGGATTGTCACTTATGTTTACATTGACTGTAACATTGAAATTCGAACTTATTGCTTGCATTATTTAAATGAATGAATGAATGGTGTTTTACGACACGTCGACACATCAATTGGTCATACTGCGCGCAAAAATATGAAGGAATGAAGTAGTAATTAAAAATAATGTAAAAGTATAAAGATAAAACTATCTACAAATGAGGGATGATATTGTAGCAATATAAACTATGTATATTCGTAAATCAACAAATGCCCGCCAACGGGCTTTTAAACAAGTTAATATATATAGGAAAATATTGTATTGATTTATAAAGTCTGATTTCTTTAAGGAGTAGTATCTTTGTCGCATAGGATCAAAGTCTACACATTCCAACACGATATGTTTGACCGTTAACGGTGCAAAACAGGGTATACATTCTGGCAACTGCTCACCTTGTAATAAATATGAATGAGTACAGCGTGTATGCCCTATCCTGACCCTGGCTAGGACAACTTCCTCTCGACGAATGGGTCTACGAGAAGGACGTCATTCTCCGAGTAACGGTTTAATGGAATGGAGTTTATTGTTCACCGACAAGTCCCAAGCGGCTTGCCAAGAGTTACGAATATATGTGTTGATACAACTTTTAAAATCAGTATAAGGTAATTTGGTATTATATATGTAAACCTAATGCTGCCTTAGCAGCACTATCAGCTCTATCATTACCACGTATTCCTACATGGCTTGGAAGCCAGCAGAAAATAATAACATTATCAACTAAAAGAGAATTGTACTTTTCTAAAAGTTGAAGCACAACTGGATTATCATGTTTCATATTACCCAGTGATTGAAGAGATGAAAGGGAATCAGAAAAGATTATGAAATGGTCATCATCCTGAATATAATTTAAGGCAAGTTCAGTTGCCTTAAGTTCAGCTGAAAAGATAGAGGCCTTGTCAGGCAAACGGCTCTTTATGCTATGTTTGTGAACAACAGCTGCTGCAGCTACCTTGTCTCCATCTTTAGAACAATCTGTGTATATATGTTGAAAGTTACAGTATTTCGATTTAATTTCATTAAATTTGCTTTGAAAGATAGTAGGATCTGTAATGGATTTGTTATTATTACAAAGATCAAAAATAATTGTTGGTGTTTCCAAAGTCCATGGTGGAATTTGTGCTACTTTGTACTTGGCAATCAAATTTAGGTCGATTTCAGTGACTCTTAATTTTGGTTTAATACGAAGACCAAATGGCCGAATGGCCTTCGGTTTTCGAAATTAGAATTAAAAACAGTATCGAAAGTTGGATTTGAAGGGTTAGATTGTAATTTAATGGTATAATGAAGGGCTAATTTGTCCCGTCTATGAGACAGTGATGGTTCAATAGCTTCAACATATAGACTCGCCTTGTGATGTACGAAAGGCTCATAAGGCGAGTCGTAATCCTTGATTATGTATAGGATCGAGAATCTGCAAGTATGACTTGCGAGTCGATCCATATACTATTGAGCCGTAGTCCAGCTTGGATCTGATGAGATAATCTGTATAGTCGCAAGAGTACTTTTCGATCTGCTCCCCAATTAGTGTTTGCAACAACTTTAAGTAAGTTAAGAGCTTTAAGGCATTTGACCTTCAAGTATTTAAAGTGTGGCATAAACGTCAATTTACGGTCAAAAATAAGACCTAGTAATTTTGTCTCATCCACTACTGGTAAAGGTGAACCGCCCAGTGTTAGATGAGGGTCTTCGTGATGTTTGCGTAGTTGACAAAAGTGCATACAATTGGTTTTAGATTTAGAAAATTTAAAACCATTTTCATCAGACCAGGTCTGAAGTTTATTGAGACATTGTTGTAATTGTCTCTCAATAGTATTCATGTTTTTTGCACGATAACATATAACAAAGACGTCAACATATAGCGAACAATCCACACCTGGATTGATGCATTTATATATACTGTTAATTTTTATATTAAAAAGCGTGACAGAGAGTATACTGCCCTGTGGAACACCCATCTCCTGTCCATGAATATCAGAGAGGGTTGAACCCATTTGGACTCGAAACTGCCTATCGTCTAAGAATGTCTCTATAAAAATGGGTAATCGGCCTCTAAGACCACGGTCATGAAGATCACTCATAATATCGTACTTCCATGCAGTATCATAAGCTTTCTCCAAGTCAAAAAATACAGCGACTAGATGTTCCTTTTTTATGAAAATCTCCATAAGAAACGATTCAAATTGAATGCGATTGTCTGTTGTGCCTCGTTTGCACCGGAATCCACTTTGATATTTTGTTGTCAGTTTGTTGGACTCCAGGTACCAAACGAGTCTCTCATTAATCATTCGTTCCATGGTTTTACATATACAACTCGTTAAAGCGATTGGGCGATAATTTATTGGGTCAATATGATCATTTCCGGGTTTGAGGACTGGAATAACGATTGCTTCCGCCAAGAATCGGGGAAGTTTCCGTCACCCAAACCTTATTACATATATCAAGAAGGGTAGAGAGACAAGATTCTGGTAAATGTTTTAATAATTGATAATGGATATCATCAGGACCAGCTGATGTATCATGAGCCTTTTTAACGGACTCTGGAAGTTCTTTGAGAGTGAATAGTTTATTGTATTTCTCCAAGTGTTTCGACTTGAAATTCAGCTTCTTCTGTTCTTTTAGTTTCTTATTTTTTAGAAAATTTGGTTGACAATTTTCACAAGAAGAATTTGTGGAAAAAGTTTCTGCCAAAGTATTTGTAATATCTTTGATAGATGTTATATCTCCATTATCTGTTTTAAGATGATTTACAGAACTAGAATTACCTTTACCACTTATTTTCCGGAGCATGTCCCATGTCTTCTTAAGAGATGAGTGAGAATTCAGCCTAGAGACATAAGAGCTCCAGGATTTCCTCTTGCTATCCTTAATAGTACGTCGGGCTTTCGCACGAAAAACTCTAAAGTTATCTAAATTTGGTCGTAAGTATTTAATGCAGCTTTACGATCGCTGATCGACAACCTTTTTGTAGTCATCGTCGTACCATGGTTTATGTGGACGTTTTGGATTTGCCGAGGTTTTTGGAATAGTTTGATCAGCTATATCGTGAAGAGTTTTGGTAAAAAGAGTAGTCGCGTCTTCGACATTCTCGAAAACGGAAGGCTTTAATTGTTCCTCGCAAAGAGATTGAAACGTAGTCCAATCAGCCTTGCAAAGTTTCCATCGTTGCGTTTTTTCGAGAAGTGGAGGGCCGATATTTTCAAGAAATATGGGGAAATGGTCACTTCCACAGAGGTCGTCTCCAACACTCCACGAAAAATTCATCAAAAGCGTTGAATCGCATATTGTTAAATCAATGGAAGAATGAGAGCCTGTAGCAGGATGTTAATAAGTATGTGACTTATTATCATTAAAAAGATACAAATTGTTTTTGGCTCAGAAATCCTCAATTTGCTTGCCTTTATCGTTTATATCTTTACAACCCCAGATGTAGTTGTGTGCATTAAAATCACCCAAGAGTATAAAAGGTGATGGCAATTGTGCAAATAGGTGATTTAGATCTTTAGGGTCTAGTGAAGAACTAGGTGGTAAATATAAGGAACATATTGTTATAACTCTGTGCATCGTAACACTGACAGCAATAGCTTGCAAACTTGTTTTCAACGCAACAGGTCTGTGAGAAATGTTTCGATTAACGATTATCGAAACTCCACCAGTCGCCTTGTCCGCGGTATCACAAATATGATTGTAAGTGAGTATTGTTTAAAAGATACCTTACTTGTCTTCAAGAATGTTTCTTGAAGACAAATGGCAATAGGGTTGTGTTCATTTAAAATTAAGCTGATTTCATCATAATTTGGTTTCAACCCTCGACAATTCCATTGAATGATCTTATTAGTTTTACCCATTATTTAGCTCTAAGGCGATTTTTAAATTTTATTTTTGGCCTTAGATTTAGGAGAGGTCTTAGGAGACTCAAGCAGTGACATCTCCACAGATGAATCCTCCTCCCTGGAAGAAGTCCAAGAGAGGATGGATGTGGCAGTGCAGCTGCTGGCTCTGAAATGTCCATGAGGTGTTCGAATTTGTTATGCAGCTCAATAGGGCCGTTTGACACCTTTTGCTGCTCCTTGTGCTCCTTAGTTGGAGAAGCACTAGGCTTTCCAACTTCCTTAGTTGGAGCAGCACTAGGCCTTCCAACCGAGGAAGTATTAGGTTTCACGACGGGGGAACTACTAGACTTCACAGTCTTAGAAGAACCCGCTTTTCAATTCTGAGAAATTGACGTGCCCATGGCATTGCCAGAGCTTGCCGATTTTGCGTTTGATTTAAATAAAAAAGTTTGATTAGGTGAAAAATTTAATTTTAGTTTGTTAAGTTGTATTTGTTGACTTTTGTTTGGATTTGATACTGAGGAAGTATTCTTTGTATTTTGAATTTCTGACTGTGGTTCGTATTGCGTACTTGCATCCCTGCATTCTATGTGTGTTGCTGTTGTTCTAAGAATAGATGCGTAAGAGGTTTGACTTGAAATTTTATATTTTTCTTCAATCAGTTTTCGTGCTTCTGGAAAGTGAATGTTTTGTGTATATTTAACTGTTATGATTTCTTTTTCTTTTTTGAATGTTTTACATAATTTTGAATTTGCGTTATGTCCTAGACCGCAGTTGGTACATTTGAAAGTGTTAGGACAATCTGGTTCGTTATGCTTGAATGCAGACTCACCACATTTACCACAAAGTTCTTCTTTAGTACACCTGCACTTGTGGTGCCCAAATAGCAACGTAACGGGTTTGGAATGTAGGCGTCAACATGTAATTGCAGATATGCCACCTGTATTGTTCTTGGTAAGATGTGAGGACGATAGTATTTGTACTAATACTTTTATCATTCCTCTTTATGGTAATTTGGCGAGCCGCCGTTACCAAGCTCGTTGATAATTTCTTCTTCATGTACTCCGGAGAGATCCGTGCACCTGATGACGCCTTTGGAGATGTTTATAGAGGTGAGATGGTAGCATTTGACTTTGGTGTTTAAAATTAAATTATTTTGTGTAATTGTTAGTAAATTATCAGAGTGAGATTTTTTTTTCTGTTTCAATAAGGAGAGTTTTGTTTTTTAATTTTTTTATTTGTTTTTCATGCCCAGCAATGGAATGGACAGTTTTCTGGATTACAAAAGGTGACATATCTGCGACAGGCCTTTCCCCGTTTTCCGATTCGATAATGAGAAAACGAGGAAAGGATTGGTTGATCACTGTTCCTCAGTATCAGATTCATGTTCTGTTTTTTAACGTTTATGAGTAGTTTGTGCGTTTTGTGATGCCATGATGAGCGTTAAGAATTCATCTTCTACGCTTCACACCCACCTCGGAGTCCAACAAGGGGACATTTGCTGTGGATATCCAACAGTCAAAATGCCAAGAATACGTAGAAGGTATACTCACATAAAACTAACGAATCAGACCCCCCCCCCCTCCCCCCCACCCCAACCCGCCACCCGAGTGGACATTACCCCTTGACAAAAAAGTCAAAGAGCCTCACCTATGTTCCGCCTAAAAAGTGGCATAAGTATAGCCATATAGAGTTTGGAAATACATGATTAACCCTTGCGCCACCGCCATAAAAGACCCTGTCTATATAATGTTTAAAGTAGAACAATATAAAAGGTAAGTAAGATACAGTGTACAGGTACTGTCTGAATAATAAGCTCGGATCTCTTATAGCTGGCGTGACAAACCGATTGATCAGATCGGGCCAAAACCGCCCGTCTAGTTGAAGTCCGTAACCAAAGTGGTGTGTTGCAACGTGGAGATAACCACCAGATCTCCATACCACCTCAACCACCAGCAGTCCCTTCTTCAACGACACGGGTCTCCACCTATGGTCATCAGGTGGGTCGGTTACTTTTCATGGTGGTTGTTGGGGGGGGGGGGGGGGGGGGGTGGATGTCCTATCCCTCTGCTAAGTAACGAGCAGTCGGTTGATTATTATCACCCCACCAGGGGACTGAATTATTTAAAAGTGACTTATAGGCCCATGGGGCCGGGTGTTGTAACTGCTCTTGTAAAATGTATTATTTGTATTGTTATACACATGTCACTATAGTAAAATATTTACTTACTTACTTACTCACTCACTTACTTATACAATTCTTGTTGACCGAACTAAATGGGTGGTGCGTTATCAACAGTCCATTTATAATAACAAGTTAAAGTCAACACCGAGCTCTGTATCGAGGTCGGATGTGGAATTTAAAGGGGTTGACGCACTATTTTCAAATACAATTTATTTAAAAGGGCTCTGAACAACTTGTTCAGGGCTCTGAACAACAAAAGCTGAAATAATTATCAAAATGCCAGGGAAAATAAAGGAGATATGACCTATTGAAAATTTGCAAATAACTTAAAGACATTTTCTATAGTTTTTTCTGCATAACAGATTTTCTTTAAACTTTTTGTACAGTAAGTCTGTTATATATATAGACAGAAAAGGCAAAAATAATGGTAGGTCACCATGATTGTTAAAATTTTAAAAAATAATGTCAATCTTTCCACAAAGTTGAACAAGTCCATGAAATAGCTAAATAAGACATTTTTTGAAGTCTAATCATTTATTCATTGGTCACAATTCTGATAAAATTGTACTAAAGCAAAGAACATTTAATTACAATAACATTTAAAGCTCATCTTTATGTAAAACCTATATTTTTTTTACAAAATCTCTGTTGAGACCATTACCACAATTTATGCACAAATTAGCCCATAATGATACAATTTCCTTTTTTTTTGTATGTTCCCAATAATAGAATTTGTTTAAACTTTCTAAGCACATAGTTTAACATATATAAAAATAAAATGTGCAATAAAAATGATAGGTCCCCTTGTTTGTTTAGAAAAAAAAATTGAAACCCTACCCCTATGCTAAAAGGCCAAGTTTTGATGAAATTATATAGAAATGGTATATTTTCCTTTTTTGTTATGTTTCTAATAACAGAATTTTTTCAAACTTCCTAGGCACTTATTTGAACATATATTTAGACAATATATGCAATTAAAATTATAGGTCACCATGCATATTGAGATTTAATATTGGTTTTTGGAACCGTACCATTATGCTTAATTTGTTTAATTTTGTTGGAATTTTTACAAAATGCTATATTTTTCCTGTTTTATGTATCTAATAATAGGCCTTTATTTAAATAAAAGACAATAAAAAAAATTCAAAAAAAAAATAAAAAAATAAAAAAATAAAAAAAAAATTCAAAAAAAAAATTCAAAAAAGAATTCAAAAAAATAAAAAAAATAAAAATAAAAATACAACTAGACATCAAAAGCAACATACTTGTAAATTTGTAGGAAAATCCATCCAATAGTTTTAGAACAGATGTCGCCCAAAAAAGCTGCGCATGGAAAACTACTGAAGGCAACCATTTTGGAACGCTGAGGTCATCGCGCCTTTTTACCATATATGGCACATTGACAAAATACATTTTAAAGCAAAGAGAATCACTGCAAATTTATTAAAAATAAATATATTGCTGTAAAATGTATAAAGTGTATGCTTATTATTTATTTCCAGTGATTGTATTTGCTTTAAAATACATTTTGTCAATGTGCCACATATGGTAAAAAGGCGCGATGCATCATCGTTCCAAGATGGCCGGTTCTATTTATGTTTCTTTGCAATTTTCAATAGGTCATATCTCCCTTCTTTCTCAAGGCATTTTGATAACGCTTTCAGCTTTTTTTTCAAGTTTTCAGAGCCCTTTAAAATAAACCTTGTTTGAAATTAGTGCATCCACCCCTTCAAAATAAGAAGAAGGTATACGAGTATATGCTTAATATGTATATCTTGGACGCGTCTTTGACATATAGCCAGTATAACAGTGCAAGTAGTATACAGCCAGTATAACAGTGCAAGTAGTATACAGCCTGTATAACAGTGCAAGTAGTATACAGCCTGTATAACAGGGCAAGTAGTATGCAGCCTGTATAACAGTGCAAGTAGTATGCAGCCTGTATAACAGTGCAAGTAGTATACAGCCTGTATAACAGGGCAAGTAGTATGCAGCCTGTATAACAGTGCAAGTAGTATACAGCCTGTATAACAGTGCAAGTAGTATACAGCCTGTATAACAGTGCAAGTAGTATACAGCCTGTATAACAGGGCAAGTAGTATATAATAGTTTAGAATAGTTGTGAGATAAGTATATTTGTTTTGACCCATAGTTTGTAAAACATTAATTTTTTTTTTTAATTGTTATATCTTTTGAGAGTTACCCTCCTTTTATATGAAAACATGAACTGTGTTGATAAAACACAAAACATGAAGCGAAGTCGGCTTAAAGAAATAAATTTCTTAAAATGGGTATGAATTATTATATAACAAAAATACATAAAACATTTGACCCATTTATTTGCAGATTTTCCGTCTATAAGAAAGTGAAACATGAATAATCCTAAATTACCTCCCTTTTAATCGAATATCGTGTGAAACTCAAGTAACTGTAATTCAGCGTTAACATTAAATATTTCGAAAAATTCTTTTGCAAACGCATTTGTAGTGACAATGCTAGTAAAACATGATGTCAAAATAATTTTAGCTGGCATATTTTAGAATTAGGAACATCGAAAGCTGCACTAATTCGAAGTATCCAAAATCCTATATACCCAGATTTATAAGTGTTATAACTTATTTCCAAGAAAACACATCGTCTCAAAAGCTTTAAAACATGTTTAAACGACGATTTAAACTCGTTATTTTGCAGTTTTATATTATTGACATGTTTTAGAAGGGTACTTAGGACTTTTGACTAGTACTCATTATACTAATATATACATAAAAATACAACGTATATAAATAAAAATACAACGTTATATAAGCTGGACCATTTGATGGTGTACAGTCACTTATAAATATACCAGTTCTAAAGTAATTAAATGATGCAGTAATATTATTATTAGTAGTAGTGTTTTGGTTGTGGTATTTTGGTTGTGGCAGTGTGGTGATAGTTTGGTGGTGGTAGTTTGATGGTAGTGTGGTGGTAGTTTGGTGGAAGTGTGGTGGTATGTTGGTGGTAGTGGTAGTGTGGTAGTGTAGTGGTAGTTTTTGGTGTTAATATGGTGGTGGTAGTGTGGTGGTAGTTTGGTGGAAGTGTGGTGGTATGGTGGTGGTAGTGGTAGTGTGGTAGTGTAGTGGTAGTTTGGTGTTAATATGGTGGTGGTTGTGTGGTGGTAGAGTGGTTGTAGTTTGGTGGTCATCTCGTACGTGGTGGTGGTTTGATGATGGTAGTATGGTTATGGTAGTTTGGTGGTGGTAGTGTGACGGTAGTTTGGTAATGGTAACATAGAGGTGTTTGGTGCCGTAGTGTTGTGGTAATTTAGTGGTAGTGTGTTGGTAGTTTTGTGGCGTTTCGTGCGGTATTATGGTGGTAGTATGGTGGTAGTTTGGTAGTTACGTGTCGGGGTAGTGTGGTAGTAGTTTGGTGATAGTGTGTTGTAGAGTGGTGGTATTTTGGTGGTGATATTGTGGTTATGGTTGTGTGTCGGTAATGTAGTGGTAGTTTGGTGGAAATGTGGTAGTAGTTTAGTTGTTGTGTGGTGGTTGTTTGGTAATAGTTTTGTGGTGTTAGTGTGGTTATGGTTGCGGTGGTGATTGTTTAGTGGTTGTGTGGTGGTATTGTAGGGATAATTTTGTGGTGGTAGTTTGGTGGTAGTTTGGTGGTAGTGTAGTGGTAGTTTGGTGGTAGTGTAGTGGTAGTTTGGTGGTAGTTTGGTGGTAGTGTTGTGGTAATTTGGTGGTAGTTTGGTGGTAGTGTAGTGGTAGTTTGGTGATAGTTTGGTGGTTCTGTGGTGGTAGTGTAGTGGTAGTTTGGTGGTGATGAAGCCACAATCAATAGATGTATCGATAGTTATTGATTTCTATACAATTTCCTTTATAAATACACGTTATTTAGGTAAATAAAATATATAAATACATGTTTAAAAATAAGAATATTCAATGTTTATAATACTAGTCAAACAAGACTATTAGAATGACTCCACCAACATTTTGGGATAGATCTGGCAATGTTTGTTTTTGAACTTGTACTAAATTTATTGTTTTGTTCCAGGTTTATCGGCGGACTGATTTGTGGACTTGGAAGTCGACAGATCCAATTTGCGGAGTCGTCAGATCCAATTTGCGGAGTCGTCAGATCCAATTTAGGAAACAGCGCTTTTATAGAATCTGTATACATAGACACAACTATAAATTTCTGACATATAAATACAATGCTGTACTAACCTGCTGTACTAACCTGCACTTTTCTGAATAACATGTTCTTTCCAATTATTTTGTTGTTTGTGATTGGTAAATTCCTGATAACCTGACATCCATACAGACCGTTGAGAATTTAAAAATTAAATGTTGAGAACCATACTTCAATATAAAAGAGAATTTATACACCTGTGGCGATGTAGTTGTCTTGAAAATGCCACCATTTACTATATAAGTTGTTGTCTTCAAAATACCTCTATTTACTATACAAGCTTTTGTCTTCAAAATGCCACCATTTACTACACAAGTTGTTGTCTTTAAACTGCCACCATTTACTACACACGTTGTTGTCTTCAAAATGCCACCATTTACTACACACGTTGTTGTCTTCAAAATGCCACCATTTACTACACACGTTGTTGTCTTCAAAATACCACCATTTACTACACACATTTTTGTCTTCAAAATACCACCATTTAATACACACGTTGTTGTCTTCAAAATACCACCATTTACTACACACGTTGTTGTCTTCAAAATGCCACCATTTACTACACATGTTGTTTTCTTCAAAATGCCACCATTTACTACACAGGTTGTCAACAAAACACTACCATTTACTATACAAGTTGTTGTCTTCCAAATGCCACCATTTGCTATAAAATGTGCTGTCTTCAAAATACCTCTATTTACTATACAAGCTTTTGTCTTCAAAATGCCACCATTTACTACACACGTTGTTGTCTTCAAAATACCACCATTTACTACACACAATTTTGTCTTCAAAATGCCACCATTTACTACACATGTTGTTGTCTTCAAAATGCCACCATTTACTACACACGTTGTTGTCTTCAAAATACCACTATTTACTATAGAGGTTGTCTTCAAAATACCACCATTTACTATACAAGTTATTGTCTTCAAAATGCCACCATTTAATACACATGTTGTAGTCTTCAAAATACCACCATTTACTACACACAATTTTGTCTTCAAAATGCCACCATTTACTACACATGTTGTTGTCTTCAAAATGCCACCATTTACTACACACGTTGTTGTCTTCAAAATACCACTATTTACTATAGAGGTTGTCTTCAAAATACCACCATTTACTATACAAGTTATTGTCTTCAAAATGCCACCATTTAATACACATGTTGTTGTCTTCAAAATGCCACCATTTACTACACATGTTGTTGTCTTCAAAATGCCACCATTTACTACACATGTTGTTGTCTTCAAAATGCCACCATTTACTACACACTTTGTTGTCTTCAAAATACCACCATTTACTATACAAGTTGTTGTCTTCAAAATACCACCATTTACTATACAAGTTGTTGTCTTCAAAATGCCACCATTTACTACACATGTTGTTGTCTTCAAAATGCCACCATTTACTACACACTTTGTTGTCTTCAAAATACCACCATTTACACGTTGTTTTCTTCAAAATACCACCATTTACTATACAAGTTGTTGTCTTCAAAATGCCACCATTTACTACACAAGTTGTTGTCTTCAAAATGCCACCATTTACTACACACTTTGTTGTCTTCAAAATACCACCATTTACACGTTGTTTTCTTCAAAATACCACCATTTACTATACAAGTTGTTGTCTTCAAAATGCCACCATTTACTACACAAGTTGTTTTCTTCAAAATACCACCATTTACTACACAAGTTGTTGTCTTCAAAATGCCACCATTTACTACACATGTTGTTGTCTTCAAAATGCCACCATTTACTACACATGTTGTTGTCTTCAAAATGCCACCATTTACTACACACTTTGTTGTCTTCAAAATACCACCATTTACTATACAAGTTGTTGTCTTCAAAATACCACCATTTACTACACATGTTGTTGTCTTCAAAATGCCACCATTTAATACACACGTTGTTGTCTTCAAAATGCCACCATTTAATACACACGTTGTTGTCTTCAAAATACCACCATTTACTACACACGTTGTTGTCTTCAAAATGCCACCATTTTTCGCAAAGGTTGCTGTCTTCAATAAAAGGTGAAGAGACTAGTTTAAAGTTGGATGAAAACAAACAGAGAAATAGGGAGGAGGTAGGTGGTGGGAGTGGGTTGTCGGGATGGGAGTGGGATGGGGCGGGGTGCATCTGCACATTCTAGGTAACTAAGCCTCCTTAAATTGGTATACGTATATAATATGGAACGGGCCTTACGATTTTATATATGGATCCTCCTCCCCGGGGGACGGGACTTATGGTCATATGGGGTTAGCATCAAGTACCCTTAACTCCTCCTACATCAGTTAAAGGATGGTGCACATATTTGGCACAACGGTTGTCGATGAGATATTGATGACAATGCCGTTTTCGAATTTAGGATCAGGCCCATGTGTGCAGATGTCAAGGTTGAAAGGTCAATTTCATCAAAGTTAATATAACATCTACAGTTTTCAAAATGGTTAATGCAATGTCTTTGAAAGCTTTAGTATTACAACGTGACTGTAATGTTCATTTTGGTGAATGTGAACGTTTGAGCTTAACCTCTGGCCATAGGGGTCAGACCCTGGAAACGTTCGTTCTTATCTACATATCTAAGGCAACCGTTGTGCCAATATAAACACCCTCATTAAACTGATCAAGGAGGAGCTCAGGGTTCGAGGAAACAATACAATTGCATGCTGAACCCATATAAACATTAAGTATTGCATACACCCACTTTCCTACGGACGAGTCCCATCTCAAACCCGTTCCAATGTGTATGGATATATCACTACTTATAGCATGTAAGGCGTTTAATTAAAACTATTGAAAACTGTGGATTAAATGTTTGCTTTGGTGAATTTGACATAGGCCTCTGACTGCAGGGTGAATTCTGGGTCAGACCCTGGATTCGAATCAGTCGTTGTCATATGTACATTATAGGTAACCACGTACTGTGCCATATATGACACCCTCCGTCAACTGATGTAGTAATGGTTTAGGTTGAGAACAAAGTAACATAAAACATGCATGCTGACCCCATATGACCGTAAGAGTGCGGGAGGTCGTGAGTACGATCTCCGGCCTGATCACACCAAAGACTTTTAAACTAGATGGGTGTTCCTTGGAACATTGTGTCGCCTGCCGTATGCTTATTCCAGTTACAAGCTTGGTTAGGTTGCAGGTTAAAGTTTTATGGAAAAAAGGTGGGTGGGCGGGGGCGAATTAGGCATAACTCCGCCAAAATGAGTCAGAGTTATTGGACATGTTTAACGACATTCCTTGAAGTAAAATGAACATGTGCGTGAAGTTTTATGAACATAGGTCAAATACTTCTCAAATTATGGCCAAGGTTAGGTTGCAGGTTAAAGTGTGACGGACGACGGACGACGCACAAAGTGATCCCTAATACATCTTGGGTGAGGCCAAATTTCGCTCAAGAGCGTCAATTTAATGAAGGCCGAGATAGTGTGCGAACAATAAGTAAAGCAACGAAATAAAGATAACCTGAATCTTCCAGAGTGTAAAAATGTGGAGACAGTTTACATCGATTGAGGTCGGGTAATTAAGACAGAAGTACTATAATAATCAAATTCAAGAAATTCAAAGATCGAGAACTAAGAAAACGAAAGTATAAATATATTTAACATTTAAAATACCTAAATAACATACAAAAATACAACCGAAAACAAAAACAAACAAAAAATGTAAATAAAAAAAAAAAATAAAAAAAGAAGAAAAAAAAAGAAGAATTTATCGAGTATTTGAAACCATACCAGAAGAGAATAACAAACATGCAACAACAATACCAATAATGAAATGACACGTCTTAAAATAATAGCGGGTATGTAGAACAGTCATGCATATGTAAGGATTTGCAAAACAATAACTATCTATCAACCGTACCAGAGCAATTGACCATGTTAAGGCCGAGAACACATTATACTAGTATACAGCTAACAGAATAAAATAAAATAAAATCGAATAACTTTATTCCGCATTATACGTTCAGTCACAGACATATTAATAAACAGATAGGAAACTTCCTGTCTTAACCAATAAAGTAACCAAAATATCACGTGGCACCTTAAATTTTCCTTCTATATTCCCTCTCAATTATTCACTGATTTTGATGAGAATACATTCAAAAGATTCATAGTGAATAGCAAAATGGCATTATAATAATTTACGATTATTTTCAAAATAAGAAATTGTATAAAAAGATGTTTAAAGTTAAAAATGTCATCATTTTTTGATTTTCTCTTAAAAATCAAGGTTTTGACATAGTCCAAGTTTTCGTCAAACACTTTATTATTTGATCTAAATGTCAGAGAAAGCAATATACTACCATTGGAAAGAAAATGAAATTTGTGATGGGATTTGGCTTGATTGAAACTTCTATCTATAAAACTCTTTATGATATGTGTGTTTAAATTTAGGAAATATTTTGTGAAATATTCGCACTGTGCCACGTGAAATTTAGACAATTTTTGTAGTGTCCAATCTGTTTTTTATTAGGTCTGTGATTCAGTATAACGTGTATAGCCTACACACTATATGCATATACAGCACAGTGAGAACATCAAACACAATATGACAAACTAAGAAGAAAAAAACACGGTTTACAAAATCTACATCGAAGCTTACAGAGAAGCTTTATAGCTTTTTAATGGAAAACGGGTTGAAACTTGCGTTTCATTTCGAAGTTTAAATGTATAATAAACTTATTTTGACAAGTTAATACTTGTTATGTTCGAGTTATTAGACATTAAAGCACTAAATTTGTTCATCGTTGGCCATCTGCAAAAGAAGTAGCGTTCAAAATAGTTCTGTCTTAAGTCTTAAACTGGACATACAAGCAAGAAATAGTATTTGTTGTCTACGATATTTTGGATACATTGTATACCTTTCCTTTTTTCATGCGGGATATTAATATCTCTGGTCAGATACCACTATTGATTTAGGCCTTCTGATTGGTTGAAAAAAATTATTAGGGCATATAGTCAGATTGTAAGGTAGATTCTGATTGGATTAAAATACCCAAATCATAACAAACCCCCATAAAACATCAACATATTATATTTTCATCATAAAACATGTTGATTTAGGATATGTTGACTGAAATTTGCATTTTTAGGGATACAATTGTAATGAGAGCATATTTGCAAAAGGTAAAATTTCTTTACTGCCATTTTTGGGGTCCCCACCTTGAGAGAAATATTAGAGGCTGAAAGCATCAGATTATCCCCAATTTGCTGGTCATTTTTGAGCGTCTCTTAGATAATTCTTTAAAAAAAAGGTTAGGTTATATCATCCGTTCGGTTATAGGAATAGGTTTTGTAGGTCAAAAGGCTATAATGGAGGCCTATGGGAAATGCAATAGTGGTGTATACCATATACCATTTCCAATGGCTAAATTGTGCGAGGAAAGTCTAAATATACCCAGTGCTAATGTAAGCAGTTAGTAACTTACACATACACTGAACACAAAAAGTTTAGCACGACATTTTAGGGACATACATTAAACATATGAAAATTGATATAATTGTTTGAAGATATTATAAATGCTAGGAAAGGATGTGATTTTTAAAAAAATGGGTTATTTTATTATTTTCTAAGCGAAGTATCAGAGTTACTCCGATATGATAAAAACAACTTTGTTAGTTATACAAACATATTGCTTTGAACAAAGTTTATGTTTGGCGTTGGCAACAATTGCCCATTCTGTCATTGTTGAAAAAATGCTGAAATGTGTTCACAGACGATTGTTATTTTCAAAACAAAACAAAAAAGTTTTAAATTTCGTAATTTTAAAATTACCTCCCTTTTCATGGAAACGAGAACGATTTTCGATAGCCTATAAAAGTATGTTCCCATCATATTTGCTTTATTTTTATTACCGACTTTGTTTACAAATGACTTTGTAGCATTATTATTGGTAATATCTATGTCATTTTACCATTGACCCCGAACATTCACGGCTCTGTATCTCGCCTATGGAAATAACATGCATTTTTTGTGCTAAATTTATTTTGCTCAGTATATAAGTTGCTACTGCATGATACAATGTTCCTTGATTATTGTAGTTTTGACATCATACGCACACCTGTGTTCTAGTTGATAGGTATGTGTATAAACAAGTGTTGTCTACAGTTTTACAAAGCAAGGGGCACAGTGTAATCAACAAACAACATATGAGGGAGATTCAAATATCAAATAGAACTAACATGTAGCATATGCACAATTATACTTAGTGCAATAGTGTTTGACAAAGTAAATATATTACAAGTACAGTAGGTGTCATCATCGGGTACCATACGCAAACATACACTGATACACACACGTACGCATAGCTATGCTCATACATACATATGCATACACATATATGCATACACTTAAATACACATACATACAATGAAAATCGCCTAAACCAAAATATACACAACACACATACATATGCGGTTCGGTTTACTATTCTACGGGTTTTTTTCACATGATGCTGAGCCACGTAGGCTAGCGCACTTGCTGAGCCACATAGGCTAGCACACTTGCTGAGCCACATAGGCTAGCGCACTTGCTGAGCCACATAGGCTAGCACACTTGCGGTTAAAACGTCAATTAATTGGTCTTCTTGCTCTTCAACAGACACATAGTCAGGATCAGAGTGGTCTATCTTAGTTGGCCAGAGTAGCCTTACCTTGCTATGATACATGAGTTTTAACTCGCCTTTGAACGAATCCGGATCACATTTCGATATGAAAAGCGGTATTATTGGCACGTGAGATATGTGTGCCATTTTTACCTCAAAATGACACCAATGGCTCTTAAGAAAACTCTCTGATATAACAGCGATAGTCACATAACTTTGTACAATAGCAGTTTCTATCATTTCGTCTATATCGCTACCTGGCAAAAAATGTTTGTCATGAACAAGAATCATGGAATCAGGGCTACGATCCGGTAAAGACGATTTTAGTTTTTCGTTCAATTTTCTGTATATTTTGTTAAAAACGAAGCTTGTATCGGCGTAACTGTATGCAAGAAATGCAACGAAATTTGGATTTCGTAGTTTGACAGTGTTCCTCTCTGGTGTAGTGATTAACGTTATATCGTTTATATTAACTGCATAGTTTGCTTGGTTGTCATTCTCGTGGTTACGTTGTCTGTTCTGTCGTAATCGCCTTAAACAAATCACAATTAGTACACCTAACGTCAACAACATTAGTAGCGAAACCCCGATTGAAATACCAATTATGATTCTACTATCAGTAACAATACCAGGTGTGTTGCTTTCACAGTCAATCATCAAGTCATCCGAATCAGCAGAATTGGTTTTAATTAACTTTAGTTCTCCCTTGTATTCGCAGTAGAACGTGGCTTCAATGTTTATGGAAGTTTGCAAAGAAACAATAGTACAGTCGCAGATGAAAACATTCTCTGATGGATATAGAGCAATAACATGATCCAGACGGTTGAACACGTCTATCATATATTGATTTATTGTTATGAGATTGTTCTGGCGTAAGTCAATACTTTTAATGTGACTGTTATTTGACAAGTCTACAAGGAACTCTGTTAATCTGTTACTGGATACATTTATAATCTCAAGCAATGGATTATGAACGAACATTTCGTACGGTAATGTGTTCAAATTGTTTTCAGAAATATCTATTTTTGTTAATTTTGGATTCTTTGAAAACAAATCATCAAAATCCGTAAGATTTAGTCTGTTCAGATAAGTTCCAGCAAGCAAAAGAACCTCGAGAGATGGCATATCATAAAATGCATCAAAACGAATCGCTGCATCATCATGTTTGATAACTGGATATTCAAGGTCCAGAACCTTTAGTTTGTGATATCCGAGAAACGATCCAAATGTTGTCGACATTGTCATATGGGATGCAATGTGGTTCACTATATTATTTTCTTCAAAACATACACCTTTGCTGAAATCTGCAAAGACGCTATCCCCATTCATGTATCGAATCTGTACTGTTCTTACCGAATGACCGACTACTAAACATCCACGTTCAGATACATATTGAAAAGGTTCACAGGCTATGTTAACATCTCTCTTTAATAAATCAGTTGGAGTTTTAAGATGGAGAATGCTGTTGTACCCCCTTGGAATGTTTGGCCAGTGGTCGAGAATGAACGTAGTTAGATTGTTTAGTCCAGCGAGAGTGCCAATACATGCTGACATGCCCATAATCGGAGTTCCAGACAATATTATAGTTTCTATATGTGGAATCAGAAAAAGAGAAGCTGAAAGATTAGAAAGTCTTGTCCAACTGACGTCCAGAACCTTCAACGATGTGTGTGACAATGAATTAAGCATTTCAGCTGGTATAGTCCCACTTAGAGGCATACCCTCTGCGTTATGACTTCCACTTATGTTGAAAAGTTCTAATCCCGAGGCATTCAGTCCACTAAGGCCGTTCGTTAACGATTCCAAACTTAAATAACTGTTGCCCGAAATTTCCAGTTTGACCAATGAGTTCAGTGATCGAAACGCGCCTTCTTCTAGGTCTACTATGCTGCAATGATGAAATCTAAGCCATTGGATGTTTGGGAAATGCTTCAAAACAATATTTTGTATTTTAATATTTTCACTATGACCAGTAACATCAAGCGTCTGCAACATCGGAAATGACGCGTTTGCACTTTTTAATCCCCATAGCGATCTCTTCCCGGTTATAAATAGATGAGAAATATTGGTTAGATACTCTGAATTAAAATCAAACGTTCTGTCACTATTGCAGTACATGGTGACACCGTCGACAGAACCATTACAATGACAATCTTCAGGAATGTTCAAACAGTCCGTACCACAATCCACCAGCGTAAATCCCAAACAACTCAAAAGAAAAAAGCCGGTAACTGTAACAATATTAGTAAACAGTCTTACACTTGAAGCAGCCATCTTTGTTCTAAACAAATGACAAAAACATATTAAAGGGACTCATGACAATCGAGATGTTTTTCCCACCAATATCATTTAGTTGAAGTTGATTCTGATTAATTGTTATGGTATTTCTTTGAAGGTAACATATTTCATGAAATTCGGGAATTACTCCTGTGACAAGTTCTTTTAAATGTTAGACACTTATTTCGATTTTATCTACTCTCCATCAGTCTTAATTAACGAAGTCAGTGTATTGTTAACGCAAACTATGAATTTAAAAATTACCAAATCTAACCTGAGCCGTTTTACATGAACTACTAAAATATTGGCTTCCAACAGTCAGATTATTATTATGACCTGTTTACCATATATGGCATATTGACAAAATACATTTTAAAGCAAAGAGAATCATTGTGTTTCTTCGCAATTTTCAATAGGTCATATCTCCCTTATTTTTCATGGCATTTTGATAACGCTTTCAGATTTTTTTCAAGTTTTTCAGAGCCCTTTAAAATAAACCTTGTTTGAAATTAATGCATCAACCCCATTAAAATAAGAAGAAGGTATTTATGCCTAATATGTATATCTTGGACGCGTCTTTGAAATATAGCCAGTATAACAGGGCAAGTAGTATACAACCTGTATAACAGTGCAATTAGTATATAGCCTGTATAACAGTGCAATTAGTATATAGCCTGTATAACAGGGCTAGTAGTATATAGCCTGTATAACAGGGCAAGTAGTATACAGCCTGTATAACAGGGCAAGTAGTATACAGCCTGTATAACGGGACAAGTAGTATATGATAGCCTGAATAACAGGACAAGTAGAATATAGCCTGTATAACAGTGCAAGTAGTATATAGCCTGTATAACAGGGCAAGTAGTATACAGCCTGTATAACAGGGCAAGTAGTATATAGCCTTATAACAGGGCAAGTAGTATATAACCTGTACAACAGTGCAAGTAGTATACAGCCTGTATAACAAGGCAAGTAGTATACAGCCTGTATAACAGGGCAAGTAGTATATAATAGCCTGTATAACAGGGCAAGTAGTGACTCAAAGCGCCAGCCGTACTTTGGGTTTGTAAATTGCAAAAAGTTTTCAAGATGCCATATGAGGTATTTTTTCATTAGCTTGGTCCGTTGTTTTTATGGCGTTGCTATGTGGGGTGGCAAATCATATTAGTGTGGTATGTATAGAAATAATTGTGGACTTCCGAAAGAAATCATGAAGTTTTGCATGTTTGAACCTTAAGGTATTACCTTTAAATAAAAAACAGGAGACACGCCAGGGGACCAATGTCTCCTGGTGAAATGAGGCCCTAAAAGGGGTACCCCAATTGTTAATATAAAACTATTATTAATCTTAATACTATGTTTGTTTGTGTCGTAAAAAAGTTTCGAGATGTAAGTAAAACAAATATAAAAAAGTAACAATATAATATTGAAAGTCTTTTTACTTATTTACCGTCTTTGTTAAGCCTAATAATTATGAGACACACAAAGGGGGCATTTCTTTAATTAAGCAGCGTTCAAATATAAGCTGTTGGGATTACCATTCGACCACCTGCCTTCCTTAATATTTGCTTTAAAATACTTCTCAGCAACGGCTCGGCTATTTTTGACCATAAACAATCCTTAGATTAGTGTCATTCAATTTTGTTAAAATTGGGTCAACATGAGTGCCAAGATGGCCTCTGTTACTAAAAATAGTAGATAACTAAAAAATCTTCTCAGAAACTGCAAACACTGTTTTAGACAGATACTGATTAGAAGTGATAGCCAGGTAATGAACTATCAGGCTTGTTCAATGAAGTGGTCAAAAATGGCGGAGGGACGGGGGGGGGGGGGGGGGGGGGGGGGGGGGGATAAAGGGTTTGTATAGTGAGAGTTCACATGTTATCTATATACTTACATCGGGAACACTTCAGAATTCTACTATGAAACCACAAAGTATAGAGAGTGCTAATACTTCGCATATAGCATAAGCTTATAATCCTCTATCAAATTTGTTCAAAAGAAGCCATATATTTGAATCAATTTTCTTCGATTTGTTTTCGTTTGTCACACATATTAATGGACAAGAAATAACTAACTGAGGGGGTCATACACACTTCGTACTCTGGACCCTCCACCCACTGTCATATTTATGTATGGAGGGATGGGGGATGGAGACGTCTTTTTGTCTGGTAGTGAACAAGAACATACTCTTTGACATTGGTAGTGGTGGGGTGAGGGGATACACACTCCATAATCTGGAACCCTTCATTCTCTTTCATACCCATTTCTGTCCCCACCCACCTCCCCACCCCACCCCACCCCGTTCTTACGGCAAAGCTATGTGATAGTATTGTCATTATTGTATACATTATACATCATTTATAGTATCAAGTCTATTATTAACTGGGAGCTCGACTTGTAAAGTTAGAAAGTGTCGATTCTTACGGATGGCGGTATACAATACTGGTTCTGGGATGGTCTGCCTCTACCACACACAATCGAACGTCATATATGACCTAAAATATGCTGCGACGTAAAACATCATTCAAACAAAGAAATTATTAACCGATTGTCATTACTAAATGCCAACTTTAGAGTACGGATCTTCTTTGGTATGTCGTCATGTTTTAATTGGTAGGCAAGATATGGAGCTATGATATAACCTAGATGAAGTAATGTGCAAAAAAGTAACTCGACTCATGAATTGAATCACGTCATATGTGTAGTCATGTAGAGGTTATCTGCAACTTTGGCAGTGAATATAAAGATATGCAAATTAGTTGACAACTAAAGAAAACATATTTCTCGTCACGAAGAGTTACATTACTTCTAGCATATTAACATATTTAAAATGAACGTCTAGGACAACACATCCATTAATTAATTCAGATCACGCAACTAATACAATACCAAGAAAACAGCAATGAGATTATAAGAATCGTTCATGCGTATCCGGTGAAGATAGGGAAATCCAACGCAAGGAATAACTGTTTTTATCGGAACCGATGCTCTTCCAATGTTCGAGCCTCGGTTCCGATTAAAATATTTATAACGAGGGATGGATGTCCCTATTAAATCCGGAAACCCGTGACTGCTTCTTTATCTTGAATACCATTTACATTATGTGCGTTGAAGTCGCCAACTATTAAAGTTGTGCATGTTAGTTACACAACTGTCGTTGTTGATATCAGCGTGCTACTTTTATCTTCCCCCATGTGTAAGATCAGGCTTTTCATCACCCATGTAAAACACGGATAACCGTATCCGGTATGAAAGAAAAGTTGTTGCTTCAACTTGATATAATACCCACTAAGTAAGCAACTAGTACATATCAGAAGGACGGATTACCAGGCTCTTCATAGTCGAACTCCAATGCCCTCAGACTAAGGTTGGGTTCAGACACAACTGATTCACATTTTTGGAGTACAATAGCTGAGGCATCAAAAGGATATCATGAACTTATTCGGTGTAAAATACACTGCTCTAGTCGTTGTAGGTGCTTAAAGGCCCACTGCTATGCTTCTACAATGGCCAGTGTGAATGTCAGCTGAAAGTAAAGAACAGGCATTATCACTTGCATATTTGTTCTACCAAGGTAACCGTCATGACTATCGCGAATAAATTTATTAAAGGTTGAATAGATTTAGGAAAGAATTGGCGCAACATTAATATAGAGCAAAAAATTGGCGCAACATTAATATAGAGTAAAGAATTGGCGCAACATTAATATAGAGTAAAGAACTGGCGCAACATTAATATAGAGCAAAGAACTGGCGCAACATTAATATAGAGCAAAGAACTGGCGCAACATTAATATAGAGCAAAGAATTGGCGCAACATTAATATAGAGCAAAGAATTGGCGCAACATTAATATAGAGTAAAGAATTGGCGCAACATTAATATAGAGCAAAGAACTGGCGCAACATTAATATAGAGCAAAGAACTGGCGCAACATTAATATAGAGCAAAGAATTGGCGCAACATTAATATAGAGCAAAGAATTGGCGCAACATTAATATAGAGTAAAGAATTGGCGCAACATTAATATAGAGCAAAGAACTGGCGCAACATTAATATAGAGCAAAGAATTGGCGCAACATTAATATAGAGTAAAGAATTGGCGCAACATTAATATACAGCAAAGAACTGGCGCAACATTAATATAGAGCAAAGAATTGGAGCAACAGTAATATAGAGTAAAGAATTGGCGCAACATTGATATAGAGCAAAGAATTGGCGCAACATTAATATAGAGCAAAGAATTGGCGCAACATTAATATAGAGCAAAGAATTTGCGCAACATTAATATAGAGCAAAGAACTGGCGCAACATTAATATAGAGCAAAGAATTGGCGCAACATTAATATAGAGCAAAGAACTGGCGCAACAGTAATACAGAGCAAAGAATTGGCGCAACATTAATATAGAGCAAAGAACTGGCGCAACATTAATATAGAGTAAAGAATTGGCGCAACATTAATATAGAGCAAAGAACTGGCGCAACATTAATATAGAGCAAAGAACTGGCGCAACATTAATATAGAGCAAAGAAATGGCGCAACATTAATATAGAGCAAAGAACTGGCGCAACATTAATATAGAGCAAAGAAATGGCGCAACATTAATATAGAGCAAAGATTTGGCGCAACATTAATATAGAGCAAAGAACTGGCGCAACATTAATATAGAGCAACGAACTGGCGCAACATTAATATAGAGTAAAGAATTGGCGCAACATTAATATAGAGCAAAGAAATGGCGCAACATTAATATAGAGTAAAGAATTTGCGCAACATTAATATAGAGTAAAGAATTGGCGCAACATTAATATAGAGCAAAGAACTGGCGCAACATTAATATAGAGCAAAGAACTGGCGCAACATTAATATAGAGCAAAGAATTTGCGCAACATTAATATAGAGTAAAGAATTGGCGCAACATTAATATAGAGCAAAGAACTGGCGCAACATTAATATAGAGCAAAGAACTGGCGCAACATTAATATAGAGTAAAGAATTGGCGCAACATTAATATAGAGCAAAGAAATGGCGCAACATTAATATAGAGCAAAGATTTGGCGCAACATTAATATAGAGCAAAGAACTGGCGCAACATTAATATAGAGCAAAGAACTGGCGCAACATTAATATAGAGTAAAGAATTGGCGCAACATTAATATAGAGCAATTAATGTTGTATTCTTAGTAAACAGTGTTCTAAATATATTTATAATAAAATAGTAAAACAAAAGATATAACAGCTGTGTGTGGTGTGTGTGTGTGGGCATAATTATGTTAATAACAGATTAACGGCACGAAAGTGAATACATGTGTAAAGTCCTTTAAACGGTTTATTCGAAGTGAGCTTAACATAAAAGGTTAACCGACCCTGACTCCGGGTCGAGTAGCATAGCTTGCATTTCCTTCGAAAAGTCGAGCTAATAATGTTAACCTTTTAAACTATAAATGTATTGACTTCTCATAATACACCACATGGATTTATATTATTGAATACTATGTAATTTCGCAAAAATATTGTAGTATTTAATATTTTATGAAGGAATTTTATGTGGAATTATATAATTTGTGAACAAGAATCATTTTATAAAGCAAAAAGGTGTTCTCGTTTAATAATGTGTTTAAGCAGGAAATGCCCCCTTTAGGGCCTCAGTGATATATTTTTGTTAAAGTGGTATTACTCAATCAATTAAAAGCTTGTTTAAACAGCTTTAAACTTGGAACTTCGTAAATAAATCAATGGAATATATGCACATCTATGTCAGTGCTGTTTCGTTGCCATGAAATATGGCTGTTACTCATTCATACAGACCAGGTGATGTTATACTGGCATTATACCAGCAACTCTATAAAGATATCAATGTGACGTATTGTATTAAATAAGTACGTAAAAAACAGAATTTGCGAAGATGCAGTTATTTTTATAAATTGAAAATGTACATTTTTATCTGTCAATGGTGTTTAAGCAATACATCATCCCTTTTGGGCCCCAATGTCATACTGTTGTTGCTATAGTGACAAATATATATTTGAAATGATACAACAATAATGAAATGGTACTTACAATGTTATAAATGTAAAAAGTATACATTACTTTGATAAGAGATCCAGTAAAAGCAGTATATTGTTTTTTATCTGGAAAACATCAGATACCCCTTTTAGGGCCTCATTATACTGGTATAGAGGGGTCCTCACGCCTGTCTCTTGTATTTTGTTTAAAGTACATATCCCAAGGTATAACATGCTCCACAATTTGACCCCTATATGGCTTATATATACCACACTATAGGTGTGCTGTCGAACACAATATATATAGCTATGAGTTTTAAATATTAAGGAAATATGGGATGGAACCCTTTCACACCATGCAGCATTTGGCGTCACAATGTCAATACGAATTACGTTTTATTGTATCATCTAATTTATATTTGGACTTGTAGTGAGGTCAGCACATCTTAAAAAAATATTTTATCATGTTTATTTAAAAATATTAATTCAATATTTCCAGAAATGTATTTAAAAGTTGTTTTCATTTACTATACATGTTGATTATTTGCTGAATAAACGTAAGCATCTACTGTATTGCAGTATAAATAGAGATTATTTAACTGCTGGGATCGATTATAGGGAAATCTTTTACGAGATGATAGGTGTGTGGTTCTTTTCACAAACAAGCGTAAGCGAGTGAAAAAACAACACACGTCTACCATCGAGTGAAAGATTTTCCATATACTCGATCACAACAGTTAAATAATCTATTTATTACATTTTTAATCAGATTATGTTCAGTTTTAACCTAAATTATTCGCTTTATTGAACGTTATCGACGGATGACGTCGACGTCAGCAACACTTTATTGACGTCATACCTCAACGTCACAGTTAGTTATTTTTGTGTTCGGAGTTAGTTATTAATATTTAGCGATTATGCATATTCTTTCACTGAGAAATCCCAATCTTTCACCCACATGTTTTTTTTATTAAAACTTAACATACACTTGGTTACAGGTCCAAGTGGTAATGGTTACAGGTCCAAGTGGTAATGGGTTCAAGACGTTAAGAATATGTAAGCTTTTGAAATCAGAATATTGTTCAGAAACGTATTGAAAAGTTATAAGTACCTTTACGTCACCGATTAGTATTTTTGAAATTAGTTGTGCAATCCTATCAAACTTAGTCAAATTGTCGATGAGCACACATCCTTCGTCGTGTTATAAGTAACAAATGTCCTTTAGGAGAGAACTGGATCTACGAAAGCCTAAAAACCCTGTGGGATAAACAAAACAAAACTATATTGATTGGAATTAAGTCTTTAGATGACGTGGCTTGGAAAACTTGGGCATCCAAGGTCAAATCCTTGCTTTTTAAATAAGGATTAAGGTTGCTATGGATAACACATGATGTACGTAATATGAACATGTTTATTTTGCAATTCAAACAAAGATTAATTGTATGCAACAATATTAATATATCAATACGAAAAAATCTCCTAGGTGTGACCATCGTACACATTATTTAAAACAGTATTAATTCCTGAAATATACATTTGTATCGCAATATCACTTTCATAGAAAAACTTAAGCAAAAAATTGATAAGCATGTCATAGTTTACGGATAGAAACTGATCGTGTATTCCCTTTCATCTCTTCAAGCTCTGGGTAATATGAAACATGATAACCCAGTTGTGCTTCAACTTTTACAAAAGTACAATTCTCTTATAGTTGATAATGTTATTATTTTCTGCTGGCTTCCAAGCCATGTAGGAATACGTGGTAATGATAGAGCTGATAGTGCTGGTAAAGCAGCATTAAGTTTACATATATGTAATGCCAAATTACCTTATACTGATTTTAAAAGTTGTATTAACACATATATGCGTAACTCTTGGCAAGCCGCTTGGGATTTGTCAATTTTTAATAACTACTTCATTTCTTCATCCTTTTATCAGTTTTTGCGCACAATATGACCTATTTATATGTCGACGTGCCGTAAAACACCATTCGTTCATGAAGGGGAGTATCATGCATTTTTCTGCTGTCTTACATATGGTCAGATACCACTACTGATTTGGGGTTTCTGGTTGGTTGGAAAAAGTATAGGTCTATTGGGGCGTATAGTCAGATTGTAAAGTAGATTCTGCTTGGATTAAATTACTCAAATCATAACAAATCCCCATAAAACATCAACATATCATACTTCATAAAACATGTTGATTTATTTTGTCTGAAATTTGCATTTTTATGGATACAGTTGCACTGGGAGTATATTTGCAAAAAGTCTTTACTGCCTATCTGAAGGTTGTAGAATGGGCCTAGAACCTTCTACCTGCAGAGTTGCTGCAAATTCTATAGTAGACACTCCATTTACGATGGAGCCACGTTTCCACGGTTGCGTCACAATCAAGACATTGAATGAGCATGACAAAAATGACCAAATGAATATGAATGGTTGGTGTGTGTGTGTGTGTGTGTGTGTGTGGTGGGGGGGGGGGGGGGTGGGGGGGGGGGGGGGGTGCGTCACAATCAAGACATTGAATGAGCATGACAAATATGACAAAATGAATATGAATGGGTGGTGTGTGGTGTGTGTGTGGGGGGGGGGGGGGGGGGGGGGGGGGGGGCGCTCCTTCCCCTCTGCTAATGGTTTGCTAAGTAAACACAAAATCTTCTTTCGAGGTATTTTCGACTAACCATGTTTAACTCTTAGCCTGCTAAGGGCGACTAAAACAGCCTTTGCTGCCAGTGTAAACCCAGATCAGCCTGCGAGTACACTGTCTGGCTGCTCATCAGTCATTTAACCAAAACATCCCATTGTAACATAAATGGAATGGTCTAAATTTAAAGAAAGGGCAGTCCATTATACATGCATAGCGGGCTAAGAGTTAAGCAAAACTGAGGATGTCAAAATCACAAAGCTCAGAAAACAATGCATTCTTTTGGATTGTGTTCAGTGTCACCAAATTTACGATAAGTATAGCCATCCATGTTACCAAATATAACCAGTCCCTTTAATTCACAGGAAAACCAAAGAACTCAAGCCTATTCTCACCTTATATAAGGATATTATATAGGCAGTATGCAACTACGGGTGAGTACATGAAGGCGGGTGATTGCTTCCAAGAATCATACAATTACTGCTTACTGCAGTTTGCTTAGGATTTTATTTATTAAACGTTTGTTAAAAACAAATATGAAAAAAAAACATATAAATATATTTCACATTTAACATATGTGAAGTAACTTACAAAAATACAAAAGAAAACAAACCCAAACAATCAACTAATGAGTGTTTAATATATTATCACAGCTCAATTATAGTGAATCTCAAGCTGAGCGAATATGGGAGCAGAGGGAATGATAGTCATTCTTAGACAACAGCACACATAGAGTGGTTGTCAATGGATCCAGGTCATCATCAATACCTGTTTCTTCTGGAGTGCCACAAGGATCCGTCCTCGGCCCAATACTGTTTGTTGCATATATAAATGACCTTCCAATAGATGACCAGGGATGCCACTACCATTTAAAATACAATCACTTCAGTAAAACAATCAGAAACACTACACAATGATCTAACCAAACTTGAGAAATGGGAAACAAAATGGGATACGGAATTTAATGCCTCAAATGCCAAGTCATCCATATCACCAAGTCTAAAACACCCATAGACACTTCATACTACCTCAATAATACAAAACGCAAAGCAACAACATCAGCAAAATATATTGCCGTTGACATTTCAGACGATCTAACGTGGAACACACTCATAGTCAGAATCACCAAAAAAGCAAATCAAACATTAGGATTCCTTCGCAGAAACATCAAAGTACACTCAGAACCACTTAAGTCTATGGCATACAAAACGTTAGTCCGACCGCAACTCGAGTACTGCTCCAATGTCTGGTCTCCACACAATGACTGCTACATAAACCAGATCGAAGCTGACCAACGCAGAGCAGCTCGCTGGGCAAAGCATGACTACACTACTCAACTTTTATAATCGGTCACTTTTCAAAGAATTATATATTTTTTAATAATTCATGTTTTCATTTGAAATTTTAACTGGCGTCATTTAACAAATATCGCCAGCGATTTATAGAGCTTTATCTGCCTTGACTGGACAAAAACCTTGTTGATAAACTTAATAAAATATTGGTATGTGTTTCGGTGATTTCCAGTTTTTAGTATTCGTGTTATTTTAAAAAAAAAAATGGGTCACCGATTATAAAAGTTGAGTAGTGTATAGACAAACTCCAAGATGATTCCAGTTCAGACCATCGATCAGGCAGTCTTGGACAAAGTGATCCCGCAAGGCGTGCCGCTCTCTGAAATCGTTCGCACCGTGTTGGACAGTGATATCCTAAAAGTTGTGCAATATAGTTAGCACTTGAAGCTTTAGTTGGTTCATAATATGCTGTACATTTATTGAAGATGGGCTATGAAAGAGACTCAATACTGAACTTAGTTTATATTTATTGGAATAACAAGGCCATGGCTTCAGCATAATATAACAAGAAACATAATGTGCATAACAAATGTGCAGTCACGATATTTATAACAATTTGAAAAATGGTCATAGCTCCGACCAAGTTTTGAAGTGAATGAAAACTGTACTCAATGAACCCTGGGACCAGATGTTCACAAAGCCAGATATTTAAAATTGTGTTGCTTTCCTTCAAATGTTCTCGTAAAATAATTACTACACACTGCTGTGACCGCGACATACTGCCAACCCTGTGGAATATCCACCGGTGAAGCCACGACAATAGGATTAATATTCTTAGGACTTCACATCTGTATTAGGATACGCTGTGCCCAAACCGCCATTTCTCGAGTAATGTAACTGAAATGTATATAAAACTGGCAAAGCAAAACAGAACAATAATATGCATAGGTAATAAAATGAGGGTATGGGAGGGAGGGTATTTTTCATAAATGAACACGACACATGCTAAAGTTTGCAATTTACATCTGATACCGCCTGCAGAAAATGGCCGCATCTTTAGAGACAGATAATTGGTGTAGCGTACGATTTACACACTCATTAATAAACCAAAAACAAATAAGCAGGATTGCGCAAATTGTTTATGAAAATTATCAATCCCACTTAAATAAAAGGATTTATGTCGATGAACGACAAATCCCAATGTTTTTATCCTGTTTTTACCGCGGCCCTAAAGAGGAACGCTTAGACGACTACTGAAACTGCAACGTTGGACCAGCGAGATACCCCTTGCCACTGCAAGTCCCAGCAACTGACAAGAGGCAGACTACGATGGAACACAACGGCTCACCAGGACCATCAACGTTGGATTAACCTTGCGAGATATACACTGGCTGTTGGTGTGGATGCTACCATATTCGCGGCCAGTGTGTATACCGGAGAAGCCATCACCACGTCCACGTGCAAAGCCACCAACACGGACTCCACGAGCGATGGGATTGACCTACTTGAGATGCTTCTGACCACTTGTGCTTTGGTGACCCCGCAAGGCGAGCCGCTGTCTGGAATCGTCCACACCATACTGTGCAGAATACACGCTGTACAAACAGTGTGGAAAGCCGCGTGGAGGTTATGTTGTTAATATATTGTTATCCTGTTTTTACCGTGGCCCTAAAGAGGGACGTTTAGACATCTACTGAAATACTTCGACGTTGGACCAGCGAGTCCCCGCACATGACAAGAGGCTACGATGGACCCCCAACGGCTCACCCTGGACAACCGACGTTGGATTAACTCTGCGGTATGTACACCAGTCGTATGATGTTGGACAACGACGATGTGGTACGACGGTGTGTATACCGGAGGAGCCATCATCACCAACACGGACTCCACGAGCGATGGGATTGACCTACTTGGGACGCTTCAACTCACCTGTGCCCTGATTGGTTGAGACGACTTGGAGTCGGCAATCGGATTTACCTAGTCACAATTCTGCAGGCAATCCGGTTGGTCAAAACCTTCAAATGCTACAATTAATCTTCTTTGGGAAAAGTTAACCATCTACAGTAAACATCGCTGGATTTCTTCAGTCAACTCTACTGCTGCTATCTAGGTAAACTACTTTGGACGAGGGATACTGCCTTTCCTGGACCCATCTGCACTCCGTAATCAACTATTGAAATGCTCGCCAAAATGCGTTATGCAACAAGGCGAGGGTAAAGAAAAACATTTCGATAGATCGGATTACTTCAGTTACCTCTACTGCTGCTATCTACTGTAATCTACCTTTAACGAGGAATACCCAACCTTCCCTGGACTCATCTGCATTCCGTAACCTTCTATTGAAATGCTCGCTAAAATGCGTCATGCAACAAAGCGAGGGTAAATAAAAACTCTTATTGAATGACAAACTCCAAGTGTCACAAAGATGCTCCACTCCTTGAATTGGTCCCCCAGATATCCCCACCCTACCAAATATAGAGCTGCTCAACTCCGCATTTAGCATAGTGGAACATGCCTCGCCATAAGTAGCCGCAGAGTAGTTTTTATTTTTTTAACTTTACTTACAAAATCATACTTTTATTCTACTAACAAGTATATGTCACATAGACGCGCGCCATTCCTAGGTCCCCAGCCGGGGTTTGCCGGGGTTTGAAATTGACGGAAGATAGATCACATAAATTTAATGATTATACTCATTGTTCACGCAACCGAAAATGAGTGATCCCATATGGTTGTGTAATGATGATGAACATGTGTGCCAAGTTTCAACGCTTTTTAACATTGGTTTTTGGAATAGGAAGTTGTACATTCAACAATCTAAGTAAAAAGGGGTGATACTTCTGGTAAACTGCCTAACAGAATTAAGGTGCTTGTCGCATATGGGTGTGTTATGATGAATATGTATGTCAAGTTTAAAAGCTTTGATCAAATGTTATTGGAATATGACTGTACGTAAGGAAGCAGATATTGAGCATAACCAAATAACTGCCAGGTTTTTATTCAGTGAAATGTATACATGAAAACGCTCAGCATATACCCAAGTGTGTAGTAATACACTCGTGAGTTTGAAAAAATGTTTTGTTTGTAAATGCGGTCCCGCAATATTTAGTTTCTGTTGATCACGTGACATCCATTAGCGCACTTTGTTTAATAAACAAAAATAAATAAGAGATTACTTCACTGATGTGAAGTAATAAGAGATTACTAGATTACTTCACTGATAGTATGTATTACGGAACACAAATGACCAGTTCACCTCAGTTGGTACGCTCCCTAGTAAGTGTGTTAAAATACACGTTTAATGCTCTTTTTAAAATTTTCGTATTGGCGAGCATCAACATATATGCAGTTACATAGAACGTCAGAATAATAAAAAAAAACTGCATAGGAGCCAATTTATTAGGCTAGCTCCCTAGTCAGCGGACGTATTTACCACTTCGTTTCAAATATTAGTAATTTATAACCGATGCAAAGGAGAGTACTCGGAAGCGCAACGACTATTACGCGTTCACTATTAATACCAGCATTCACTATTAATACCAACAAATATAATTTTAGTTTGGCTGAGAGTTCAAACTCACAAAGCGGTACTTCTTTTTTTTGTACCGCTATTGAATTCAGTCAATCTTGTTCCTGACATTGTACCTTTTTATTAAACTAAAAAATCTAAGTAAAAAGGGGGGATAATTCACGTAAAATACATGAATTGAATTGAATTGGATTTTATAGTCGCACCAACATCCAGATAAAATATGGAGACTGGGCCTCGAACCTTCTAATCTGCTGAACTGCAGAGTTTCTGCAAATTCTATAGTAAACACTCCATTTACGATGGAGCCACGTTTCCACACGCGGTGTCATGATGAAGACATTGAACGAGCATGATATAAATGACAAAATGAACATGAAGGGGGTTTCTACCCCTCTGCCTCTAGCGGGATTTGCAGTGGTTGTATTCTACCCCGGCAACCACATGTGCACGGGGAGAGTATCTGTTAATCCTTTGTATATACATACTATAAACTTCAATATAAAATCTAAGATTTTCAAAAATACTCTTATTTAGTATTAGTGCAAATATGAAAAAAATACATTATTATGGAATGCGGAATTCGGAATTCAGAAGTCAGGAAATATTTTATTGGTATGTGTGTGGGTGGTGTATACCACTAGCGGATCCAGGTTGGAGTATAAATTCAGAGTGGATCACTAGCGGATCCAGAGGGAAGGCCGTGTGAAGGGCCGGACTGAGATTTTATAAATTACATAAAATATTAAGGTTTGTAAAGTTTGGACCGACTCTGGACCTCCCCCTGGACACCCACTAGATACACCATCCTGAAAAAAATGAAAAGAAACATGTGTTGTAGTTTTCTTGTTATTGTGAAAACTTATGCTCCCCTTCGAGGTAAAATCCTGGATCCGCGTATGAACTTTCGGATATAAGATTACAGTTTATTCGTACCAATTATATTTTAAGAGAGCAGGCGCGTAACTAGGCTTACGCACCTATGCAAGTGTACAATTATTTGTCAATGTCCGAAAAAATAAAAATTGAAAAAATGCAATAAAAACTGAAGAGGATGGGGTGGGAGGGGTGAGTTGTATTAAAGTTCCGTATGCCGTACCTAATTTAATTGTGTCATCTGATTTCAATGTGAACTAAAATAGCAGTCAAAATAAGCCGACTGCGCCCTTATATTTTATATTGAACTTTATAGTGTGCCAAGGATCAACAGATACTCAAATTGGAGTGTATATTTATGGCATAAAATAGTATATACGTTTACAAAGGATCAAAGGATCAACAGGGACATTCCGATTTTATCACATAACTTACGGTGTGGGAGTGGAATAACACCATTCTATATTTTCGATATACTACTAGTTATATAAGCATGCAAATAAGCCTAGTATGCATTGTCAAAAAAATATCGATAATGACTATGATCCAATTCCCACGGTTTATGTCGGTTTCGCGTGTCAAAAAAACAGGCAAAATGCAATAAAAGTCGATATGTGTGTTATGATAAATAGAATCTAACATTCGTTCTTGTTCATTATTGAATTTATTAAACTCGTTAGCAAAATTGATATTATGCTCGGCAATAGCCTCGCATTATATCATTTTGCCAATTCGTTTAATAAATTCAATAATGAATGAGTACTCATATAAGTAAGATCCTCTGTATAGCCTATAGAATTTAATTTAAGGTTATGGCTTTTATATTATAAAAAATACAACATTCGTGGTCACTGACAATATTCAAACATCTTTATATTACACTATTATTAAATATAAAATGTGAGAATTAACATCTTTTACACTGTCATTTCACAAAACACATACATGTACATACATTATTATTAATACTATTATTATTATCATTATTATTATTATTATTTTCATTATCATTATCATTACTATTATTGTGGTTGTGGTAGTGGTAGTATAGTAGTAGTAGTAGTAGTAGTAGTAGGTGTAGATATAGTAGTAGTAGTAGTAGTAGTAGTAGTAGTAGTAGTAGTAGTTGTAGATATAGTAGAAGTAGTAGTAGTAGTAGTATTTTACTCGTACTACTTATTTACTACCTACTTATAAATGCGGAATTCGGAATGCGAAATTCTGAAGTGAAGATATAGAAATGAAGTTAATGTGAGCCAAATGTACGATGTTCCGTTAGGGCCATCGTACCATCGAGCATCGACCTTTACAAGTCGATGCGCGATGGTACGATGGCGATGGCACGATGGTAAAATGGCGATGGTACGATGACACGATGACACGATGCTGATGACGCGATGGTACGATGGCGATGACGCGATCCATCGCGTCATCGCCATCGTACCATCGCGTCATCGCGTTTAAAGACGATGCGCGATGGTACGATGACGCGATGACCATCGCGTCATCGCCATCGTACAATCGTCATCGTACCATCGCCATCGTACCATCGCGCATCGACTTGTAAAGGTCGATGCGCGATGGTACGTCGTACCATCGCCATCGTACCATCGCGCATCGACTTGTAAAGGTCGATGCGCGATGGTACGATGGCCCTTACGGAACACCGTACAAATGGGCCATCGTAAAAAAACAGCTGTATTGTTCATCATTATTTGGACGTTTTTCAACCGACACCATATTCAAACAACAAAACAAGTTATAATGATACTCATGTAGTAAGATTTTTTGTTTATTCCAATTAGGAATTGATGTAGTTGATCAAGTTGTTTATTTCCCTGGTCATTTTATAACTTGTTTTGCGTTGTCGTCGACGTGGAAATACGTTTCCGATGGTTTCCATATCAATGTCAAAAATGTTTTGTTTTGTTTGGCCCAGACATTCAAAAACTTACCAGCCCAATGACGCTAAACATAGAAAAAGAACTTTTTAGGCACTAATAAGCTGTGACAGACTCTTATTTATTTTTGTGTAGTATGGTGCTCTTCCATTAATTTATCGGACGTAATAGTATGGTAAAGCTCCGCCCTTTGTCTGTATTGAATCAAAAGATTTAATGATATGCATTCATCAAAGGCAATTCCACCGACCATGCTACGGACGAGGAAAAACTAGTGCACTCAGTCGGGTTTGAACTCAGAACGATTGCATGTGAAGCCATACCATACGCTATCGCTCTGCGGCGAGACAGTAGTACCTATTGACATACACCCAATTGAGTATTACTACACTAAAATGCTATCATATTGTGCACTGTCTTTGTTAGTTTGCGTACATGTATCTGCCATGTACATAATTATGTCAATGTTGGTGTGTGTAGTCTGCGTGTGTGTGGTTAGAGGTTATAATACCAATTATAATAGGTTAGAACATGTCAGATATATTACATTGTGTTCCCGTGCTTTCCTGATAGCCTTACAATGTAAAATAAGCATATTTCACATGTTTTCATTCCAATTTTCTTCCAGAATCATTCCATATTTTATCCTATACTCAGTACATGTGTCACAGACTAAATTATGGAATGGGAACTTTATACTAGAATGGAATGGAATGCGATTGTAATCAAAGGCTCATTCCATTCCATCGAATGCGATTGTAATCAAAGGCTCATTCCATTCCATCCCAGGTTTTAGACTATGCCGATACATGGTGCATTTAAACCATACGTTTTTTACCTCGACACCGGCAACTCAATTTATCAAATAATTCGCTGTAAGCAGTTAATTGTTGTTGCAAATGCATACATGTATCGAGTAACTGACTACATACAAATAACACATTTATAACTCAAGTCAAATGTCTATAAATGCCGAAGATACAACAAGTTAGTTTCATATTTGTGCAAGTTTATTTTTGTCCGCCATGTTTGAACCAGAGCAACCATCCCCTTGCCGTGGGTTGAACTATAGTAGATTGATGACGTCATGCTGGTTAACCATTGTGTATTCGATTTGACCATAGTTATACTACGGCTACTATGGTTCGTGATCGAAGTCACTCAGAGTTATCACCTACCGGAAGTTAGAGGTCTCAGATTTCCTAGTCTCGATCATCCAGACCTCTCGCGAGAAGTCCAAACGATAGCGCTCGCAGTCATCTTGAGTGTGTCTGGATGATAGAGACTAAAATTTCCTGGTCACTGATTGGTCAGTTTATTTTGATGATGCATTATCAAAATTATGAACAGACAATGAGAAAAGAGTATGTAACCCTTATAATGACCTTCAGTGTGACGTTGACCTTTATATATTTTAGTATGGTCATGTCGATGTCATGAAGACTATATATTGAGAAATGAGACAATTATAGCCAACGTAGTTTTTGTGAGGACCTTTAAGCTCTACTGATAGGTTTGGATAGCTAGATCAGCATTCATGTGAAGTTTCATGAACATCTGTCGAGTAGTTTCAATGTTCAATACCACTCAGTTTTCAAGAAGCAGTTGCTACAAATGTGTTTTTTAGAAATCTATTTATAGCCATGGTGGGCATCTTGAATTTCTGGCCGACCTGACATTTTGCTTGGATCAACTAGACTAGAAAGACATCAATCAAGATCAACATCTCTGTCAAGTTTCATGAACATTTTCAAGTAGTTTCAGAGTAGTCGTCGTTGCAAGTTTTAACTATATATAACTAGCAGCCATGTTTAATGACAAATCGATTTTCAACAAGAACCAAATTGCAATATAATGTCATGCTGATCATTTTAGTCCCGTATCAATATTACTTATAGCTTTCAAGAAGTAGGTGCTACAAACTCGTTTTTTTATGCCCCGCCATGGAAGTGGTGCGGGCATAGCGTTAACCTTGTCCGTCTAGTTTTCACATTTAGTTTACAACAATATTTATTTTCTAAGTTTTCTTATTAAGTAAATTTCTCAAGATATCAAAAGCTGTACAGTTTTCAAACTTCATACACGCATCTATATGGCACCAATATGTTCCTACCCGAACCAGGTCCATATAAATGACCTTGACCTACTTTCTACACTAATTTACATCAAAGTTTTTTGTTAAGTCCATTTCTCCAACACCGGATGCATTAGAGCTTACAAACTTTACAAATGTTGACAACTACAAGACAGCGATATATTCTAATGAAAAGTGGGTCAGTATAAATGACCTTGGCTTACTATTTACACTAATTTACATTGAAGTTTTACAATGAAGTTTTTTTATTATCTCAGCTTCTCAGATACCAAAAGCCATACAGATTCCAAACTTCATCATACACACATCTTTACCACAGCAAAATGTTCCTACTCGAATCAGGTCAATATAAATGACCTTGACCTACTTTTTACACAATTTACAAGTTTTTTGTTCAAAAAGGCGAGACAAAAATCTTCTCTGAAACTACAAGAGCTGAGGTTTAATATTTTACATTTACTATCAGCTTACGGTCCTTTACCAAGTTTATTCAAATGGTGACCCTGCTCCAGGGGTCAATGTTTTACATAGACCTGTATAGGGAAACAAGTCTTCTCTGAAACCACAAGGCTCACAGCTCTCATATATTACATGTAGCCCTGTCCTAGATTGGGTTACACTCTAGCACCTTCATTTTTTATTTGATCTTTACCAAACTTTTCGGTCTTTATATCAATGTTGTTAAAAACACAACAGAGGCCACATTTCTTGAACAATCTTAACCAAACTTGCATAGATTGTATGTGACCAAAATAATACCGACACCATAGATATGGGACTTTTTCTAAAATAATCGGGACATGATGCTGGTCCTTGTCGAAAATCGTTTTGATTCGACCTTAAACATGGCTGACAGCGGCCATCTTTCTTTACATAAGAGTTATTTAGTAAAAACGTGTAGGGACTACTCTGAAACTACTCAACATATTTTCATGAAACTTCACAGGAATGTTGCTCTTGAGGTCTAATTGATCCTAGCAAAACTGGATCAATCCTAGCTATGCAGTATATATCATTTGGAATGAAAACGTACGCTTTTAGTAATTTTCTTAAGTTTTTATAATTACTTTCAAGTACACATAATGTCAAAAAAAGAGGACCATCTCAACAAAAAGTGTATTTTCGTCTTTAATAGACTTTGGTTTCTTGTTTCTGGCCCTCCTGTCTTTTGTGGTTCTTGGCTAGATAGTCCGTGAACTCTTGGTATGGTGACTTGGTGAATATGGTCTCCTTCCACAGATCTGGAGTAAGGTACCCGTATGTTCGCGAAATTGCAACATATGTTGCCTTGGCTGAAACAAAGAAAACCAAAAATATTTGAACCAATTAAAAATTCTGTAGGTGAGGCTCTGCCATGAATAGCTTTTAACGCAAGATAAAATGATTTTGGGCAAACCGCAACACGCTTACTCCAAAATACCATGCAAAATGTGTAAACAGATGACCGATCTCTCACCAGATTTAAAACGTTTTCTTGGGAATGGTATTTTTTTATGCATTACCCCCCACCATTTCTCAAGAATTAGGGGGAAACTGAATGATCCAAGTTGTATCAGTTAAATTAGGGGGTCACTGGAGGTGTCGAGGAACAACATTTAATCATTTACTGAATTAACACAAACTGAACTTTGCTCAGGTGAGCTAAAACAAGGAATCACCTTTTCCAGTTGTTTTATTTAAGAAGTAGAGGTCCATCAATATTTATACAGCAATGCATAGATCTGCTCTGTCAACCAACCAAACATATATCTGACCATGCCAGTTGACCCAATTAGTCACACAGGGTATTTGTAATACCCCGTTACATAAAGCACATGCTGTCCCACAAACAAACATTTTATGCAATAGAACACATGGTATTGTTTGTGACCAAAACTGAGCTTGGACAATAGTGGGCGGAGTTTATCGATTTGTACAGATTTATGTATTACCAAAGTTTCCAAGGGTGGCTGTACAGCCTTTGGCCTGTGTGTAGCAGTCCTCAATACCAGCCATTGTCAACAGTTTCTTTGGTACAGGTGCACTGACAATACCAGTACCACGTGGAGCCGGGATCAGACGTACAGTTACACTACCACACTTTCCTGTCACCTGTTGATGTAAAGATGGTCTTGCTATTAAGCAGCTTGTGAACAATGAAAAGGCAACTACCAAAATTTCAGTATGTATTCATTCCATGTGCTTTATACGGTATGAATGATACAAGCCAAATTCCTACTCATGTGAGATATCCCTTTGGAAGAAGGTTGAAACATGAACCAAATGAACTGCAATTCAAGTTGCATCAACCGTGATCTGAATTAACATCCTGCCATGTTAACATGCAAATGTCGGTATTGAATTAACTATATTTTTATCAACAAATTGTTTAGGTTATGTTATTTCAAGACCGCAACCCATCCCATAAAGAGGGGAAGGATATTTAAGAATCTGGGAACGCTACTATCAAACAAATTCCTATGGTTCTAATCTTTAATGCAATCGAATGGTATGACTCCAATACACCCTTTTCAAAACAGGTTTATATGTGCATTCTCTAGTTGAGGAAATGAAGAAATGTGCGAAAATTGTAAAGACATTCGGAAAATACTGTTTTGCACAAATTCTATTTACATCTTTGTAAAGACCTTCTTAATATAAATGCTGCACAAACACCTGTCAGCATTAACAACAACTACGACTCACCTTGCAAGGAACGGTATGTGGTTTGCCGATCTTGTTACCCCAGTATCCACGTCTGACTGGAATGATGGACAGTTTAGCCAAGATGATTGCACCTCGAATAGCTGTTGCTACTTCCTTGGAGCACTTCACGCCCAGACCAACATGACCGTTGTGGTCACCAATAGCAACAAAGGCCTGAAAGAAATTAATTGTACAAAAACGTGTTGGCACATTTCAAACAAATACAGGATCTCCATTTTAAATTTCTCCGACATTTTCTTTAAATTTACCCTTATTATCCAATAAACACCAAAACAAGGAAGTTTTTCATAGATTCTGTATTAAATTTCAGACCTTCAAATAACCAGAGTAATTTTATATTATACTCCTACTTTTTTACGAATACCATCAATTTTTTGAAATCAAGAGAGATTCAGGTAGTGTTCTTTTTTTTAAATCTATATTTATAAATGTCTTCCATCATTGTTTACTTTGAACTTGCCTTATTACTCATTTTGAATCTGACGAGTACATATTCATAATGACATTGCAGATAAATCATCTGGATCTCCGAGTGATTTTATGTGTAACTTTCATTAAGTTAAACAAAAATGATGCTTTTAAGAATATATCTGTATACCTTAAAACGGGTTCTCTGTCCAGCACGTGTCTGTTTCTGTACAGGCATAATCTTCAATACCTCATCCTTCAATGCAGGTCCCAAGAAGTAGTCGATAATTTCAAACTCCTGTAAATAAACAAGTAATGAAGTGAATCTGCAGAGATTTACGGCAGAACCGTTTTATATTTCCAGTTTATGCATGAGCAGTGAGACTAGGAAATTTGAACTTAACAGATAATGAAGCTCTTGTTTGGCACTTTCAAGTCTTCTCTGTTGCTTTCAAAGGACGAGTCCCAGTTCCTTAACTACTCTAAACAATGTTTTTTTTGGCAATTCCCTATGACCAAAGTATGTTTTCCTAGCTGTGAAAATCTTAGCTTTCTATGTTATAAATTCTGCACCTACAATAGAGCCACGACTCGGCCGATAGAGAATATCGTCGAGTATGTGGTACGAGAATACCGGTAGAGTATGCGGCATGACCGGTATACCTAGTCTAAAGTGGTCGCGTCGTAGCTCTATGGTAGGAACACACCACACAAGGTATGATGAATGGCGTTTACAGCACATTTTATGCTACATAAGACGCGTCTACTTTTTAGTGGTGGACCAGATCCTTCCTGAAACAATTGAATTGAATGTTGTTTAACGGCTCATCAACACAGTATAGGTTATTTAGAGCCGCCCCAGAGAGAGGGCAAGGATATATAGGAATCCGGAAACCAGCCCTACTCTTATTATCGAATAGATTCCTATGTTTCTTTAACGTGCTCGGAGGATAGACCGATAAAAGGGACCACCCGGTTTACGCCCCCATCAGACGGACGAGGCTAAGGGAAAGTGTCTTGCCCAAGAACTCACTGGCACCACAGAGGATTGAACCCGGGGTCTCCGGTTACAAATCCGCCGCGCTACCGACTGCGCCTCCAAAAACAAAGAAAATATTAAGAAATCGGATGCCTGGGCTAAAGAACTGACACACTACAACTAAGAGAACCCGAGTAGAGGTGGAAGGAGCTTCCATATATACAGCAATCTCTAGAGAATTGAAAGACCATGCAAGTATTGAACACATTATTAGTGAATCAGGAACAAAAACTTAAAAAAAGTCACCCAATATTGAAAAAAAAGTCACCCAATATTGAAATGTTTTGACATGCCCGAATAAAAGTAAACCATTTTGACAAAAATAAACTAAGCAAATGTCATGGATACTGCCTATACTATACGCCCAGTGTTTTTATGTGTTTTGTGAATGCAGCCTGTGCCTGTGCCATTGTGAAAAATAGCGGCATTTTTCTAGAAATTGTGAAATATTATAACAAATGAAAAAGAAACTTTTTTCACAGTTTAATATCCCTTGGTTTTAAGTTATGTTTTTGGTAAATACAGACTAGTTTTGACACCAGCTTATATTAAGACTAGTATCCTTACTGCCTGTTTTGTTTTTCTTCTTCAGATTGTGAATTTTTTAGATATAATTGTGAAAAAGTATACTTTTTGGCATTGTGAAAGGGCCGAATAACGGCCCAAAAATTAGGCATAAAAAAAACACTGACGCCCCTTGCAAATTATAAATTTATCCCCCGAATGGAGAATAAACTGGTTTTCCAATTACTTTGCGGTAAACCAAAGGGTACCAGTTGGTTTCCCGATTAGTCTACGGTATGCAAGAGAGTACCAGTTATATGGCAAATAGGACGAATTTATTTTTAAAATGTCAAATGTGTACGCTTTTTTAAATCACTCTTCTTTATTTACGGCAATATGTTGAAAATGATGAATTGTTTGAAATATCATTATTGTGTAGATTCGGCGACTGGTCTTGGATTTCAAGTAAACGTTCATTTTGTTTGAAAGTTTGAAAATAGGTGTATTGAAATTGGATAAAAAGGACACAATTCTTCTTTAAAAAGCGGAATGTATACAGACTTTCAATTAAAAACTCCTTCATTAATAAGCAATTTTCAAACAATGAATCGGTTATATTGGTATTGAAGAAGATGCGATAACTGGCATTTGATATAAAACTAGGTCAATGACCTTGAAGCTCCAAAGATCTTTGTGATAGCTAGATCAGCATTCCTGAAAATCAGTCCAGTAGTTTCGGAGGAGTAGTCGTTGCAAGTTTTTACTATGTACATCGTATATAAACAAAGATGGCCATCACAGCCATGTTTAATGTCAAATCAAATGTGAACAAGGAGGAACATCATGTCATGCTGATCATTTTAGAAAAAGTCCCATATCAATATCACTTATAGTTTTCAAGCAGCAGTCGCTACAAACTTGAGGTTTTTTAAAATATATATTTTTAGCTGTTGGTGGCCATCTTGGATTTCACATCAACTAGGATCAACTAGACATCATATCATGGGCAACATTCCTGTGAAGTTTCATGAAAATCCATCCAGTAGTTTCAGAGGAGTAGTTGCCGCAAAAAAAAGTTGACGGACTGACACCGCACCACGGCACAAACCAACATGATATTGAATGCAAATGGCGGATATATTGTGTAATCCGCGAATGTGGGTCGCAGGTAAAACACGGGTGTAACACAATATTCAATCGATTTTGAATATTATTTCTTCGCAACAAGTAAATTAAAAGGAAAACGGAAACGCCATTGCTAACCAACGGGACTGGTATAATACTGCATTTGCATAGTCGCCGTCGTGATCTTTTTAAAGCTAAAAAAAAAAAAACTAATGAAAAAAAGAATGGTCGTGGGGTACAAATCACGGTCGGGTCACAGAAAACTTTTTTCAGGCCTTATTTTTAAATTGATCTGACTCCCAAGTTTTTTTCATTCATGGAAATTGACTCACTGGAATAAAATTGTAGATAAAACACTGGGTTCCTGTGTAAAAATTGCAGGGCTTTTTTACACAAAATTGGGAAGAGGCCCAGGCCTGTCCATTTTGAGAAAAAGAACGCGCTTATTTCTCATTTTGGGAAAAATACAAGGTTTCATAAATCCAGTAAATATGACATTAATATACTTTATTTATATGGTCATCCATTATTTACCATAATTATTAACTTTTCTAAGTCGGAATTTACTTAGCAGACAAAAACACACTGCAGAATTCATGCTTTTTCTCGAATTCTGAGAGACTGCTGTTTTCCGATTGGGAAATATTTCTGCCACAGTTGGGAAAAAACAGTCCAATTTTCTGTTGGGAAGAGGCCCTTTACAGGCCTCTGTTATATAAGGTAAAAAAGCCCTGAATTGGGAACCAGCATGGTAACTTTTGCATGCGGAGGCCCAAAAGGAAGTACATTTGCATAGCCTGGTGCACTAATGTGCTCCACTCTAGGACTTCAAAACTGATTTCATAACATAAAAGAATCCCTAAGGCGTAGCAAAAAAATAACTTTGTTTCGGGCAACCCGACCCTACCTAGCTAAATCCGCCGATCCTAAAGTTTTTTTACCTTTCCCGAACAGAAAAAATAAATTCGGTATGAATTTAGCCCCATCCGACGTAAGCGTTTGTAAAACGATTTTTGATTGGCTGTTTTCAATTATTTGTCCAATCGTAACAGCGCGTAGACAGCGCGTAGAAAATCTGCATGTCAACATCCGTGCATCCAATATGGCGTCCGCATGGACAATACTGAATATATGGAGAAAGAAATGTGACCACGCCGAGGAAAGGCGATGTTTCCGGGTCCTCGCGGGCGATTTAACATTCGGTAAATTAGAGTCGCAGATGCGCTGCAGTCAAGAAGGGTTGATGGAGGTTCTCCCCGCTAAGAATGAAGGTATTTTTTAAACCGAAAGTAGTTTTCATTTCTGCTTTTTTAGCGAAAATATTGTACAGGTCCGATAGCGTCTCGAATGTCGGATATTGAAATTTAATGCAGGAATTTGTGTACGTTAAACAAATCTGAAAGCTAGCTTAGTTTGTATGAAATTCAAATAAATGTTTTAAATAGAGAGAAGCCTGGCCCGACAGTGACAGGCTCTTTTATATTGCATTGCATGTCAGAGTGGGTGGGGGATGTTGGAGACTTCGTACCATTACAACTTCGTGCCACGTATATCTCATCTGGGTCTGTACATCACAACAGAGGGACCTTAAGAAGTCATATAAGTCTGTGTTTCCCGTTTGTTGCACATGTTTAGAGAAGGGATTTAAACATCCCTGTTTCAGACCGTATGGTAAAAAATCAAAACTTGCATAAAAATACATTTGCCAAAGAATTATGTAGTATTTTGTTCTGTTTTATGCAAGAGGAAGATGTCTTTTGTAAAAGCAGAAATGTAAATAATTCAAGCTTTGGATCCCTGGGCCCGTGCTACTAAAACTTTTCATGCTCAACTGTTAGAATTTCTTGTTCAGACATCAAACCTTTACACGTTTTAATTTTTTCACTATGAAAGGGTGTCTTTAACAGGTTTTCTGTACATGATTTAAAGTCACTTGTAATGGACAATTTCATCAAAACAAATGGTGTAACTTCATTGTGATGTTCTCTTGTCTGTATTATTAAATCACAGTTTTTCTAGATTGTTGTGTATGTTGTTAAACACGATAAAACATTTTAAATGATAAAATTTTAATTATTAAAATTGTGAAAATATTTCGCATTTGTCTCGCCTTGTTGTTAAGGTAAAGATGACTCGACAATACCATTGACTTCATTTAATCATTACGTTGTTCGTAAACTACTGTACAAACAATTCCACTCAATGGAATGACAATGCCTAGTCCATCTGTCTGTCTGTCTGTTTTAATATCAAAGATAAGCAAATTATCAGCAATAGAATGGCAATGTCAAGTCCATCTCTCTGTCCGTCTGTATCAATATCAAAGATGAGCAAATTATCAGCAATATAATGGCAATGTCAAGTTCATCTGTCTGTCCGTCTGTATCAATATCAAAGATAAGCAAATTATCAGCAATAGAATGGCAATGTCTAGTCCATCTGTCTGTCCGTATCTATATTAAGGATAAGCAAATAAAATATGGTACTGCACTAGCATTTTTGAAAAGCCACACATTCCAGATTTAAACTTTTTATTCAAGTAAATCTTTGATACATGCATATTTTGTCAAATTCATTACAAACAAAGCCCCAACAACAATATGATATATCAGGGAGAGTTGAATGTAAAAAAAAACATGTAAACACACAACACAAAAAATAAAATAAAATAATTTCCCTACCTATCCTACCTACTGATTTTGGAGATGTTACCCTAAACAAACAATTTTTTTTGTTTGGCCTAATAGAGGTACCTTAACCTTCATCCAATTTTACTTAATTTTTTTTACTGATGTTGAAGTTTGATATTCAGGGCCGTCATGCGATTGTTTTTGGCCCATCCCCTCCCCTAAATGTATTTAATTTCCCCCCTTTTCCTGTGAAAATTTCCCTCTTAAAAAAAAAGAAAAAGTTATTAGAAATGTTTCAACTCCAAAACAGAAACAGCATACAATATGCAATGGTAAATTCTTGGTACCACTTAAATAATAAAAAAACACACACCAATTTGTGTTTCTTAGAAATTCCCATTTGATATGAAAACCAATATAAAATTCTCGTTGAGGGCCTGAAGGCCCTGGCCCCATTCCCTCAAAGTTCCCCCTGGCCCTGCTATTTTGTATTGAAGGGTTGAAATGTCCTCTTGGATTGGGACAGCTCCTTGCACTCTAACAATTAAGTGTATTATTATAACTATATGGACGAATTACCTTAATTGGAAGTGAGAATAGATAAATCTCTTCCAGAGACTTGATCTTCATGTCTTTTACAAGACGACCCAACTTCGTGACGGGCATCCATTCCTTGTCACCGTCTTTGCCTCCCCTGCCTCGGCCCCTTCCGCGTCCTCGACCACGGCCTCTACCGCGACCTCGTCCACGGTCACCACCCCTATCGCCACCGCCAAATCCTCCGCGGAAGCCACCTCGTCCTCGATCTCCACCGGCTGGTGCTGCGTCCGCCATTGCTGAGAAAGAAGTATTGAAACATTTAAAAGACTGCCTATGTCAATATATTCCATATTAAAACAAATAAAAACAGCTCTAAAAATTGCTGTCGTTGTTATTTTTTTCAGATAGTGAGGAATAAATGACTTCGAAACAATGATGCTATTGATATTCGTCGATTTTAACCGGAGTGAAAAATTAAGCACGTCTTTCTCTTACGTGATTTTTTATTGGAAAGGGAGATAATCGGATATCCGGTTTAACTTGATTAACAAATTTAGAAATCAGAATAAGTTCTTGTTTCCGTATAAATAATGGAGTACAGATTTAAAGGCTCCCCCTCGCCACCTTAATAAAACGGTCCATTTGGTACATATGTATGTCTTGGAAGAAACGTTTGGATCCCAGTATATGGAAAGCCTCGGCTGTCTTCTGTTGGCCTTTTGCATGTTGTGCAGTACACTTCCTAAGTTGTCCTGTGCATTTTCTAAGTTGTTATGTGCATTTAGTAAGTTGTTATGTGCATTTAGCAAATTGTTATGTGCATTTTCTAGGTTGTCATGTGCATTTTCTAAGTTGTCTTGTGCATTTTCTAAGTTGTTATGTGCATTTCGTAAGTTGTTATGTGCATTTTCCAAGTTGTTATGTACATTTCGTAGGTTGTTATGTGCATATTCTAAGTCGTCTTGTGCATTTTCTAAGTTGTTATGTGCGTTTCATAAGTTGTTATGTACATTTAGTAAGTTGTTATGTGCATTTCGTAGGTTGTTATGTGCATATTCTAAGTTGTCTTGTGCATTTTCTAAGTTGTTATTTGCATTTTCTAAGTTGTCATGTGCATTTCATAAGTTGTTATGTACATTTCGTTGTCTTGTCGTCGTTAAGTAGACTTTTTATCGGAATAAGTTTTGAAGGAAACACCGGTAGAAATGGCGGCTCCAGGAGCGGACGCTATGCTCTGCCTAGATAAAAGAAATTGGACTAGGTACATTATACAATAAATTCTTAGAACATAAAACTTGGTGGAGTTAATAAATATTGGTCTGAAAAAAAAAAAAAAAAAAAAAATAACGTGTTATTTATTTGTCCTTGTGTGTAGTCCTGAGGTTTATAGCCCTCCATCTTTTATACAATAGGACGTCCTAAAGGTATAGGTTCAATAGAGTCTGGACTTCACGTGTTATTTGTTGAAAACAAACATATTTTAAATACACTGGAACCTTTTTTCATGAAAACTTAAAATATGTTTGTTTTCAACAAATAGCACGTTAATATTACTTTTATTTAAATATATGTTTCAATTTATTATCATTATTATTGTTAGTTCCCAACACTGATGGGTAGGGGCTACGTGAGGTCGTCTTCTCCCTCCTCCCTCCACCATTTCTCCCTTCTCCCTCCCTTATCTCCCTTCTCCGCCCCCTTTTCTCTCTTCTCTCTCAGAGTACTGATAAACAAGGGACACAATCCATAAACGTATCTATCGTGGAGACAGAACGTGTGCGACAGACAAGATAATGGTCAATTAAGGATTTTGATAGGATATAGACTGTTTTACCCAAAACGACTCTCAAACTATGATAATTCTTCATCATTTTTTTTACAAACTTGCTATTTTAACAAACTCACGCCCCTTTCTCTCCCGACTCCCGCCCTCTTGTCTTCCGACCCCCACCTTGTCTCCCGGCCCCGTCCCTTATCTTCCGTACCCACGGCCACCTGTACCACACCTCCTGATACTGCCACCTGTGACCCGATCTATTGTTTTCAGACCAAGATTTATTAACTCCACGTCAGACAATCCCTTACACATTTTGAAATCAAAATGTTCTGTTCTAAGAATTTGTTGTATAATGTCCCTAGCTCAATTTTGTTAAAGTAGGCAGAGCATAGCGTTCGCTCCTGGAGCCGCTATTTCTACCGGTGTTTCCTTCAAAACCTATTCCGATAAAAAGTCTACTTAACGACGATTTGTAGTTTGCACAAGACAACTTACGAAATGCACATAACAACTTACTTAATGTACATAACAACTTACGAAACGCACATAACAACTTACAAACTGCACATAACAACTTACGAAATGCACAGGACAACTTACAAAATGCACATAACAACTTACAAAATGCACATAACAACTAACAAAATGCACATAACAACTTACAAAATGCACAAGACAACTTAGAATATGCACATAACAACTTACGAAAAGCACATAACAACTTAGAAAATGCATATAACAACTTAGAATATGCACCACATGACAACTTAAACAATGCAAAGAATAACTTAAACAATGCACATTACAACTTAAACAATGCACATCACAACTTACGAAATGCACATAACAACTTAGGAAATGCACAAGACAACTTAGAAAATGCACATAACAACTTACAAAATGCACATAACGACTTACGAAATGCAAAGAACAACTTAGAAAATGCACATAACAACTTACAATATGCACATAACAACTTACGAAATGCACAAGACAACTTAGAAAATGCACATAACAACTTACAAAATGCACGTAACGACTTACAAAATGCACATAATAACTTACGAAATGCACATAACAACTTAGAAAATGCACATAACAACTTACGAAATGCACAGGACAACTTAGAAAATGCACATAACAACTTACGAAAATCACAATTTAGAAAATGCACATAACAACTTAGAAAATGTACAGGACAACTAAGAAAATGCACATAACAACTTAGAAAATGCACATAACAACTTACAAAATGCACATAATAACTTACAAAATGCACATAACAACTTACGAAATGCACATAACAACTTACAATATGCACATAACAACTTACGAAATGCACAGGACAACTTAGAAAATGCACATAATAACTTACAAAATGCACATAACAACTTACGAAATGCACATAACAATTAACAAAATGCACATAACAACTTACGAAATGCACATAACAACTTAGAAAATGCACATAACAACTTACAAAATGCACATAACAACTTACGAAATGCACAGGACAACTTAGAAAATGCACATAACAACTTACAAAATGCACATAACAACTTACGAAATGCACATAACAACTTAGAAAATGCACATAACAACTTACGAAAATCACAACTTAGAAAATGCACATAACAACTTAGAAAATGCACAAGACCACTTGCAAAATGCACATAACAACTTAGAAAATGCACATGACAACATATAAAATACACATAACAACTTAGAAAATGCAAAGGACAACTTAGAAAATGCACATAACAACTTAGAAAATGCACAAGACGACTTGCAAAATGCACATAACAACTTAGAAAATGCACATGACAACATATAAAATGCACATAACAACTTACAAAATGCACATAATAACTTACGAAATGCACAGGATAACTTAGAAAATGCACATAACAACTTACAATATGCACATAACAACTTACGAAATGCACAGGTCAACTTAGAAAATGCACATAACAACTTACAAAATGCACATAACAACTTACGAAATGCACAGGACAACTTAGAAAATGCACATAACAACTTACAAAATGCACATAACAACTTACGAAATGCACATAACAACTTAGAAAATGCACATAACAACTTACGAAAATCACAACTTAGAAAATGCACATAACAACTTAGAAAATGCACAAGACGACTTGCAAAATGCACATAACAACTTAGAAAATGCACATGACAACAAATAAAATGCACATAACAACTTAGAAACCGCACAGGACAACTTAGAAAATGCACATAACAACTTACTAAATGCACATAACAACTTACGAAATTCACATCATAACTTAGAAAATGCACATAACAACTTAGAAAATGCACAGGACAACTTAGAAAATGTACATAACAACTTAGAAAATGCACAAGACGACTTGCAAAATGCACATAACAACTTAGAAAATGCACATGACAACATATAAAATGCACATAACAACTTACAAAATGCACATAATAACTTACGAAATGCACAGGATAACTTAGAAAATGCACATAACAACTTACAATATGCACATAACAACTTACGAAATGCACAGGTCAACTTAGAAAATGCACATAACAACTTACAAAATGCACATAACAACTTACGAAATGCACAGGACAACTTAGAAAATGCACATAACAACTTACAAAATGCACATAACAACTTACGAAATGCACATAACAACTTAGAAAATGCACATAACAACTTACGAAAATCACAACTTAGAAAATGCACATAACAACTTAGAAAATGCACAAGACGACTTGCAAAATGCACATAACAACTTAGAAAATGCACATGACAACAAATAAAATGCACATTACAACTTAGAAAATGCACAGGACAACTTAGAAAATGCACATAACAACTTACTAAATGCACATAACAACTTACGAAATTCACATCATAACTTAGAAAATGCACATAACAACTTAGAAAATGCACAAAACGACTTACAAAGCCTACTGCACAAAATGCAAAAGGCCAACAGAAGGCAGCCGAGGCTTTCCATATCTGTTGGCCTTTTGCATTTTGTGCAGTACGCTTTGTAAGTTTTGTGCATTTTCTAAGTTGTTATGTGCATTTTCTAAGTTGTGATGTGCATTTCGTAAGTTGTTATGTGCATTTCGTAAGTTGTTATGTGCATTTTCTAAGTTGTCCTGTGCATTTTCTAAGTTGTTATGTGCATTTAGTAAGTTGTTATGTGCATTTAGTAAGTTGTTATATGCATTTTATATGTTGTCATGTGCATTTTCTAAGTTGTCCTGTGCATTTTCTAAGTTGTGATTTTCGTAAGTTGTTATGTGCATTATCTAAGTTGTCCTGTGCATTTCGTAAGTTGTTATGTGCATTTTTTAAGTTGTCCTGTGCATTTCGTAAGTTGTTAAGTGCATTTTATAAGTTGTTATGTGCATTTTGTAAGTTGTTTTGTGCATTTTCTAAGTTGTCCTGTGCATTTCCTAAGTTGTTATGTGCATTTTGTAAGTTGTGATGTGCATTTCGTAAGTTATCCTGTGCATTTCGTACGTTGTTATGTGCATTTTGTAAGTTGTTATGTGCATTTTCTAAGTTGTCTTGTGCATTTCCTAAGTTGTTATGTGCATTTCGTAAGTTGTGATGTACATTGTTTAAGTTGTTCATTGCATTGTTTAAGTTGTCATGTGCATATTCTAAGTTGTTATGTGCATTTTCCAAGTTGTTATGTGCTTTTCGTAAGTTGTTATGTGCATATTCTAAGTTGTCTTGTGCATTTACTAAGTGGTTATGTGCATTTTCTAAGTTGTCCTGTGCATTTCGTAAGTTGTTATGTGCATTTTCTAAGTTGCTATGTGCATTTTCTAAGTTGTCTTGTGCATTTCCTAAGTTGTTATGTGCATTTTGTAAGTTGTGATGTGCATTGTTTAAGTTGTGATGTGCATTGTTTAAGTTGTTCTGTGCATTGTTTAAGTTGTCATGAGCATATTCTAAGTTGTTATGTGCATTTTCTAAGTTGTTATGTGCATTTTCTTAATTATTATGTGCGTTTCGTAAGTTGTTATGTACATTTATTAAGTTGTTAAGTGCATTTCGTAAGTTGTCTTGTGCAAACTACAAGTCGTCGTTAAGTAGACTTTTTATCGGAATAGGTTTTGAAGGAAACACCGGTAGAAATGGCGGCTCCAGGAGCGAACGCTTTGCTCTGCCTACTTTAACAAAATTGGGCTAGGTACATTATACAATAAATTCTTAGAACAGAAAATTGATTTCAAAACGTGTAAGGGATTGTCTGACGTGGAGTTAATAAATCTTGGTCTGAAAACAATAGATCAGGTCACAGGTGGCAGTATCAGGAGGTGTCGTACAGGTGGCCGTGGGTACGGAAGATAAGGGGCGGGACGGGAGACAAGGGTGGGGGTCGGAAGAGGACGGGAGTCTGGAGAGAAAGGGGCGTGAGGTTTTTAAAATAGGAAGTTTGTAAAAAAAAAATGATGAAGAATTATCATAGTTTGAGAGTCGTTTTGGGTAAAACAGTCTATATCCTATCAAAATCCTTAATTGACTATTATCTTGTCTGCCGTACACGTTCTGTCTCCACGATAGATACGTTTATGGATTTCGTCCCTTGTTTATCAGTACTGTGAGAGAGAAGAGAGAAAAGGGGACGGAGAAGGGAGAAATGGGGGAGGGAGGAGGGAGAAGACGACCTCACGTAGCCCCTACCCATCAATAATTGGAACTAACAAATAATAATGATAATAAATTGAAAAATATATTTAAATTTATAGTAATATTAACGTGCTATTTGTTGAAAACAAACATATTTTAAGTTTTCCTGAAAAAAAGGTTCCAGTGTATTTAAAATATGTTTGTTTTCAACAAATAACACGTGAAGTCCAGACTCTATTGAACCTATACCTTTAGGACGTCCTATTGTATAAAAGATGGAGGGCTATAAACCTTAGGACTACACACAAAGATAAACAAATAACACGTTATTTTTTTATTTATTTATTTTAATTTATTTTATTCAGACCAAGATTTATCAAAATTTATTGTATAATGTAACTAGCCCAATTTCTTTTATCTTGGCAGAGCATAGCGTCCGCTCCTGGAGCCGCTATTTCTACCGGTGTTTCCTTCAAAACTTATTCCGATAAAAAGTCTACTTAACGACGACTTGTAGTTTGCACAAGACAACTTATGAAATGTACATAACAACTTATGAAATGCACATGACAACTTAGAAAATGCACATAACAACTTAGAAAATGCACAAGACAACTTAGAATATGCACATAACAACCTACGAAATGCACATAACAACTTACAAAATGCGCATAACAACTTAGAAAATGCACAAGACAACTTAGAATATGCACATAACAACCTACGAAATGCACATAACAACTTACTTAATGTACATAACAACTTACGAAACGCACATAACAACTTAGAAAATGCACAAGACAACTTAGAATATGCACATAACAACCTAAGAAATGCACATAACAACTTACTAAATGTACATAACAACTTGAAAAATGCACATAACAACTTATGAAATGCACATAACAACTTAGAAAATGCACAAGACAACTTAGAATATGCACATAACAACCTAAGAAATGCACATAACAACTTAGAAAATGCACATAACAACTTGGAAAATGCAAATGACAACTTAGAATATGCACAAGACAACCTAGAAAATGCACATAACAACTTACTAAATGCACAGGACAACTTAGGAAGCGTACTGCACAAAATGCAAAAGGCCAACAAAAGGCAGCCGAGGCTTTCCATAAACAGAAGGCAGCCCTTTATGTCGTCATACTGGTGTGTGTAGTTGCTGCACTAGGTGACAGGGGTGTACCTGGGCATACTCCTATACGCCCGTGCGTATAATTCCGAGTTGGGTGTTTTAAAAAATGAAACAGCTAAAATGCAAATAAATAGTCAAGCCGAAGGGAGTTAGGGTGAGGGGTGTATAATTTAGTAAATGGAATAATCGCAAAATAAATTGAAAATACGTTTCTAAGTCGCTCAAAACTACTTATTTAATGTTCAATTTTTCCAAAAAAAATCCAGGCCCCCACCCCCCCCCCCCCCCCGCACTCCCACCAGCAGGAGGGAAACACCCCTTCCCACACCCTCCCCCGTGCGTACACCCAAAAACACTCCGGGTACGCACCTGGGTGCGTGCTGCTCAGGCAGCGGGATAATTGTACGTGTTCACTCCTAAAACTGCACTTGTCCTCCAAACTTCTCTGCGGAGCTAATTTGAAGTAAATGCGTATGAAACCCACCACACCACACACAAAAAACACCAAACCCACCCCACCGCACACAAAAAAACACCAAACCCACCCACACAGCACACAACAAACACAAAAGAAACCGTACCTGTAAATTAGCATAGTGAATGAGCCGCGGGTTGAATGATGCAAAAGGTAAAACTCGTTAAAAATACGTCTTCATTAGTATTAATACAGTAAACTAAATATTTCATAAAAATCATCATGCGCATTTAATCAACATACGTAATAGACGGTAAATATACTAGCATATCATAGAAGATGATAAAGTCTTTTTTTTTCTTTTTTCTTTTTGTAGAAAACGTACAAAACGTCGTAACTGTGGACATGCAGCATCCGCAGTAAAAGGCGACTGTCACACAGTTTGGACATGTGTTCCGTCCCGGCAGCAACCGACACGTCCATCCGTCTGAACCTGGTGTCATGAAGAAAACTATAGTGAAGTGCCAGACCTGTATGTCTGTGTCAATCATATTAAACAGACAGGTCGTCGCTATTTAAATTAAATAATTACTATATTATAACAGTGAATTATTATAGTGTAAATATAATTTAATCACAGGTGAAGGAAGCTGGTCAATTATTATAGTGTAAATATAATTTAATCAAGGTAAAGGAAGCTGGTCAATTATTAGTTATTATAGTGTAAATATAATTTAATCACAGGTAAAGGAAGCTGGTCAATTATTATAGTGTAAATATAATTTAATCACAGGTGAAGGAAGCTGGTCAATTAATATAGTGTAAATATAATGTAATCACAGGTGAAGGAAGCTGGTCAATTAATATAGCGTAAATATAATTTAATCACAGGTGAAGGAAGCTGGTCAATTATTATAGCGTAAATATAATTTAACAGGTGAAGGAAGCTGGGAAATTAATATAGAGTAAATATAATTTAATCACAGGTGAAGGAAGCTGGTCAATTATTATAGGACTAACATAAGATCAGCTGTATCTTTTTTCAGACCGTAAACATATAATTTAAACTTCTCCGGCCATGTTTTATTTCATGAACATATTTATGTTTATTTAAATCTAATTCAATACACAACAATAGATATTTACAATTCACACATTGCAATATCTGTGAAAAGCGAGAATAAGATTTTATTTGATGACGTAGAAAACCTGAACAGGTAAATGAATCCACAGGTAATTGTATTTATCCAATTCAGATTTACCTCATTTCCCCGTAGCAGACACGCAGTGGTAAAAGTAGTATCTACGTCATGCAAATAATATTGATTTTTACGTACAACTTAGCAGCGATTTTAAGTATATGTTTTTCTCCGGGACTGTCAAGAAATGTTCGTATGATGTTTAAGAGTTAAATTTGTTAATTGATAATACTATAAAAATGGTGGCCATTCATCTTTAATCACAGGTAAAGGAAGCTGGCAAGTTTCACATATTTCGATCTGCGAGCGAAATCGTCGAGGAGGCAATCCGTGAACACATCTTGCCGGCAGACGTTGGACTCTTCAACCCGGAGTTAGTGTCACGTGCTGCAAACCGATTCCCAACTAGTATGCGACCTGCCGAAATACCTCGAATTCGCTGTAAGTATAACATTGACTGAGTAACATTTAAAGGTTCTTTTGTAAATTGACTGAATGAATACATTGACACGTACTGTTGCAATATTGTTATTTTAAAATATTGAGAGATACTCCATGTATAATGGAGAGAACTGTAACTAATGTAATAACTTGTAGTTCAATCCATTTGCATATGTTGCTATGAATATTGTGATGCTGAATTGATGTATTGTAACATATCTACAATAAAATATTATTGAACTTAATATTGTTATTTTAACTCAATCTGAGTATTTATTACACCTGGTAAACACCGACTTCATTCAATGCGAAGACTTTCTAGTGGCCGACATTCTCGGCATTTAATTTCCACTGGACACAGGCAGTGTGTCACCATGTCCAGGATTGCGGTCTGAAGCCGACATACAGTCAGCGGGCCGCAGTGAATGGCTACATACGACAGTTGCTTGCCCTCCCTTTCATGCCAGCTAGACACATTCCACCAATCTCTACCCAGACTGAGAGTACACTGGTTCCTCATTTGACTCTGTCAACGTCAACAAAAGTAGGGCAAAGTTTTAGGTCACGTGATTATTCAAAAACGTTATGACGATGTTTATAATAAATACTTTTGCGTGATCATATAAACCTATATTAAATAATTTCAATTTTTATTTCTATGAGTTTTTTTTTTTTTTCGTAATTTCTGCTATCGAGCTTCGGTTTGAAATGTTTACATAATTATGCGTTTCGATTGAGGAGACCTAAGTACGTATTATTTTTTTAGCAAAATAGTCCCGATTAAAACTAAATTGTTTTCATGCATTATTTCTTGTGCAAATATAATTTGCAGATATTCTGAAAATTATATTTGCACAAGAAATAAATAAGTTTCAGGTAAACATATTCCAATTTAACAGTTTTTACCAAAATCCTGTAATTTAGTTAGTGCAAGGAACGATAACTCTGCGTGGAGACTGACATTCCACCGACATTCATTGAGTTAAAGGGGCAAGCCAACACCAAACCACTAAAGAATCGATGAGGAATCACGTGTTCGATGTTCGGTCATGGTCGGTTTTTGTCTGCATCATCAGAACCAACAATGGTTAATAATAGAAGGTACGCTTATTTGTATGTTTTTCTTTGTTTTGGCTATTCGCGGATCGAACTTTGCAAAGCCTTTTGCTCTATCTTCGTGAACGCTAGTATAAACCTAGTTTTTAATTAACTTATTGAAAATAGTATTGCTATTTTTATTACCAGTGTGGCACTACAGGCTAAACCAACGAGACGGTCATATCGGGATAACGTTTTACCCTCTAGTCCCTCTCCTGCGAAAGGAGGCAGAGCTCGTGAAACAACAGTCCCGTCTAGTCACCGACAATCTGCCGACTGTGTGTGTGTGTAGTTCTAAGGTTTATAGTCCCTCCGCCAATATACTCAATGAGCCTTAGGGCGCACCGATGTGGGTACAGTAAAGTCTGGACTTGACAATCTGCTGACTAGGGAGACCAGAACGAGATATACAAAGCTCGAGGAAAGCATCCAGAAGTTGTGGAGCAGATATTCCGACGATGAAATTACCACAGCTCAGTTATTGAGAGGCTGCGCCCGTCAGTATGCTCCGTCAGATGTTGATGGCAACCAGGCGGCAGTAACAGACAATTAGGCTAGTTATGTTGTATACAATTACGCTTTATATTTATTGCACAATATTGTATTTTGCTTGAGAAAAAAATAAAATAATAATAACAAACAAAAGAAAAATCAAAAAAATAAATTAGTAATGGTTGGTCAATGGATGGTATATGTAAAATGAATACATTGCATATCTACTGTCAAGTCCTTGTTACATCTCCTTGTCGGTACTAACTGGAAACAGCATATTTATATTTGCTAAATATAAATGTGTTGGCTGACGTAACAGGGCGCATCTAGATACACAAAGCAAATAACTTTATAAACATACTGGTTTCCTTGAATATATGACAAACTTGGGAAAATTCCCCTCCTAATTAGGGAAATTATCAGTAATTTTTATATAAAATCATTCATCTTTAAGAATGATCTGGTATAATATGATTATATTTACTAATTTTCCGTTATTACAACAAAAATATAATAAATTAATAAATGGTGGGCGGAACGACTTTGGCGGACGTTTCGACTACGAGTATGTGCAAAATGACGATGGTCGAAACAACATGGTATGCGAACGGGATTGTAGGCGAAACGACCAGGGACCATTAATTCGTACGCGCTAAATCAGCTATTTTATCCTATTTTGTATACAGGCTACAACAATCAAAATACAACACGTTTAGTAGGGAAATCTTTTCTAAAGTCCATTACACGCGTCCCTTAGTCAAAAAAATGTGCTTTGAACTATTCTAACGATAGAACAAATGCAAGTTACGGGAAGAGTCTGTCCCTTTAAACTGAAAGTAAATACATACGCTGTAAAAGAGGTAAACAAATAATGAAAACAACAACATCATCATCCGTAAACGAAATTTCATTAGCAATTAATTTATTATCAATAGTCATAAAATAATGAAAACAAACTAACAAATATTAAAAAACAACAACATATTTTATAAAATATTTATCATTATTAGTACATTATCGTTAATCTTCTAATACTGTAAATAATGTATTCTATCAATATTTTATATCAATTATAACATTTCTGTTTCGGTAATTCTATGATCTATTCCGGTATATTTCGGTAAATAGGTCTATTCCGGTAATTCTATATATGCACCGAATATGTGTTGTTTTCTAGATCTGACAGCACTTTGTACTCTACTGAAATAAGTCGTGTATTGTTTATTGTTTTGATCTCCTCCAATAAAGCTTAAAAGTAGGTATGTGAAGCTGTCTCAACTAACACCATCGCCTGTACCAACTAACCTGTTGTGTGTTCGGGGGTTGGGAATAGGGGAGCGGGGGCAGGTTAATTGTGGCTTTAATACCACTCATGTTTAGGCAAATTTATACGTGTTTCTCAAACCTTGAAGTAACACTGTTCTGTACGTTTTTGCTGGTAGAGGGGATATTGTCACAATGTTCTTACTCCCTGATTAAACCCTCTACACACCTACACGCGTACTGAAGTTGATCCCGACTCCTCTCAAAAAACAATGTTTCTGTTCAAGGCCGCGCTTAGTATAGGACATTACTGAAGTTGATCCCGACCCCTCTCAAATACCAATGTTTCTGTTCAAGGCCACGCTTAGTATAGGACATTACTGAAGTTGATCCCGACCCCTCTCAAATACTAATGTTTCTGTTCAAGGCCGCGCTTAGTATAGGACATTACTGAAGTTGATCCCGACCCCTCTCAAATACTAATGTTTCTGTTCAAGGCCGCGCTTAGTATAGGACATTACTGAAGTTGATCCCGACCCCCTCTCAAATACCAATATTTCTGTTCAAGGCCGCGCTTAGTATAGGACATTACTGAAGTTGATCCCGACCCCTCTCAAATACCAATGTTTCTGTTCAAGGCCACGCTTAGTATCGGACATTACTGAAGTTGATCCCGACCCCCTCTCAAATACCAATGTTTCTGTTCAAGGCCGCGCTTAGTATAGGACATTACTGAAGTTGATCCCGACCCCTCTCAAATACCAATGCTTCTGTTCAAGGCCACGCTTAGTATAGGACATTACTGAAGTTGATCCCGACCCCTCTCAAATACCAATGTTTCTGTTCAAGGCCACGCTTAGTATATGACATTACTAAAGTTGATTCCGACCCCTCTCAAATACCAATGTTTCTGTTCAAGGACGTTACTGAAGTTGATCCCGACCCCTCTCAAATACCAATATTTCTGTTCAAGGCCACGCTTAGTATAGGACATTACTGAAGTTGATCCCGACCCCTCTCAAACACCAATATTTCTGTTCAAGGCCACGCTTAGTATAGGACATAACTAAAGTTGATACCGACCACCTCTCAAATACCAATGTTTCTGTTCAAGGCCGTGCTTAGTATAGGACATAACTGAAATTGATCCCGATCCCCTCTCAAATACCAATGTTTCTGTTCAAGGCCGCGCTTAGTATAGGACATTACTGAAGTTGAACCCGACCCCTCTCAAATACCAATGTTTCTGTTCAAGGGAGCGCTTAGTATAGGACATTATTGAAGTTGATCCTGACCCCCTCTCAAATACCAATGCTTCTGTTCAAGGCCACGCTTAGTATAGGACATTACTGAAGTTGATCCCGACCCCTCTCAAATACCAATGCTTCTGTTCAAGGCCACGCTTAGTATAGGACATTACTGAAGTTGATCCCGACCCCCTCTCAAATACCAATGCTTCTGTTCAAGGCCACGCTTAGTATAGGACATTACTGAAGTTGATCCCAACCCCTCTCAAATACCAGTTCTTCTGTTCAAGGCCGCGCTTAGTATAGGACATTATTGAAGTTGATTCCGACCCCTCTCAAATACCAATGTTTCTGTTCAAGGCCGCGCTTAGTATAGGACATTACTGAAGTTGATCCCGACCCCCTCTCAAATACCAATGTTTCTGTTCAAGGCCGCGCTTAGTATAGGACATTACTGAAGTTGATCCTGACCCCCTCTCAAATACCAATGCTTCTGTTCAAGGCCAGGCTTAGTATAGGACATTATTGAAGTTGATCCCGACCCCTCTCAAATACCAATGTTTCTGTTCAAGGCCGCGCTTAGTATAGGACATTACTGAAGTTGATCCCGACCCCCTCTCAAAAACCAATGTTTCTGTTAAAGGCCGCGCTTAGTATAGGACATTACTGAAGTTGATCCCGACCCCCTCTCAAATACCAATGTTTCTGTTCAAGGCCGCGCTTAGTAAAGGACATTACTGAAGTTGATCCCGACCCCTCTCAAATACCAATGTTTCTGTTCAAGGCCATGCTTAGTATAGGACATTACTGAAGTTGATCCCGACCCCTATCAAATACCAGTGCTTCTGTTCAAGGCCGCGCTTAGTATAGTTCATTACTGAAGTAAGTTGATCCCGACCCCTCTCAAATACCAATGTTTCCCGTTAGTATAAGACATTACTGAAGTTGATCCCGACCCCTCTCAAATACCAATGTTTCTGTTCAAGGCCGCGCTTAGTATAGGACATTACTGCAGTTGATCCTGACCCCCTCTCAAATACCAATGTTTCTGTTCAAGGCCGCGCTTAGTATAGGACATTACTGAAGTTGATCCCGACCCCTCTCAAATACCAATGTTTCTTTTCAAGGCCGCGCTTAGTATAGGACATTACTGAAGTTGATCCTGACCCCCTCTCAAATACCAATGCTTCTGATCAAGGCCACGCTTAGTATAGGACATTACTGAAGATGATCCCGACCCCTCTCAAATACCAATATTTCTGTTCAAGGCCACGATTAGTATAGGACATTACTGAAATTGATCCCGATCCCCTCTCAAATACCAATGTTTCTGTTCAAGGCCGCGCTAAGTATAGGACATTACTGAAGTTGATCCCGACCCCTCTCAAAAACCAATGTTTCTGTTCAAGGCCACGCTTAGTATAGGACATTATTGAAGTTGATCCCGACCCCTCTTAAATACCAATGTTTCTGTTCAAGGCCGCGCTTAGTATAGGACATTACTGAAGTTGATCCTGACAACCTCTCAAATACCAATGCTTCTGTTCAAGGCCACGCTCAGTATAGGACATTACTGAAGTTGATCCCGACCTTTCTCAAATACCAATATTTCTGTTCAAGGCCGCGCTTAGTATAGGACATTACTGAAGTTGATCCCGACCCCTCTCAAATACCAATGTTTCTGTTCAAGGCCGCGCTTAGTATAGGACATTACTGAAATTGATCCCGACCCCTCTCAAATACCAATGTTTCCCCTTAGTATGGGACATTACTGAAGTTGATCCCGACCCCTCTCAAATATCAATGTTTCTGTTCAAGGCCGCGCTTAGTATAGGACATTACTGAAGTTGATCCTGACTCCTCTCAAATACCAATGTTTCTGTTCAAGGCCGCGTTTAGTATAGGACATTACTGAAGTTGATCCCGACCCCTCTCAAAAACCAATGTTTCTGTTCAAGGCCACGCTTAGTATAGGACATTACCGAAGTTGATCCCGACCCCCTCTCAAATACCAATGTTTCTATTCAAGGCCGCGCTTAGTATAGGACATTACTGAAGTTGATCCCGACCCCCTCTCAAATACCAGTGCTTCTATTCAAGGCCACGCTTAGTATAGGACATTACTGAAGTTGATCCCGATCCCCTCTCAAAAACCAATGTTTCTGTTCAAGGCCGCGCTTAGTATAGGACATTACTGAAGTTGATCTCGACCCCTTTCAAATACCAATGTTTCTGTTCAAGGCCGCGCTTAGTTAAAGACATTACTGAAGTTGATCCCGACCCCCTCTCAAATACCAATGTTTCTGTTCAAGGCCGCGCTTAGTATAGGACATTACTGAAGTTGATCCCGACCCCCTCTCAAATACCAATGTTTCTGTTCAAGGCCGCGCTTATTAAAGGACATTACTGAAGTTGATCCCGACCCCTCTCAAATACCAGTGTTTCTGTTCAAGGCCACGCTTAGTATAAGACATTACTGAAGTTGATCCCGACCCGTCTCAAATACCAGTGCTTCTGTTCAAGGTCGCGCTTATTATAGGACATTACTGAAGTTGATCCCGACCCCTCTCAAAAACCAATGTTTCTGTTCAAGGCCGTGCTTGGTATAGGACATTACTGAAGTTGATACTGACCCCCTCTCAAATACCAATGCTTCTGTTCAAGGCCGCGCTTAGTATAGGACATTACTGAAGTTGATTCTGACTCCCTCTCAAATACAAATGCTTCTGTTCAAGGCCAGGCTTAGTATAGGACATAACCGAAGTTGATCCCGACCCCTCTCAAATACCAATGTTTCTGTACAAGGCCGCGCTTAGTATAGGACATTACTGAAGTTGATCCCGATCCTCTCTCAAAAACCAATGGTTCTGTTCAAGGCCGCGCTTAGTATAGGACATTACTGAAGTTGATCCCGACCCCCTCTCAAATACCAATGTTTCTGTTCAAGGCCGCGCTTAGTAAAGGACATTACTGAAGTTGATCCCGACCCCTCTCAAATACCAATGTTTCTGTTCAAGGCCACGCTTAGTATAGGACATTACTGAAGTTGATCCCGACTCCTCTGAAATACCAGTGCTTCTGTTCAAGGCCGCGCTTAGTATAGGACATTACTGAAGTAAGTTGATCCCGACCCCTCTCAAATACCAATGTTTCCCCTTAGTATAAGACATTACTGTAGTTGATCCCGACCCCTCTCAAATACCAATGTTTCTGTTCAAGGCCGCGCTTAGTATAGGACATTACTGAAGTTGATCCTGACCCCCTCTCAAATACCAATGTTTCTTTTCAAGGCCGCGCTTAGTATAGGACATTACTGAAGTTGATCCCGACCCCTCTCAAATACCAATGTTTCTGTTCAAGGCCGCGCTTAGTATAGGACATTACTGAAGTTGATCCTGACCCCCTCTCAAATACCAATGCTTCTGTTCAAGGCCACGCTTAGTATAGGACATTACTGAAGTTGATTCCGACCCCTCTCAAATACCAATGTTTCTGTTCAAGGCCGCGCTTAGTATAGGACATTACTGAAGTTGATCCCGACCCCTCTCAAAAACCAATGTTTCTGTTCAAGGCCACGCTTAGTATAGGACATTAATGAAGTTGATCCCGACCCCTCTCAAATACCAATGTTTCTGTTCAAGGCCGCGCTTAGTATAGGACATTACTGAAGTTGATCCTGAGCCCCTTTCAAATACCAATGTTTCTGTTCAAGGCCGCGCTTAGTATAGGACATTACTGAAGTTGATCCCAACCCCCCTCAAATACCAATATTTCTGTTCAAGGCCACGCTTAGTACAGGACATTACTGAAGCTGATCCCGACCCCTCTCAAATACCAATGTTTCTGTTCTAGGCCGCGCTTATTATAGGACATTACTGAAGTTGATCCCGACCCCTCTCAAATACCAATGTTTCTGTTCAAGGCCGCGCTTAGTATAGGACATTACTGAAGTTGATCCTGACCCTCTCAATACCAATGTTTCTGTTCAAGGCCGCGTTTAGTATAGGACATTACTGAAGTTGATCCCGACCCCTCTCAAAAACCAATGTTTCTGTTCAATGCCACGCTTAGTATAGGACATTACTGAAGTTGATCCCGACCCCCTCTCAAATACCAATGTTTCGGTTCAAGGCCGCGCTTTGTATAGGACATTACTGAAGTTGATGGTGCAGGATAGGGCATACACATACTCATTCATATTTATTACAAGGTGAGCAATTACCAGAATGTATACCCTGCTTTGCACCGTTAACGGTCAAACACATCTTATTGGAATGGGTAGACTTTGATCCTATGCGTCAAAGGTACTACAATGTTAATACTATGAAAGAGTTATTTGATACTGTAGATTTGAGTCTTGTTTTAGATTTCCTAAAAGTGATCAGACTATATAAATCATTATAATGTGTTCTTGTATATATTTACTTGTTTATTTGCCCGTTGACGGGCATTTGTTGATTTACATACATAGTTTATATTACACCTTATCATCCCTTATTTTTTTATAGTTTTATCTTTATATATTTACACTAATTTTTAAATAATACTTCATTTTTCATCAATTTTTCCGCACAATATGATCTATTTATGTGTCGACGTGCCGTAAAACACCATTCATTCATTCATTACTGAAGTTGATACCGACCCCTCTCAAAAACCAATGTTTCTGTTCAAGGCCACGCTTAGTATAGGACATTACTGAAGTTGATCCCGACCCCCTCTCAAATACCAGTGTTTCTGTTCAAGACCGCGCTTAGTATAGGACATTACTGAAGTTGATCCCGACCCCTCTCAAATACCAATGTTTCTGTTCAAGGCCACGCTTAGTATAGGACTTCACTGAAGTTGATCCCGACCCCTCTCAAATACCAATGTTTCTGTTCAAGGCCACGCTTAATATAGGACATTACTGAAGTTGATCCCGACCCCTCTCAAAAACCAATGTTTCTGTTCAAGGCCACGCTTAGTATAGGACATTAATGAAGTTGATCGCGACCCCTCTCAAAAACCAATGTTTCTGTTCAAGGCCGCGCTTAATATAGGACATTACTGAAGTTGATCCTGACTCCTCTCAAATACCAATGTTTCTGTTCAAGGCCACGCTTAGTATAGGACATTACTGAAGTTGATCCTGACTCCTCTCAAATACCAGTGTTTCTGTTCAAGGCCGCGCTTAGTTAAAGACATTACTGAAGTTGATCGCGACCCCTCTCAAAAACCAATGTTTCTGTTCAAGGCCGCGCTTAGTATAGGACATTACTGAAGTTGATCGCGACCCCTCTCAAAAACCAATGTTTATGTTCAAGGCCACGTTTAGTATAGGACATTACTGAAGTCGATCCTAACTCCTCTCAAATACCAATGTTTCTGTTCAAGGCCGCGTTTAGTATAGGACATTACTGAAGTTGATCCCGACCCCTCTCAAAAACCAATGTTTCTGTTCAAGGCCACGCTTAGTATAGGACATTAATGAAGTTGATCGCGACCCCTCTCAAAAACCAATGTTTTTGTTCAAGGCCGCGCTTAGTATAGGACATTACTGAAGTTGATCCTGACTCCTCTCAAATACCAATATTTCTGTTCAAGGCCGCGTTTAGTATAGGACATTACTGAAGTTGATCCCGACCCCTCTCAAAAACCAATGTTTCTGTTCAAGGCCACGCTTAGTATAGGACATTACCGAAGTTGATCCCGACCCCCTCTCAAATACCAATGTTTCTTTTCAAGGCCGCGCTTAGTATAGGACATTACTGAAGTTGATCCCGACCCCCTCTCAAATACCAATGCTTCTATTCAAGGCCACGCTTAGTATAGGACATTACTGAAGTTGATCCCGATCCCCTCTCAAAAACCAATGTTTCTGTTCAAGGCCGCGCTTAGTATAGGACATTACTGAAGTTGATCCCGACCCCTTTCAAATACTAATGTTTCTGTTCAAGGCCGCGCTTAGTTAAAGACATTACTGAAGTTGATCCCGACCCCTCTCAAACACCAATGTTTCTGTTCAAGGCCACGCTTAGTATAGGACATTACTGAAGTTGATCCCGACCCCTTTCAAATATCAGTGCTTCTGTTCAAGGCCACGCTTAGTATAGGACATTACTGAAGTTGATCCTGACCCCCTCTCAAATACCAATGCTTCTGTTCAAGGCCACGCTTAGTATAGGACATTACTGAAGTTGATCCCGACCCCTCTCAAATACCAATGTTTCTGTTCAAGGCCGCGCTTAGTATAGGACATTACTGAAGTTGATCCCGACCCCCTCTCAAAAACCAATGTTTCTGTTCAAGGCCGCGCTTAGTATAGGACATTACTGAAGTTGATCCTGACTCCTCTCAAATACCAATGTTTCTGTTCAAGGCCGCGTTTAGTATAGGACATTACTGAAGTTGATCCCAACCCCTCTCAAAAACCAATGTTTCTGTTCAAGGCCACGCTTAGTATAGGACATTACCGAAGGTGATCCCGACCCCCTCTCAAATACCAATGTTTCTCTTCAAGGCCGCGCTTAGTATAGGACATTACTGAAGTTGATCCCGACCCCCTCTCAAATACCAATGCTTCTATTCAAGGCCACGCTTAGTATAGGACATTACTGAAGTTGATCACGATCCCCTCTCAAAAACCAATGTTTCTGTTCAAGGCCGCGCTTAGTATAGGACATTACTGAAGTTGATCCCGACACCTTTCAAATACCAATGTTACTGTTCAAGGCCGCGCTTAGTTAAAGACATTACTGAAGTTGATCCCGACCCCTCTCAAAAACCAATGTTTCTGTTCAAGGCCACGCTTAGTATAGGACATTAATGAAGTTGATCGCGACCCCTCTCAAAAACCAATGTTTCTGTTCAAGGCCGCGCTTAGTATAGGACATTACTGAAGTTGATCCCGACCCCTCTCAAAAACCAATGTTTCTGTTCAAGGCCACGCTTAGTATAGGACATTAATGAAGTTGATCGCGACCCCTCTCAAAAACCAATGTTTCTGTTCAAGGCCGCGCTTAGTATAGGACATTAATGAAGTTGATCGCGACCCCTCTCAAAAACCAATGTTTCTGTTCAAGGCCGCGCTTAGTATAGGACATTACTGAAGTTGATCCTGACTCCTCTCAAATACCAATGTTTCTGTTCAAGGCCGCGTTTAGTATAGGACATTACTGAAGTTGATCCCGACCCCTCTCAAAAACCAATGTTTCTGTTCAAGGCCACGCTTAGTATAGGACATTACCGAAGTTGATCCCGACCCCCTCTCAAATACCAATGTTTCTCTTCAAGGCCGCGCTTAGTATAGGACATTACTGAAGTTGATCCCGACCCCCTCTCAAATACCAATGCTTCTATTCAAGGCCACGCTTAGTATAGGACATTACTGAAGTTGATCCCGATCCCCTCTCAAAAACCAATGTTTCTGTTCAAGGCCGCGCTTAGTATAGGACATTAATGAAGTTGATCCCGACCCCTTTCAAATACCAATGTTTCTGTTCAAGGCCGCGCTTAGTTAAAGACATTACTGAAGTTGATCCCGACCCCTCTCAAACACCAATGTTTCTGTTCAAGGCCACGCTTAGTATAGGACATTACTGAAGTTGATCCCGACCCCTTTCAAATATCAGTGCTTCTGTTCAAGGCCGCGCTTAGTATAGGACATTACTGAAGTTGATCCTGACCCCCTCTCAAATACCAATGCTTCTGTTCAAGGCCACGCTTAGTATAGGACATTACTGAAGTTGATCCCGACCCCTCACAAATACCAATGTTTCTGTTCAAGGCCGCGCTTAGTATAGGACATTACTGAAGTTGATCGCGACCCCTCTCAAAAACCAATGTTTCTGTTCAAGGCCGCGCTTAGTATAGGACATTACTGAAGTTGATCCTGACTCCTCTCAAATACCAATGTTTCTGTTCAAGGCCGCGTTTAGTATAGGACATTACTGAAGTTGATCCCGACCCCTCTCAAAAACCAATGTTTCTGTTCAAGGCCACGCTTAGTATAGGACATTACCGAAGGTGATCCCGACCCCTCTCAAATACCAATGTTTCTCTTCAAGGCCGCGCTTAGTATAGGGCATTACTGAAGTTGATCCCGACCCCCTCTCAAATACCAATGCTTCTATTCAAGGCCACGCGTAGTATAGGACATTACTGAAGTTGATCCCGATCCCCTCTCAAAAACCAATGTTTCTGTTCAAGGCCGCGCTTAGTATAGGACATTACTGAAGTTGATCCCGACCCCTTTCAAATACCAATGTTTCTGTTCAAGGCCGCGCTTAGTTAAAGACATTACTGAAGTTGATCCCGACCCCTCTCAAACACCAATGTTTCTGTTCAAGGCCACGCTTAGTATAGGACATTACTGAAGTTGATCCCGACCCCTTTCAAATATCAGTGCTTCTGTTCAAGGCCGCGCTTAGTATAGGACATTACTGAAGTTGATCCCGACCCCTCTCAAATACCAATGTTTCCCCTTAGTATAGGACATTACTGAAGTTGATCCCGACCCCTCTCGAATACCAATGTTTCTGTTCAAGGCCGCGCTTAGTATAGGACATTACTGAAGTTGATCCTGACCCCTATCAATACCAATGTTTCTGTTCAAGGCCGCGTTTAGTATAGGACATTACTGAAGTTGATCCCGACCCCTCTCAAAAACCAATGTTTCTGTTCAAGGCCACGCTTAGTATAGGACATTACTGAAGTTGATTCCGACCTCTCTCAAATACCAGTGTTTCTGTTCAAGGCCACCCTTAGTATAGGACATTACTGAACTTGATCCCGACCCGTCTCAAATACCAGTGCTTCTGTTCAAGGCCGCGCTTATTGTAGGACATTACTGAAGTTGATCCCGACCCCTCTCAAAAACCAATGTTTCTGTTCAAGGCCGTGCTTGGTATAGGACATTACTGAAGTTGATACTGACCCCCTCTCAAATACCAATGCTTCTGTTCAAGGCCGCGCTTAGTATAGGACATTACTAAAGTTGATCCTGACCCCCTCCCAAATACCAATGCTTCTGTTCAAGGCCAGGCTTAGTATAGGACATAACTGAAGTTGATCCCGACCCCTCTCAAATACCAATGTTTCTGTTCAAGGCCGCGCTTAGTATAGGACAATACTGAAGTTGATCCCGTTCCCCTCTCAAAAACCAATGTTTCTGTTCAAGGCCGAGCTTAGTATAGGACATTACTGAAGTTGATCCCGACCCCCTCTCAAAAACCAATGTTTCTGTTCAAGGCCACGCTTAGTATAGGACATTAATGAAGTTGATCGCGACCCCTCTCAAAAACCAATGTTTCTGTTCAAGGCCGCGCTTAATATAGGACATTACTGAAGTTGATCCTGACTCCTCTCAAATACCAATGTTTCTGTTCAAGGCCACGCTTAGTATAGGACATTACTGAAGTTGATCCCGACCCCTTTCAAATATCAGTGCTTCTGTTCAAGGCCGCGCTTAGTATAGGACATTACTGAAGTTGATCCTGACCCCCTCTCAAATACCAATGCTTCTGTTCAAGGCCACGCTTAGTATAGGACATTACTGAAGTTGATCCCGACCCCTCTCAAATACCAATGATTCTGTTCAAGGCCGCGCTTAGTATAGGACATTACTGAAGTTGATCCCGACCCCCTCTCAAATACCAATGCTTCTATTCAAGGCCACGCTTAGTATAGGACATTAATGAAGTTGATCCCGATCCCCTCTCAAAAACCAGTGTTTCTGTTCAAGGCCACGCTTAGTATAGGACATTACCGAAGTTGATCCCGACCCCCTCTCAAATACCAATGTTTCTCTTCAAGGCCGCGCTTAGTATATGACATTACTGAAGTTGATCCCGACCCCCTCTCAAATACCAATGCTTCTATTCAAGGCCACGCTTAGTATAGGACATTACTGAAGTTGATCCCGATCCCCTCTCAAAAACCAATGTTTCTGTTCAAGCCCGCGCTTAGTATAGGACATTACTGAAGTTGATCCCGACCCCTTTCAAATACCAATGTTTCTGTTCAAGGCCGCGCTTAGTTAAAGACATTACTGAAGTTGATCCCGACCCCTCTCAAACACCAATGTTTCTGTTCAAGGCCACGCTTAGTATAGGACATTACTGAAGTTGATCCCGACCCCTTTCAAATATCAGTGCTTCTGTTCAAGGCCGCGCTTAGTATAGGACATTACTGAAGTTGATCCTGACCCCCTCTCAAATACCAATGCTTCTGTTCAAGGCCACGCTTAGTATAGGACATTACTCAAGTTGATCCCGACCCCTCTCAAATACCAATGTTTCTGTTCAAGGCCGCGCTTAGTATAGGACATTACTGAAGTTGATCGCGACCCCTCTCAAAAACCAATGTTTCTGTTCAAGGCCGCGCTTAGTATAGGACATTACTGAAGTTGATCCTGACTCCTCTCAAATACCAATGTTTCTGTTCAAGGCCGCGTTTAGTATAGGACATTACTGAAGTTGATCCCGACCCCTCTCAAAAACCAATGTTTCTGTTCAAGGCCACGCTTAGTATAGGACATTACCGAAGGTGATCCCGACCCCTCTCAAATACCAATGTTTCTCTTCAAGGCCGCGCTTAGTATAGGACATTACTGAAGTTGATCCCGACCCCCTCTCAAATACCAATGCTTCTATTCAAGGCCACGCGTAGTATAGGACATTACTGAAGTTGATCCCGATCCCCTCTCAAAAACCAATGTTTCTGTTCAAGGCCGCGCTTAGTATAGGACATTACTGAAGTTGATCCCGACCCCCTCTCAAATACCAATGCTTCTATTCAAGGCCACGCTTAGTATAGGACATTAATGAAATTGATCCCGATCCCCTCTCAAAAACCAGTGTTTCTGTTCAAGGCCGCGCTTAGTATAGGACATTACTGAAGTTGATCCAGACCCCCTCTCAAATACCAATGTTTCTGTTCAAGGCCGCGCTTAGTATAGGACATTACTGAAGTTGATCCTGACCCCCTCTCAAATACCAATGCTTCTGTTCAAGGCCACGCTTAGTATAGGACATTACTGAAGTTGATCCAGACCCCTCTCAAATACCAATGTTTCTGTTCAAGGCTGCGCTTAGTATAGGACATTACTGAAGTTGATCCCGACCCCTCTCAAATACCAATGCGTCTATTCAAGGCCGCGCTTAGTAAAGGACATTACTGAAGTTGATCCTGACCCCCTCTCAAATACCAATGCTTCTGTTCAAGGCCACGCTTAGTATAGGACATTACTGAAGTTGATCCCGACCCCCTCTCAAATACCAATGCTTCTATGCAAGGCCACGCTTAGTATAGGACATTAATGAAGGTGATCCCGATCCCCTCTCAAAAACCAGTGTTTCTGTTCAAGGCCGCGCTTAGTATAGGACATTTCTGAAGTTGATCCAGACCCCCTCTCAAATACCAATGTTTCTGTTCAAGGCCGCGCTTAGTATAGGACATTACTGAAGTTTATCATGACCCCCTCTCAAATACCAATGCTTCTGTTCAAGGCCACGCTTAGTATAGGACATTACTGAACTTGATCCCGACCCCTCTCAAATACCAATGTTTCTGTTCAAGGCTGCGCTTAGTATAGGACATTACTGAAGTTGATCCCGACCCCTCTCAAATACCAATGCTTCTATTCAAGGCCGCGCTTAGTAAAGGACATTACTGAAGTTGATCCTGACCCCCTCTCAAATACCAATGCTTCTGTTCAAGGCCACGCTTAGTATAGGACATTACTGAAGTTGATCCCGACCCCCTCTCAAATACCAATGCTTCTATTCAAGGCCACGCTTAGTATAGGACATTACTGAAGTTGATCCCGATCCCCTCTCAAAAACCAATGTTTCTGTTCAAGGCCACGCTTAGTATAGGACATTACTGAAGTTGATCCCGACCCCCTCTCAAATACCAATGTTTCTGTTCAAGGCCGCGCTTATTAAAGGACATTACTGAAGTTGATCCCGACCCCTCTCAAATACCAGTATTTCTGTTCAAGGCCACGATTAGTATAGGACATTACTGAAGTTGATCCCGACCCGTGTCAAATACCAGTGCCTCTGTTCAAGGCCGCGCTTATTATAGGACATTACTGAAGTTGATCCTGACCCCCTCTCAAAAACCAATGTTTCTGTTCAAGGCCGTGCTTGGTATAGGACATTACTGAAGTTGATCCTGACCCCCTCTCAAATACCAATGCTTCTGTTCAAGGCCACGCTTAGTATAGGACATTACTGAAGTTGATCCCGACCCCTCTCAAATACCAATGTTTCTGTTCAAGGCTGCGCTTAGTATAGGACATTACTGAAGTTGATCCCGACCCCTCTCAAATACCAATGCTTCTATTCAAGGCCGCGCTTAGTAAAGGACATTACTGAAGTTGATCCTGACCCCCTCTCAAATACCAATGCTTCTGTTCAAGGCCACGCTTAGTATAGGACATTACTGAAGTTGATCCCGACCCCCTCTCAAATACCAATGCTTCTATTCAAGGCCACGCTTAGTATAGGACATTACTGAAGTTGATCCCGATCCCCTCTCAAAAACCAATGTTTCTGTTCAAGGCCGCGCTTAGTATAGGACATTACTGAAGTTGATCCCGACCCCCTCTCAAATACCAATGTTTCTGTTCAAGGCCGCGCTTATTAAAGGACATTACTAAAGTTGATCCCGACCCCTCTCAAATACCAGTGTTTCTGTTCAAGGCCACGCTTAGTAAAGGACATTACTGAAGTTGATCCTGACCCCCTCTCAAATACCAATGCTTCTGTTCAAGGCCACGCTTAGTATAGGACATTACTGAAGTTGATCCCGACCCCCTCTCAAATACCAATGCTTCTATTCAAGGCCACGCTTAGTATAGGACATTACTGAAGTTGATCCCGATCCCCTCTCAAAAACCAATGTTTCTGTTCAAGGCCACGCTTAGTATAGGACATTACTGAAGTTGATCCCGACCCCCTCTCAAATACCAATGTTTCTGTTCAAGGCCGCGCTTATTAAAGGACATTACTGAAGTTGATCCCGACCCCTCTCAAATACCAGTGTTTCTGTTCAAGGCCACGCTTAGTATAGGACATTACTGAAGTTGATCCCGACCTGTGTCAAATACCAGTGCTTCTGTTCAAGGCCGCGCTTATTATAGGACATTACTGAAGTTGATCCCGACCCCTCTCAAATACCAGTATTTCTGTTCAAGGCCACGATTAGTATAGGACATTACTGAAGTTGATCCCGACCCGTGTCAAATACCAATGCTTCTGTTCAAGGCCACGCTTAGTATAGGACATTACTGAAGTTGATCCCGACCCCTCTCAAATACCAATGTTTCTGTTCAAGGCTGCGCTTAGTATAGGACATTACTGAAGTTGATCCCGACCCCTCTCAAATACCAATGCTTCTATTCAAGGCCGCGCTTAGTAAAGGACATTACTGAAGTTGATCCCGACCCCCTCTCAAATACCAATGTTTCTGTTCAAGGCCGCGCTTATTAAAGGACATTACTGAAGTTGATCCCGACCCCTCTCAAATACCAGTATTTCTGTTCAAGGCCACGATTAGTATAGGACATTACTGAAGTTGATCCCGACCCGTGTCAAATACCAATGCTTCTGTTCAAGGCCACGCTTAGTATAGGACATTACTGAAGTTGATCCCGACCCCCTCTCAAATACCAATGCTTCTATGCAAGGCCACGCTTAGTATAGGACATTAATGAAGTTGATCCCGATCCCCTCTCAAAAACCAGTGTTTCTGTTCAAGGCCGCGCTTAGTATAGGACATTTCTGAAGTTGATCCAGACCCCCTCTCAAATACCAATGTTTCTGTTCAAGGCCGCGCTTAGTATAGGACATTACTGAAGTTTATCATGACCCCCTCTCAAATACCAATGCTTCTGTTCAAGGCCACGCTTAGTATAGGACATTACTGAACTTGATCCCGACCCCTCTCAAATACCAATGTTTCTGTTCAAGGCTGCGCTTAGTATAGGACATTACTGAAGTTGATCCCGACCCCTCTCAAATACCAATGCTTCTATTCAAGGCCGCGCTTAGTAAAGGACATTACTGAGTTGATCCTGACCCCCTCTCAAATACCAATGCTTCTGTTCAAGGCCACGCTTAGTATAGGACATTACTGAAGTTGATCCCGACCCCCTCTCAAATACCAATGCTTCTATTCAAGGCCACGCTTAGTATAGGACATTACTGAAGTTGATCCCGATCCCCTCTCAAAAACCAATGTTTCTGTTCAAGGCCACGCTTAGTATAGGACATTACTGAAGTTGATCCCGACCCCCTCTCAAATACCAATGTTTCTGTTCAAGGCCGCGCTTATTAAAGGACATTACTGAAGTTGATCCCGACCCCTCTCAAATACCAGTATTTCTGTTCAAGGCCACGATTAGTATAGGACATTACTGAAGTTGATCCCGACCCGTGTCAAATACCAGTGCTTCTGTTCAAGGCCGCGCTTATTTTAGGACATTACTGAAGTTGATCCTGACCCCCTCTCAAAAACCAATGTTTCTGTTCAAGGCCGTGCTTGGTATAGGACATTACTGAAGTTGATCCTGACCCCCTCTCAAATACCAATGCTTCTGTTCAAGGCCACGCTTAGTATAGGACATTACTGAAGTTGATCCCGACCCCTCTCAAATACCAATGTTTCTGTTCAAGGCTGCGCTTAGTATAGGACATTACTGAAGTTGATCCCGACCCCTCTCAAATACCAATGCTTCTATTCAAGGCCGCGCTTAGTAAAGGACATTACTGAAGTTGATCCTGACCCCCTCTCAAATACCAATGCTTCTGTTCAAGGCCACGCTTAGTATAGGACATTACTGAAGTTGATCCCGACCCCCTCTCAAATACCAATGCTTCTATTCAAGGCCACGCTTAGTATAGGACATTACTGAAGTTGATCCCGATCCCCTCTCAAAAACCAATGTTTCTGTTCAAGGCCGCGCTTAGTATAGGACATTACTGAAGTTGATCCCGACCCCCTCTCAAATACCAATGTTTCTGTTCAAGGCCGCGCTTATTAAAGGACATTACTGAAGTTGATCCCGACCCCTCTCAAATACCAGTGTTTCTGTTCAAGGCCACGCTTAGTAAAGGACATTACTGAAGTTGATCCTGACCCCCTCTCAAATACCAATGCTTCTGTTCAAGGCCACGCTTAGTATAGGACATTACTGAAGTTGATCCCGACCCCCTCTCAAATACCAATGCTTCTATTCAAGGCCACGCTTAGTATAGGACATTACTGAAGTTGATCCCGATCCCCTCTCAAAAACCAATGTTTCTGTTCAAGGCCACGCTTAGTATAGGACATTACTGAAGTTGATCCCGACCCCCTCTCAAATACCAATGTTTCTGTTCAAGGCCGCGCTTATTAAAGGACATTACTGAAGTTGATCCCGACCCCTCTCAAATACCCGTGTTTCTGTTCAAGGCCACGCTTAGTATAGGACATTACTGAAGTTGATCCCGACCTGTGTCAAATACCAGTGCTTCTGTTCAAGGCCGCGCTTATTATAGGACATTACTGAAGTTGATCCCGACCCCTCTCAAAAACCAATGTTTCTGTTCAAGGCCGTGCTTGGTATAGGACATTACTGAAGTTGATCCTGACCCCCTCTCAAATACCAATGCTTCTGTTCAAGGCCACGCTTAGTATAGGACATTACTGAAGTTGATCCCGACCCCTCTCAAATACCAATGTTTCTGTTCAAGGCTGCGCTTAGTATAGGACATTATTGAAGTTGATCCCGACCCCTCTCAAATACCAATGCTTCTATTCAAGGCCGCGCTTAGTAAAGGACATTACTGAAGTTGATCCTGACCCCCTCTCAAATACCAATGCTTCTGTTCAAGGCCACGCTTAGTATAGGACATTACTGAAGTTGATCCCGACCCCCTCTCAAATACCAATGCTTCTATTCAAGGCCACGCTTAGTATAGGACATTACTGAAGTTGATCCCGATCCCCTCTCAGAAAACAATGTTTCTGTTCAAGGCCGCGCTTAGTATAGGACATTACTGAAGTTGATCCCGACCCCCTCTCAAATACCAATGTTTCTGTTCAAGGCCGCGCTTATTAAAGGACATTACTGAAGTTGATCCCGACCCCTCTCAAATACCAGTGTTTCTGTTCAAGGCCACGCTTAGTATAGGACATTACTGAAGTTGATCCCGACCCCTCTCAAATACCAATGTTTCTGTTCAAGGCCGCGCTTAGTATAGGACATTACTGAAGTTTATCATGACCCCCTCTCAAATACCAATGCTTCTGTTCAAGGCCACGCTTAGTATAGGACATTACTGAACTTGATCCCGACCCCTCTCAAATACCAATGTTTCTGTTCAAGGCTGCGCTTAGTATAGGACATTACTGAAGTTGATCCCGACCCCTCTCAAATACCAATGCTTCTATTCAAGGCCGCGCTTAGTAAAGGACATTACTGAAGTTGATCCTGACCCCCTCTCAAATACCAATGCTTCTGTTCAAGGCCACGCTTAGTATAGGACATTACTGAAGTTGATCCCGACCCCCTCTAAAATACCAATGCTTCTATTCAAGGCCACGCTTAGTATAGGACATTACTGAAGTTGATCCCGATCCCCTCTCAAAAACCAATGTTTCTGTTCAAGGCCACGCTTAGTATAGGACATTACTGAAGTTGATCCCGACCCCCTCTCAAATACCAATGTTTCTGTTCAAGGCCGCGCTTATTAAAGGACATTACTGAAGTTGATCCCGACCCCTCTCAAATACCAGTGTTTCTGTTCAAGGCCACGCTTAGTATAGGACATTACTGAAGTTGATCCCGACCCGTGTCAAATACCAGTGCTTCTGTTCAAGGCCGCGCTTATTATAGGACATTACTGAAGTTGATCCCGACCCCTCTCAAAAACCAATGTTTCTGTTCAAGGCCGTGCTTGGTATAGGACATTACTGAAGTTGATCCTGACCCCCTCTCAAATACCAATGCTTCTGTTCAAGGCCACGCTTAGTATAGGACATTACTGAAGTTGATCCCGACCCCTCTCAAATACCAATGTTTCTGTTCAAGGCTGCGCTTAGTATAGGACATTACTGAAGTTGATCCCGACCCCTCTCAAATACCAATGCTTCTATTCAAGGCCGCGCTTAGTAAAGGACATTACTGAAGTTGATCCTGACACCTCTCAAATACCAATGTTTCTGTTCAAGGCCACGCTTAGTATAGGACATTACTGAAGTTGATCCCGACCCCCTCTCAAATACCAATGCTTCTATTCAAGGCCACGCTTAGTATAGGACATTACTGAAGTTGATCCCGATCCCCTCTCAAAAACCAATGTTTCTGTTCAAGGCCGCGCTTAGTATAGGACATTACTGAAGTTGATCCCGACCCCCTCTCAAATACCAATGTTTCTGTTCAAGGCCGCGCTTATTAAAGGACATTACTGAAGTTGATCCCGACCCCTCTCAAATACCAGTGTTTCTGTTCAAGGCCACGCTTAGTATAGGACATTACTGAAGTTGATCCCGACCCGTCTCAAATACCAGTGCTTCTGTTCAAGGCCGCGCTTATTATAGGACATTACTGAAGTTGATCCCGACCCCTCTCAAAAACCAATGTTTCTGTTCAAGGCCGTGCTTGGTATAGGACATTACTGAAGTTGATCCTGACCCCCTCTCAAATACCAATGTTTCTGTTCAAGGCCGCGCTTAGTATAGGACATTACTGAAGATGATCCTGACCCCCTCTCAAATACCAATGCTTCTGTTCAAGGCCAGGCTTAGTATAGGACATAACTGAAGTTGATCCCCACCCCTCTCAAATATCAATGTTTCTGTTCAAGGCCGCGCTTAGTATAGGACATTACTGAAGTTGATCCCGACCCCCTCTCAAAAACCAGTGTTTCTGTTCAAGGCCGCGCTTAGTATAGGACATTACTGAAGTTGATCCAGACCCCCTCTCAAATACCAATGTTTCTGTTCAAGGCCGCGCTTAGTATAGGACATTACTGAAGTTGATCCTGACCCCCTCTCAAATACCAATGCTTCTGTTCAAGGCCACGCTTAGTATAGGACATTACTGAAGTTGATCCCGACCCCTCTCAAATACCAATGTTTCTGTTCAAGGCTGCGCTTAGTATAGGACATTACTGAAGTTGATCCCGACCCCTCTCAAATACCAATGCTTCTATTCAAGGCCGCGCTTAGTAAAGGACATTACTGAAGTTGATCCTGACCCCCTCTCAAATACCAATGCTTCTGTTCAAGGCCACGCTTAGTATAGGACATTACTGAAGTTGATCCCGACCCCCTCTCAAATACCAATGCTTCTATGCAAGGCCACGCTTAGTATAGGACATTAATGAAGTTGATCCCGATCCCCTCTCAAAAACCAGTGTTTCTGTTCAAGGCCGCGCTTAGTATAGTACATTACTGAAGTTGATCCAGACCCCCTCTCAAATACCAATGTTTCTGTTCAAGGCCGCGCTTAGTATAGGACATTACTGAAGTTTATCATGACCCCCTCTCAAATACCAATGCTTCTGTTCAAGGCCACGCTTAGTATAGGACATTACTGAACTTGATCCCGACCCCTCTCAAATACCAATGTTTCTGTTCAAGGCTGCGCTTAGTATAGGACATTACTGAAGTTGATCCCGACCCCTCTCAAATACCAATGCTTCTATTCAAGGCCGCGCTTAGTAAAGGACATTACTGAAGTTGATCCTGACCCCCTCTCAAATACCAATGCTTCTGTTCAAGGCCACGCTTAGTATAGGACATTACTGAAGTTGATCCCGACCCCCTCTCAAATACCAATGCTTCTATTCAAGGCCACGCTTAGTATAGGACATTACTGAAGTTGATCCCGATCCCCTCTCAAAAACCAATGTTTCTGTTCAAGGCCGCGCTTAGTATAGGACATTACTGAAGTTGATCCCGACCCCCTCTCAAATACCAATGTTTCTGTTCAAGGCCGCGCTTATTAAAGGACATTACTGAAGTTGATCCCGACCCCTCTCAAATACCAGTGTTTCTGTTCAAGGCCACGCTTAGTATAGGACATTACTGAAGTTGATCCCGACCCGTGTCAAATACCAGTGCTTCTGTTCAAGGCCGCGCTTATTATAGGACATTACTGAAGTTGATCCCGACCCCTCTCAAAAACCAATGTTTCTGTTCAAGGCCGTGCTTTGTATAGGACATTACTGAAGTTGATCCTGACCCCCTCTCAAATACCAATGCTTCTGTTCAAGGCCACGCTTAGTATAGGACATTACTGAAGTTGATCCCGGCCCCTCTCAAATACCAATGTTTCTGTTCAAGGCTGCGCTTAGTATAGGACATTACTGAAGTTGATCCCGACCCCTCTCAAATACCAATGCTTCTATTCAAGGCCGCGCTTAGTAAAGGACATTACTGAAGTTGATCCTGACCCCCTCTCAAATACCAATGCTTCTGTTCAAGGCCACGCTTAGTATAGGACATTACTGAAGTTGATCCCGATCCCCTCTCAAATACCAATGCTTCTATTCAAGGCCACGCTTAGTATAGGACATTACTGAAGTTGATCCCGATCCCCTCTCAAAAACCAATGTTTCTGTTCAAGGCCGCGCTTAGTATAGGACATTACTGAAGTTGATCCCGACCCCCTCTCAAATACCAATGTTTCTGTTCAAGGCCGCGCTTATTAAAGGACATTACTGAAGTTGATCCCGACCCCTCTCAAATACCAGTGTTTCTGTTCAAGGCCACGCTTAGTATAGGACATTACTGAAGTTGATCCCGACCCGTCTCAAATACCAGTGCTTCTGTTCAAGGCCGCGCTTATTATAGGACATTACTGAAGTTGATCCCGACCCCTCTCAAAAACCAATGTTTCTGTTCAAGGCCGTGCTTGGTATAGGACATTACTGAAGTTGATCCTGACCCCCTCTCAAATACCAATGCTTCTGTTCAAGGCCGCGCTTAGTATAGGACATTACTGAAGATGATCCTGACCCCCTCTCAAATACCAATGCTTCTGTTCAAGGCCAGGCTTAGTATAGGACATAACTGAAGTTGATCCCGACCCCTCTCAAATATCAATGTTTCTGTTCAAGGCCGCGCTTAGTATAGGACATTACTGAAGTTGATCCCGATCCCCTCTCAAAAACCAATGTTTCTGTTCAAGGCCGCGCTTAGTATAGGACATTACTGAAGTTGATCCAGACCCCTCTCAAATACCAATGTTTGTGTTCAAGGCCACGCTTAGTATAGGACATTACTGAAGTTGATCCCGACCCCTCTCAAATACCAGTGCTTCTGTTCAAGGCCGCGCTTAGTATAGGACATTACTGAAGTAAGTTGATCCCGACCCCTCTCAAATACCAATATTTCCCCTTAGTATAAGACATTACTGAAGTTGATCCCGACCCCTCTCAAATACCAATGTTTCTGTTCAAGGCCTCGCTTAGTATAGGACATTACTGTAGTTGATCCTGACCCCCTCTCAAATACCAATGTTTCTGTTCAAGGCCGCGCTTAGTATAGGACATTACTGAAGTTGATCCCGACCTCTCTCAAATACCAATATTTCTGTTCAAGGCCGCGCTTAGTATAGGACATTACTGAAGTTGATCCTGACCCCCTCTCAAATACCAATGCTTCTGTTCAAGGCCACGCTTAGTATAGGACATTACTGAAGTTGATTCCGACCCCTCTCAAATACCAATGTTTCTGTTCAAGGCCGCGCTTAGTATAGGACATTACTGAAGTTGATCCGGACACCTCTCAAAAACCAATGTTTCTGTTCAAGGCCACGTTTAGTATAGGACATTAATGAAGTTGATCCCGACCCCTCTCAAATACCAATGTTTCTGTTCAAGGCCGCTCTTAGTATAGGACATTACTGAAGTTGATCCTGAGCCCCTCTCAAATACCAATGCTTATGTTCAAGGCCACGCTTAGTATAGGACATTACTGAAGTTGATCCCAACCCCCCTCAAATACCAATATTTCTGTTCAAGGCCGCGCTTAGTAAAAGACATTACTGAAGTTGATCCCGACCCCTCTCAAATACCGATGTTTCTGTTCAAGGCCGCGCTTATTATAGGACATTACTGAAGTTGATCCCGACCCCTCTCAAATACCAATGTTTCCCCTTAGTATAGGACATTACTGAAGTTGATCCCGACCCCTCTCAAATACCAATGTTTCTGTTCAAGGCCGCGCTTAGTATAGGACATAACTGAAGTTGATCCTGACCCCTCTCAATACCAATGTTTCTGTTCAAGGCCGCGTTTAGTATAGGACATTACTGAAGTTGATCCCGACCACTCTCAAAAACCAATGTTTCTGTTCAAGGCCGCGCTTAGTATAGGACATTACTGAAGCTGATCCCGACCCCTCTCAAATACCAATGTTTCTGTTCTAGGCCTCGCTTATTATAGGACATTACTGAAGTTGATCCCGACCCCTCTCAAATACCAATGTTTCCCCTTAGTATAGGACATTACTGAAGTTGATCCCGACCCGTCTCAAATACCATTGCTTCTGTTCAAGGCCGCGCTTATTATAGGACATTTCTGAAGTTGATCCCGATCCCTCTCAAAAACCAATGTTTCTGTTCAAGGCCGTGCTTGGTATAGGACATTACTGAAGTTGATCCTGACACCCTCTCAAATACCAATGCTTCTGTTCAAGGCCGCGCTTAGTATAGGACATTACTGAAGTTGATCCTGACCCCCTCTCAAATACCAATGCTTCTGTTCAAGGCCAGGCTTAGTATAGGACATAACTGAAGTTGATCCCGAACCAAATCAAATATCAATGTTTCTGTTCAAGGCCGCGCTTAGTATAGGACATTACTGAAGTTGATCCCGATCCCCTCTCAAAAACCAATGTTTCTGTTCAAGGCCGCGTTTAGTATAGGACATTACTGTAGTTGATCCCGACCCCTCTCAAAAAAGCAATGTTTCTGTTCAAGGCCACGCTTAGTATAGGACATTACTGAAGTTGATCCCGACCCCTCTCAAATACCAGTGCTTCTGTTCAAGGCCGCGCTTAGTATAGGACATTACTGAAGTAAGTTGATCCCGACCCCTCTCAAATACCAATGTTTCCCCTTAGTATAAGACATTACTGAAGTTGATCCCGACCCCTCTCAAATACCAATGTTTCTGTTCAAGGCCTCGCTTAGTATAGGACATTACTGAAGTTAATCCTGACCCCTCTCAAATACCAATATTTCTGTTCAAGGCCGCGGTTAGTATAGGACATTACTGAAGTTGATCCTGATCCCGTCTCAAATACCAATGCTTCTGTTCAAGGCCACGCTTAGTATAGGACATTACTGAAGTTGATTCCGACCCCTCTCAAATACCAATGTTTCTGTTCAAGGCCGCGCTTAGTATAGGACATTACTGAAGTTGATCCCGACCCCTCTCAAAAACCAATGTTTCTGTTCAAGGCCACGTTTAGTATAGGACATTAATGAAGTTGATCCCGACCCCTCTCAAATACCAATGTTTCTGTTCAAGGCTGCGCTTAGTATAGGACATTACTGAAGTTGATCCCAACCCCCTTCAAATACCAATATTTCTGTTCAAGGCCGCGCTTAGTACAGGACATTACTGAAGTTGATCCCGACCCCTCTCAAATACCAATGTTTCTGTTCAAGGCCGCGCTTATTATAGGACATTACTGAAGTTGATCCCGACCCCTCTCAAATACCAATGTTTCCCCTTAGTATAGGACATTACTGAAGTTGATCCCGACCCCTCTCAAATACCAATGTTTCTGTTCAAGGCCGTGCTTAGTATAGGACATTACTGAAGTTGATCCTGACCCCTCTCAATACCAATGTTTCTGTTCAAGGCCGCGTTTAGTATAGGACATTACTGAAGTTGATCCCGACCCCTCTCAAAAACCAATGTTTCTGTTCATGGCCGCGCTTAGTACAGGACATTACTGAAGCTGATCCCGACCCCTCTCAAATACCAATGTTTCTGTTCTAGGCCGCGCTTATTATAGGACATTACTGAAGTTGATCCCGACCCCTCTCAAATACCAATGTTTCCACTTAGTATAGGACATTACTGAAGTTGATCCCGACCACTCTCGAATACCAATGTTTCTGTTCAAGGCCGCGCTTAGTATAGGACATTACTGAAGTTGATCCTGACCCCTCTCAATACCAATGTTTCTGTTCAAGGCCGCGTTTTGTATAGGACATTACTGAAGTTGATCCCGACCCCTCTCGAAAACCAATGTTTCTGTTCCAGGCCACGCTTAGTATAGGACATTACTGAAGTTGATTCCGACCCCTCTCAAATACCAGTGTTTCTGTTCAAGGCCACGCTTAGTATAGGACATTACTGAAGTTGATCCCGACCCGTCTCAAATACCAGTGCTTCTGTTCAAGGCCGCACTTATTATAGGACATTACTGAAGTTGATACTGACCCCCTTCCAAATACCAATGCTTCTGTTCAATGCCGTGCTTAGTATAGGACATTACTGAAGTTGATCCTGACCCCCTCTAAAATACCAATGCTTCTGTTCAAGGCCAGGCTTAGTATAGGACATAACTGAAGTTGATCCCGACCCCTCTCAAATACCAATGTTTCTGTTGAAGGCCGCGCTTAGTATAGGACATTACTGAAGTTGATCCCGTTCCCCTCTCAAAAACCAATGTTTCTGTTCAAGGCCACGCTTAGTATAGGACATTACTGAAGTTGATCCCGACCCCCTCTCAAATACCAATGTTTCTGTTCAAGGCCGCGCTTAGTAAAGGACATTACTGAAGTTGATCCGACCCCTCTCAAATACCAATGTTTGTGTTCAAGGCCACGCTTAGTATAGGACATTACTGAAGTTGATCCCGACCCCTCTCAAACACCAGTGCTTCTGTTCAAGGCTGCGCTTAGTATAGGACATTACTGAAGTAAGTTGATCCCGACCCCTCTCAAATACCAATGTTTCCCCTTAGTATAAGACATTACTGAAGTTGATCCTGACCCCCTCTCAAATACCAATGTTTCTGTTCAAGGCCGCGCTTAGTATAGGACATTACTGAAGTTGATCCCGACCCCTCTCAAATATCAATGTTTCTGTTCAAGGCCGCGCTAAGTATAGGACATTACTGAAGTTGATCCTGACCCCCTCTCAAATACCAATGCTTCTGTTCAAGGCCACGCTTAGTATAGGACATTACTGAAGTTGATTCCGACCTCTCTCAAATACCAATGTTTCTGTTCAAGGCCGCGCTTAGTATAGGACATTACTGAAGTTGATCCCGACCCCTCTCAAAAACCAATGTTTCTGTTCAAGGCCACGCTTAGTATAGGACATTAATGAAGTTGATCCCGACCCCTCTCAAATACCAATGTTTCTGTTCAACTCCGCGCTTAGTATAGGACATTACTGAAGTTGATCCTGAGCCCCTTTCAAATGCCAATGCTTCTGTTCAAGGCCACGCTTAGTATAGGACATTACTGAAGTTGATCCCAACCCCCCTCAAATACCAATATTTCTGTTCAAGGCCGCGCTTAGTACAGGACATTACTGAAGCTGATCCCGACCCCTCTCAAATACCAATGTTTCTGTTCAAGGCCGCGCTTAGTATAGGACATTACTGAAGTTGATCCTGACCCCTCTCAATACCAATGTTTCTATTCAAGGCCGCGTTTAGTATAGGACATTACTGAAGTTGATACCGACCCCTCTCAAAAACCAATGTTTCTGTTCAAGGCCACGCTTAGTATAGGACGTTACTGAAGTTGATCCCGACCCCCTCTCAAATACCAATGTTTCTGTTCAAGGCCGCGCTTTGTATAGGACATTACTGAAGTTGATGGTGCAGGATAGGGCATACACATACTCATTCATATTTATTACAAGGTGAGCAATTACCAGAATGTATACCCTGCTGTGCACCGTTAACGGTCAAACACATCTTATTGGAATGGGTAGACTTTGATCCTATGCGTCAAAGGTACTACAATGTTAATACTATGAAAGAGTTATTTGATACTGTAGATTTGAGTCTTGTTTTAGATTTCCTAAAAGTGATCAGACTATATAAATCATTATAATGTGTTCTTGTATATATTTACTTGTTTATTTGCCCGTTGACGGGCATTTGTTGATTTACATACATAGTTTATATTACACCTTATCATCCCTTATTTTTTAATAGTTTTATCTTTATATATTTACACTAATTTTTAAATAATACTTCATTTTTCATCAATTTTTGCGCACAATATGATCTATTTATGTGTCGACGTGCCGTAAAACACCATTCATTCATTCATTACTGAAGTTGATCCCGACCCCTCTCAAAAACCAATGTTTCTGTTCAAGGCCACGCTTAGTATAGGACATTACTGAAGTTGATCCCGACCCCCTCTCAAATTCCAGTGTTTCTGTTCAAGACCGCGCTTAGTATAGGACATTACTGAAGTTGATCCCGATCCCCTCTCAAATACCAATGTTTCTGTTCAAGGCCACGCTTAGTATAGGACTTCACTGAAGTTGATCCCGACCCCTCTCAAATACCAATGTTTCTGTTCAAGGCCACGCTTAATATAGGACATTACTGAAGTTGATCCCGACCCCTCTCAAAAACCAATGTTTCTGTTCAAGGCCACGTTTAATATAGGACATTAATGAAGTTGATCGCGACACCTCTCAAAAACCAATGTTTCTGTTCAAGGCCGCGCTTAGTATAGGACATTACTGAAGTTGATCCTGACTCCTCTCAAATACCAATGTTTCTGTTCAAGGCCGCGTTTAGTATAGGACATTACTGAAGTTGATCCCGACCCCTCTCAAAAACCAATGTTTCTGTTCAAGGCCACGCTTAGTATAGGACATTACCGAAGTTGATCCCGACCCCCTCTCAAATACCAATGTTTCTCTTCAAGTCCGCGCTTAGTATAGGACATTACTGAAGTTGATCCCGACCCCCTCTCAAATACCAATGCATATATTCAAGGCCGCGCTTAGTTAAAGACATTACTGAAGTTGATCCCGACCCCTCTCAAACACCAATGTTTCTGTTCAAGGCCACGCTTAGTATAGGACATTACTGAAGTTGATCCCGACCCCTTTTAAATATCAGTGCTTCTGTTCAAGGCCGCGCTTAGTATAGGACATTACTGAAGTTGATCCTGACCCCCTCTCAAATACCAATGCTTCTGTTCAAGGCCACGCTTAGTATAGGACATTACTGAAGTTGATCCCGACCCCTCTCAAATACCAATGTTTCTGTTCAAGGCCGCGCTTAGTATAGGACATTACTGAAGTTGATCCCGACCCCCTCTCAAATACCAATGCTTCTATTCAAGGCCACGCTTAGTATAGGACATTAATGAAGTTGATCCCGATCCCCTCTCAAAAACCAGTGTTTCTGTTCAAGGCCGCGCTTAGTATAGGACATTACTGAAGTTGATCCAGACCCCCTCTCAAATACCAATGTTTCTGTTCAAGGCCGCGCTTAGTATAGGACATTACTGAAGTTGATCCTGACCCCCTCTCAAATACCAATGCTTCTGTTCAAGGCCACGCTTAGTATAGGACATTACTGAAGTTGATCCCGACCCCTCTCAAATACCAATGTTTCTGTTCAAGGCTGCGCTTAGTATAGGACATTACTGAAGTTGATCCCGACCCCTCTCAAATACCAATGCTTCTATTCAAGGCCGCGCTTAGTATAGGACATTACTGAAGTTGATCCTGACCCCCTCTCAAATACCAATGCTTCTGTTCAAGGCCACGCTTAGTATAGGACATTACTGAAGTTGATCCCGACCCCCTCTCAAATACCAATGCTTCTATTCAAGGCCACGCTTAGTATAGGACATTACTGAAGTTGATCCCGATCCCCTCTCAAAAACCAATGTTTCTGTTCAAGGCCGCGCTTAGTATAGGACATTACTGAAGTTGATCCCGACCCCCTCTCAAATACCAATGTTTCTGTTCAAGGCCGCGCTTATTAAAGGACATTACTGAGGTTGATCCCGACCCCTCTCAAATACCAGTGTTTCTGTTCAAGGCCACGCTTAGTATAGGACATTACTGAAGTTGATCCCGACCCGTCTCAAATACCAGTGCTTCTGTTCAACGCCGCGCTTATTATAGGACATTACTGAAGTGGGATCCCGACCCCTCTCAAAAACCAATGTTTCTGTTCAAGGCCGTGCTTGGTATAGGACATTACTGAAGTTGATCCTGACCCCCTCTCGAATACCAATGCTTCTGTTCAAGGCCGCGCTTAGTATAGGACATTACTGAAGTTGATCCTGACCCCCTCTCAAATACCAATGCTTCTGTTCAAGGCCAGGCTTAGTATAGGACATAACTGAAGTTGATCCCGACCCCTCTCAAATATCAATGTTTCTGTTCAAGGCCGCGCTTAGTATAGGACATTACTGAAGTTGATCCCGATCCCCTCTCAAAAACCAATGTTTCTGTTCAAGGCCGCGCTTAGTATAGGACATTACTGAAGTTGATCCCGACCCCCTCTCAAATACCAATGTTTCTTTTCAAGGCCGCGCTTAGTAAAGGACATTACTGAAGTTGATCCCGACCCCTCTCAAATACCAATGTTTCTGTTCAAGGCCACGCTTAGTATAGGACATTACTGAAGTTGATCCCGACCCCTCTCAAATACCAGTGCTTCTGTTCAAGGCCGCGCTTAGTATAGGACATTACTTAAGTAAGTTGATCCCGACCCCTCTCAAATACCAATGTTTCCCCTTAGTATAAGACATTACTGAAGTTGATCCCGACCCCTCTCAAATACCAATGTTTCTGTTCAAGGCCGCGCTTAGTATAAGACATTACTGAAGTTGATCCTGACCCCCTCTCAAATACCAATGTTTCTGTTCAAGGCCGCGCTTAGTATAGGACATTACTGAAGTTGATCCTGACCCCTCTCAAATACCAATGTTTCTGTTCAAGGCCGCGCTTAGTATAGGACATTACTGAAGTTGATCATGATCCCCTCTCAAATACCAATGCTTCTGTTCAAGGCCACGCTTAGTATAGGACATTACTGAAGTTGATTCCGACCCCTCTCAAATACCAATGTTTCTGTTCAAGGCCGCGCTTAGTATAGGACATTACTGAAGTTGATCCCGACCCCTCTCAAAAACCAGTGTTTCTGTTCAAGGCCACGCTTAGTATAGGACATTAATGAAGTTGATCCCGACCCCTCTTAAATACCAATGTTTCTGTTCAAGGCCGCGCTTAGTATAGGACATTACTGAAGTTGATCCTGAGCCCCTCTCAAATGCCAATGCTTCTGTTCAAGGCCACGCTTAGTATAGGACATTACTGAAGTTGATCCCAACCCCCCTCAAATACCAATATTTCTGTTCAAGGCCGCGCTTAGTACAGGACATTACTGAAGTTGATCCCGACCCCTCTCAAATACCAATGTTTCTGTTCAAGGCCGCGCTTATTATAGGACATTACTGAAGTTGATCCCGACCCCTCTCAAATACCAATGTTTCCCCTTAGTACAGGACATTACTGAAGTTGATCCCGACCCCTCTCAAATACCAATGTTTCTGTTCAAGGCCGCGCTAAGTATAGGACATTACTGAAGTTGATCCTGACCCCTCTCAATACCAATGTTTCTGTTCAAGGCCGCGTTTAGTATAGGACATTACTGAAGTTGATCCCGACCCATCTCAAAAACCAATGTTTCTGTTCAAGGCCACGCTTAGTATAGGACATTACTGAAGTTGATCCCGACCCCCTCTCAAATACCAATGTTTCTGTTCAAGGCCGCGCTTAGTATAGGACATTACTGAAGTTGATGGTGCAGGATAGGGCATACACATACTCATTCATATTTATTACAAGGTGAGCAATTACCAGAATGTATACCCTGCTTTGCACCGTTAACGGTCAAACACATCTTATTGGAATGTGTAGACTTTGATCCTATGCGTCAAAGGTACTACAATGTTAATACTATGAAAGAGTTATTTGATACTGTAGATTTGAGTCTTGTTTTAGATTTCCTAAAAGTGATCAGACTATATAAATCATTATAATGTGTTCTTGTATATATTTACTTGTTTATTTGCCCGTTGACGGGCATTTGTTGATTTACATACATAGTTTATATTACACCTTATCATCCCTTATTTTTTAATAGTTTTATCTTTATATATTTACACTAATTTTTAAATAATACTTCATTTTTCATCAATTTTTGCGCACAATATGACCTATTTATGTGTCGACGTGCCGTAAAACACCATTCATTCATTCATTACTGAAGTTGATACCGACCCCTCTCAAAAACCAATGTTTCTGTTCAAGGCCACGCTTAGTATAGGACATTACTGAAGTTGATCCCGACCCCCTCTCAAATACCAGTGTTTCTGTTCAAGACCGCGCTTAGTATAGGACATTACTGAAGTTGATCCCGATCCCCTCTCAAATACCAATGTTTCTGTTCAAGGCCACGCTTAGTATAGGACTTCACTGAAGTTGATCCCGACCCCTCTCAAATACCAATGTTTCTGTTCAAGGCCACGCTTAATATAGGACATTACTGAAGTTGATCCCGACCCCTCTCAAAAACCAATGTTTCTGTTCAAGGCCACGCTTAGTATAGGACATTAATGAAGTTGATCGCGACCCCTCTCAAAAACCAATGTTTCTGTTCAAGGCCGCGCTTAGTATAGGACATTACTGAAGTTGATCCCGACCCCTCTCAAAAAGTAATGTTTCTGTTGAAGGCCGCGCTTAGTATAGGACATTACTGAAGTTGATCCCGACCCCCTTTCAAATAGCAATGTTTCTGTTCAAGGCCGCGATTAGTATAGGACATTACTGAAGTTGATCCCGACCCCCCTCAAATACCAATGTTTCTGTTCAAGGCCGCGCTTAGTATAGGACATTACTGAAGTTGATCCCGACCCCTCTCAAATACCAATATTTGTGTTCAAGGCCACGCTTAGTATAGGACATTACTGAAGTTGATCCTGACCCCTCTCAATACCACTGTTCCTGTTCAAGGCCGCGTTTAGTATAGGACATTACTGAAGTTGATCCCGACCCCTCTCAAAAAGCAATGATTCTGTTCAAGGCCACGCTTAGTATAGGACATTACTGAAGTTGATCCCGACCCCCTCTCAAATACCAATGTTTCTGTTCAAGGCCGCGCTTAGTATAGGACATTACTGAAGTTGATGGTGCAGGATAGGGCATACACATACTCATTCATATTTATTACAAGGTGAGCAATTACCAGAATGTATACCCTGCTTTGCACCGTTAACGGTCAAACACATCTTATTGGAATGTGTAGACTTTGATCCTATGCGTCAAAGGTACTACAATGTTAATACTATGAAAGAGTTATTTGATACTGTAGATTTGAGTCTTGTTTTAGATTTCCTAAAAGTGATCAGACTATATAAATCATTATAATGTGTTCTTGTATATATTTACTTGTTTATTTGCCCGTTGACGGGCATTTGTTGATTTTCATACATAGTTTATATTACACCTTATCATCCCTTATTTTTTAATAGTTTTATCTTTATATATTTACACTAATTTTTAAATAATACTTCATTTTTCATCAATTTTTGCGCATAATATGACCTATTTATGTGTCGACGTGCCGTAAAACACCATTCATTCATTCATTACTGAAGTTGATACCGACCCCTCTCAAAAACCAATGTTTCTGTTCAAGGCCACGCTTAGTATAGGATATTACTGAAGTTGATCCCGACCCCCTCTCAAATACCAGTGTTTCTGTTCAAGACCGCGCTTAGTATAGGACATTACTGAAGTTGATCCCGATCCCCTCTCAAATACCAATGTTTCTGTTCAAGGCCACGCTTAGTATAGGACTTCACTGAAGTTGATCCCGACCCCTCTCAAATACCAATGTTTCTGTTCAAGGCCACGCTTAATATAGGACATTACTGAAGTTGATCCCGACCCCTCTCAAAAACCAATGTTTCTGTTCAAGGCCACGCTTAGTATAGGACATTAATGAAGTTGATCGCGACCCCTCTCAAAAACCAATGTTTCTGTTCAAGGCCGCGCTTAGTATAGGACATTACTGAAGTTGATCCCGACCCCTCTCAAAAAGTAATGTTTCTGTTGAAGGCCGCGCTTAGTATAGGACATTACTGAAGTTGATCCCGACCCCCTTTCAAATAGCAATGTTTCTGTTCAAGGCCGCGATTAGTATAGGACATTACTGAAGTTGATCCCGACCTCCCTCAAATAACAATGTGTCTGTTCAAGGCCGCGCTTAGTATAGGAAATTACTGAAGTTGATCCCGACCCCCTCTCAAATACCAATGTTTCTGTTCAATGCCGCGCTTAGTATAGGACATTACTGAAGTTGATCCCGACCCCTCTCAAATACCAATATTTGTGTTCAAGGCCACGCTTAGTATAGGACATTACTGAAGTTGATTCCGACCCCCTCTCAAATACCAATATTTCTGTTCAAGGCCGCGCTTAGTATAGGACATTACTGAAGTTGATCCCGACCCCCTCTCAAATACCAATATTTCTGTTCAAGGCCGCGCTTGGTATAGGACATTACTGAAGCTAATTCCGACCCCTCTCAAATACTAATATTTCTGTTCAAGGCCGCGCTTAGTATTTGACATTACTGAAGCTGATCCCGACCCCTCTCAAATACCAATGTTTCTGTTCAAGGTCGCGCTTAGTATAGGACATTACTGAAGTTGATCCCGACCCCTCTCAAATACCAATATTTGTGTTCAAGGCCACGCTTAGTATAGGACATTACTGAAGTTGATTCCGACCCCCTCTCAAATACCAATATTTCTGTTCAAGGCCGCGCTTAGTATAGGACATTACTGAAGTTGATCCCGACCCCCTCTCAAATACCAATATTTCTGTTCAATGCCGCGCTTGGTATAGGACATTACTGAAGCTAATTCCGACCCCTCTCAAATACTAATATTTCTGTTCAAGGCGGCGCTTAGTATTTGACATTACTGAAGCTGATCCCGACCCCTCTCAAATACCAATGTTTCTGTGCAAGGTCGCGCTTAGTATTGAGGGACGCGGGGGAATAAGGGATCATATCCAAGGATCGGTCCTGTCTGTTTCTCCTCTTTTTAATGACATGCTAGATAACATCAAAGGCAACATCAAGATATTTAAATACGACACCGTTGCATATCTATACTCAACAAAAAAAGTACCCATTTTTTGCTGGTATTCCCATAGGCCAGTTTTTGAGGTAGGACAGCTTGAACAGCGCCTTAATTAAACAATGTTTGATGTTTTAAGCACACTTCACTCAGTACTAAATATTTCTTTAAAGAGTTTCAAATTTTGCCAAGCAATATTCTTTTATGGATGCTATGGAAACCTTAAAGGGAGGTTTTTTGATGATTTTTTATGGCTACCTATACACAATCGGTGTTGTGTTTTTCTGTGATTCTTTCCGAAAGCATGCAACGTATAGAGGATATTGTCTTGGACAAATTGAGGTAATATTTGTAGATGTTGTTACGAGTCAAATGTAACAAGAAAGGAAGCAAAACCAGCAACATAAACATTTATTAACATAAAATATTCACTTACAGAATACACAAATCCAGTTTTTCATTAATATCTATTATTTTTAATTAAGTCCAAATAAAATTATCCAATGTTCCTTTAATTCACATTGGCAAGTGTCTCTTTAACCCAAAACAGTAAGCGTCTCTTTAATACAAAACAGTTAGTGTCTCTTTAATCCAAATTAATTTCCAATATTTCCGGTTTAGTCCAAATATCCAATTTCACTGTTATTATGAATGAGCACAATAATAAGTAAATCCTCTCACAAATATAGTTTATATTTTTAAAAGCATCCAATTCAAAATTAACTTTTTACTAGATAGAACTCAACTCAACTGCTGCACTGCTCTCAGAGTCTGTTTATATACCGCCCAAATATTGTTTCAAAAGCTTCTCCACTAATATAGTCCAGTGAAAACAGTCCAAATTTCATCATAATGAATTTGAATAAATAATTTGCATACATTGTTTACATCTATTCTAATTTTAACTGTTCTTCAAGGCCAAGTCAATAATAAACATGCATTGCAACATGTACACTCTGAGATATAGGTAACAATGTTATTTGTTTTTACCAAAGATGCATGGTTTACGAAAAAGGGGGATAAATCCCTTGTGTGTTGAACTTTTCAAAACAAATCTTTTGTTGGACTATAATATATAATTATTCTATATACATCATTTATTATTTTCTGTTTTGCTGTCAGGGTAAGAAAAAGGCGTACTTCTTTCTTTGCTCAGTATATTAACAACACTTCCGATAGCTGCGAAAATCATAGCTCTTATGGTGTGTACCTTCCATAGACCTACGATGTCATCCTTTATAGATTAGGTAGGTATCAGGGTCGATCCCATCAAGAGAGATTTCTGAAGACATCAAGCAATTGCATGCACAAACAACCGCCTTATTTCAATAGAGTAAACCTCAAATACCACGCGTGCATCCATACAACTCACCAAAAAGAAGAATATCTCGTCTATCTTGGCATTTTTCTGGAATATTTATGTTTCAAAATATATCGCTCTGTCTCGTTCCGTATTTGGAAACTTAAACCCGCCCACAACAACAAAACAACGTTAACCGGAAAATGTCAGGTGTGTGAGTAGGGCGTGGTTTTAAGTTCCCGAATACGAAAAGAGACGTCTCACGAGAATGAGATTTTTCGAACGTAAACAATGAACATTTCTGAAATAAAAAGTGGCTTACGAAAACAGAATATACCGGCGTGTCATTCGCCTCTTTGGAGTTTTATCCATGCACGTGTGGTATTTAAGGTCTGTTCTATTGAAATACGGCAGTTGTTTATGCAGGCATTGCGCGATGTCGTCAGAAACCTCGACGGAAAAGTGCGCATGGGGGTCGGTAAGGGGTCCTACTGATCATTCTAACACAAGGAATCATGGCTCTATCATAGGTGCCAGGTTGCTATGAAGAAAAGCTCTGTAAAATAGTTTGACTAAAGACACAAGCTATCCGAAAAACTACTTGAGAAGTTCTGAAAAGCCTCCTCCAAAAAGTCGGAATTTTTGTCAACAAACTGTATTACATACAAAGTATGACAGCTGCCATTTTAGCCAGGACGGAATTGCGTAATAATGTATTGGTACCCGATTTTACAACGTAACGCTGATGTGTGTAGGTACCATTATTCAATTCTATTTTAGTCTGATTCCCTGCAATGACAGTTACGAATGCAGATGTGAGGGTAAACAGTCTATGAAATTCGGGAAAATTACGCACTTCCGCCCTGGCTAAAATGGCAGCTGTCATACCTTGTATATAATATAGTTAAATTTTCGACTTTTTGGAGGAGGCTTTTCAGAACTTCTCAAGTAGTTTTTCGGATAGCTTGTGTCTTTGGTCAAACTATTTTACAGAGCTTTTCTTGATAGCAACCTGGCACCTATGATAGAGCCATGATTCCTTGTGTTAGAATGATCAGTAGGACCCCTTACCGACCCCCATGCGCACTTTTCCGTCGAGGTTTCTGACGACATCGCGCAATGCCTGCATAAACAACTGCCGTATTTCAATAGAACAGACCTTAAATACCACACGTGCATGGATAAAACTCCAAAGAGGCGAATGACACGCCGGTATATTCTGTTTTCGTAAGCCACTTTTTATTTCAGAAATGTTCATTGTTTACGTTCGAAAAATCTCATTCTCGTGAGACGTCTCTTTTCGTATTCGGGAACTTAAAACCACGCCCTACTCACACACCTGACATTTTCCGGTTAACGTTGTTTTGTTGTTGTGGGCGGGTTTAAGTTTCCAAATACGGAACGAGACAGAGCGATATATTTTGAAACATAAACATTCCAGAAAAATGCCAAGATAGACGAGATATTCTTCTTTTTGGTGAGTTGTATGGATGCACGCGTGGTATTTGAGGTTTACTCTATTGAAATAAGGCGGTTGTTTGTGCATGCAATTGCTTGATGTCTTCAGAAATCTCTCTTGATGGGATCGACCCTGATACCTACCTAATCTATAAAGGATGACATCGTAGGTCTATGGAAGGTACACACCATAAGAGCTATGATTTTCGCAGCTATCGGAAGTGTTGTTAATATACTGAGCAAAGAAAGAAGTACGCCTTTTTCTTACCCTGACAGCAAAACAGAAAATAATAAATGATGTATATAGAATAATTATATATTATAGTCCAACAAAAGATTTGTTTTGAAAAGTTCAACACACAAGGGATTTATCCCCCTTTTTCGTAAACCATGCATCTTTGGTAAAAACAAATAACATTGTTACCTATATCTCAGAGTGTACATGTTGCAATGCATGTTTATTATTGACTTGGCCTTGAAGAACAGTTAAAATTAGAATAGATGTAAACAATGTATGCAAATTATTTATTCAAATTCATTATGATGAAATTTGGACTGTTTTCACTGGACTATATTAGTGGAGAAGCTTTTGAAACAATATTTGGGCGGTATATAAACAGACTCTGAGAGCAGTGCAGCAGTTGAGTTGAGTTCTATCTAGTAAAAAGATAATTTTGAATTGGATGCTTTTAAAAATATAAACTATATTTGTGAGAGGATTTACTTATTATTGTGCTCATTCATAATAACAGTGAAATTGGATATTTGGACTAAACCGGAAATATTGGAAATTAATTTGGATTAAAGAGACACTAACTGTTTTGTATTAAAGAGACGCTTACTGTTTTGGGTTAAAGAGACACTTGCCAATGTGAATTAAAGGAACATTGGATAATTTTATTTGGACTTAATTGGAATAGATATTAATGAAAAACTGGATTTGTGTATTCTGTAAGTGAATATTTTATGTTAATAAATGTTTATGTTGCTGGTTTTGCTTCCTTTCTTGTTACATTTGACTCGTAACAACATCTACAAATATTACCTCAATTTGTCCAAGACAATATCCTCTATACGTTGCATGCTTTCGGAAAGAATCACAGAAAAACACAACACCGATTGTGTATAGGTAGCCATAAAAAATCATCAAAAAACCTCCCTTTAAGGTTTCCATAGCATCCATAAAAGAATATTGCTTGGCAAAATTTGAAACTCTTTAAAGAAATATTTAGTACTGAGTGAAGTGTGCTTAAAACATCAAACATTGTTTAATTAAGGCGCTGTTCAAGCTGTCCTACCTCAAAAACTGGCCAATGGGAATACCAGCAAAAAATGGGTACTTTTTTTGTTGAGTATAGATATGCAACGGTGTCGTATTTAAATATCTTGATGTTGCCTTTGATGTTATCTAGCATGTCATTAAAAATGAGGAGAAACAGACAGGACCGATCCTTGGATATGATCCCTTATTCCCCCGCGTCCCTCAATACTAAGCGCGACCTTGAACAGAAACATTGGTATTTGAGAGGGGTCGGGATCAGCTTCAGTAATGTCAAATACTAAGCGAGGCCTTGAACAGAAATATTAGTATTTGAGAGGGGTCGGAATTAGCTTCAGTAATGTCCTATACCAAGCGCGGCCTTGAACAGAAATATTGGTATTTGAGAAGGGGTCGGGATCAACTTCAGTAATGTCCTATACTAAGCGCGGCCTTGAACAGAAATATTGGTATTTGAGAGGGGGTCGGAATCAACTTCAGTAATGTCCTATACTAAGCGTGGCCTTGAACACAAATATTGGTATTTGAGAGGGGTCGGGATCAACTTCAGTAATGTCCTATACTAAGCGTGGCCTTGAATAGAAACATTGGTATTTGAGAGGGGGTCGGGATCAACTTCAGTAATTTCCTATACTAAGCGCGGCCTTGAACAGACACATTGTTATTTGAGGGGGGTCGGGATCAACTTCAGTAATGTCCTATACTAATCGCGGCCTTGAACAGAAACATTGGTATTTGAAAGGGGGTCGGGATCAACTTCAGTAATGTCCTATACTAAGCGTGGCCTTCAACAGAAACATTACTTTTTGAGAGGGGTCGGGATCAACTTCAGTAATGTCCTATACTAATCGCGGCCTTGAACAGAAACATTGGTATTTGAAAGGGGGTCGGGATCAACTTCAGTAATGTCTTTAACTAAGCGCGGCCTTCAACAGGATCAACTTCAGTAATGTCCTATACTAAGCGCGGCCTTGAACAGAAACATTGGTTTTTGAGAGGGGTCGCGATCAACTTCATTAATGTTCTATACTAAGCGTGGCCTTGAATAGAAACATTGGTTTTTAAGAGGGGTCGGGATCAACTTCAGTAATGTCCTATATTAAGCGTGGCCTTGAACAGAAACATTGGTATTTGAGAGGGGTCGGGATCAACTTCAGTGAAGTCCTATACTAAGCGTGGCCTTGAACAGAAACATTGGTATTTGAGAGGGGATCGGGATCAACTTCAGTAATGTCCTATACTAAGCGCGGTCTTGAACAGAAACACTGGTATTTGAGAGGGGGTCGGGATCAACTTCAGTAATGTCCTATACTAAGCGTGGCCTTGAACAGAAACATTGGTTTTTGAGAGGGGTCGGTATCAACTTCAGTAATGAATGAATGAATGGTGTTTTACGGCACGTCGACACATAAATAGGTCATATTGTGCGCAAAAATTGATGAAAAATGAAGTATTATTTAAAAATTAGTGTAAATATATAAAGATAAAACTATTAAAAAATAAGGGATGATAAGGTGTAATATAAACTATGTATGTAAATCAACAAATGCCCGTCAACGGGCAAATAAACAAGTAAATATATACAAGAACACATTATAATGATTTATATAGTCTGATCACTTTTAGGAAATCTAAAACAAGACTCAAATCTACAGTATCAAATAACTCTTTCATAGTATAAACATTGTAGTACCTTTGACGCATAGGATCAAAGTCTACCCATTCCAATAAGATGTGTTTGACCGTTAACGGTACAAAGCAGGGTATACATTCTGGTAATTGCTCACCTTGTAATAAATATGAATGAGTATGTGTATGCCCTAGCCTGCACCATCAACTTCAGTAATGTCCTATACTAAGCGCGGCCTTGAACAGAAACATTGGTATTTGAGAGGGGGTCGGGATCAACTTCAGTAATGTCCTATACTAAGCGTGGCCTTGAACAGAAACATTGGTTTTTGAGAGGGGTCGGGATCAACTTCAGTAATGTCCTATACTAAACGCGGCCTTGAACAGAAACATTGGTATTGAGAGGGGTCAGGATCAACTTTAGTAATGTCCTATACTAAGCGCGGCCTTGAACAGACACATTGTTATTTGAGGGGGGTCGGGATCAACTTCAGTAATGTCCTATACTAATCGCGGCCTTGAACAGAAACATTGGTATTTGAAAGGGGGTCGGGATCAACTTCAGTAATGTCCTATACTAAGCGTGGCCTTCAACAGAAACATTACTTTTTGAGAGGGGTCGGGATCAACTTCAGTAATGTCCTATACTAATCGCGGCCTTGAACAGAAACATTGGTATTTGAAAGGGGGTCGGGATCAACTTCAGTAATGTCTTTAACTAAGCGCGGCCTTCAACAGGATCAACTTCAGTAATGTCCTATACTAAGCGCGGCCTTGAACAGAAACATTGGTTTTTGAGAGGGGTCGCGATCAACTTCATTAATGTTCTATACTAAGCGTGGCCTTGAACAGAAACATTGGTTTTTAAGAGGGGTCGGGATCAACTTCAGTAATGTCCTATATTAAGCGTGGCCTTGAACAGAAACATTGGTATTTGAGAGGGGTCGGGATCAACTTCAGTGAAGTCCTATACTAAGCGTGGCCTTGAACAGAAACATTGGTATTTGAGAGGGGTCGGGATCAACTTCAGTAATGTCCTTTACTAAGCGCGGCCTTGAACAGAAACATTGGTATTTGAGAGGGGGTCGGGATCAACTTCAGTAATGTCCTATACTAAGCGCGGCCTTGAACAGAAACATTGGTTTTTGAGAGGGGATCGGGATCAACTTCAGTAATGTCCTATACTAAGCGCGGCCTTGAACAGAAACATTGATATTTGAGAGGGGTCGGGATCAACTTCAGCTATGTCCTATACTAAGCCTGGCCTTGAACAGAAGCATTGGTATTTGAGAGGGGGTCAGGATCAACTTCAGTAATGTCCTATACTAAGCGCGGCCTTGAACAGAAGCATTGGTATTCGAGAGGGGGTCAGGATCAACTTCAGTAATGTCCTATACCAAGCACGGTCTTGAACAGAAACATTGGTTTTTGAGAGGGGTCGGGATCAACTTCAGTAATGTCCTATAATAAGCGCGGCCTTGAACAGAAGCACTGGTATTTGAGACGGGTCGGGATCAACTTCAGTAATATCCTATACTAAGCGTGGCCTTGAACAGAAACACTGGTATTTGAGAGGGGTCGGGATCAACTTCAGTAATGTCCTTTAATAAGCGCGGCCTTGAACAGAAACATTGGTATTTGAGAGGGGGTCGGATCAACTTCAGTAATGTCCTATACTAAGCGCGGCCTTGAACAGAAACATTGGTTTTTGAGAGGGGATCGGGATCAACTTCAGTAATGTCCTATACTAAGCGTGGCCTTGAATAGAAGCATTGGTATTTGAGAGGGGGTCGGGATCAACTTCAGTAATGTCCTATACTAAGCGTGGCCTTGAACAGAAGCATTGGTATTTGAGAGGGGGTCAGGATCAACTTCAGTAATGTCCTATACTAAGCGCGGCCTTGAATAGAAGCATTGGTATTTGAGAGGGGTCGGGATCAACTTCAGTAATGTCCTATACTAAGCGTGGCCTTGAACAGAAGCATTGGTATTTGAGAGGGGGTCAGGATCAACTTCAGTAATGTCCTATACTAAGCGCGGCCTTGAACAGAAACATTGGTATTTGAGAGGGGGTCTGGATCAACTTCAGTAATGTCCTATACTAAGCGCGGCCTTGAACAGAAACACTGGATTTTGAGAGGGGATCGGGATCAACTTCATTAATGTCCTATACTAAGCGTGGCCTTGAATAGAATCATTGGTATTTGAGAGAGGGTCGGGATCAACTTCAGTAATGTCCTATACTAAGCGTGGCCTTGAACAGAAGCATTGGTATTTGAGAGGGGGTCAGGATCAACTTCAGTAATGTCCTATACTAAGCGCGGCCTTGAACAGAAGCACTGATATTTGAAAGGGGTCGGGATCAACTTCAGTAATGTCCTATACTAAGCGTGGCCTTGAACAGAAACATTGGTGTTTGAGAGGGGTCGGGATCAACTTCAGTAATGTCTTTAACTAAGCGCGGCCTTGAACAGAAACAGTGGTATTTGAAAGGGGTCGGGATCAACTTCAGTAATGTCCTATACTAAGCGCGGCCTTGAACAGAAATATTGGTTTTTGAGAGGGGATCGGGATCAACTTCAGTAATGTCCTATACTAAGCGTGACCTTGAATAGAAGCATTGGTATTTGAGAGGGGGTCGGGATCAACTTCAGTAATGTCCTATACTAAGCGCGGCCTTGAAGAGAAACATTGGTATTTGAGAGGGGGTCGGGATCAATTTCGGTAATGTCCTATACTAAGCGTGGCCTTGAACAGAAACATTGGTTTTTGAGAGGGGTCGGGATCAACTTCAGTAATGTCCTATACTAAACGCGGCCTTGAACAGAAACATTGGTATTTGAGAGGAGTCAGGATCAACTTCAGTAATGTCCTATACTAAGCGCGGCCTTGAACAGAAACATTGGTTTTTGAGAGGGGTCGCGATCAACTTCATTAATGTCCTATACTAAGCGTGGCCTTGAACAGAAACATTGGTTTTTGAGAGGGGTCGGGATCAACTTCAGTAATGTCCTATATTAAGCGTGGCCTTGAACAGAAACATTGGTATTTGAGAGGGGTCGGGATCAACTTCAGTGAAGTCCTATACTAAGCGTGGCCTTGAACAGAAACATTGGTATTTGAGAGGGGATCGGGATCAACTTCAGTAATGTCCTATACTAAGCGCGGTCTTGAACAGAAACACTGGTATTTGAGAGGGGGTCGGGATCAACTTCAGTAATGTCCTATACTAAGCGTGGCCTTGAACAGAAACATTGGTATTTGAGAGGGGTCGGGATCAACTTCAGTAATGTCCTTTACTAATCGCGGCCTTGAACAGAAACATTGGTATTTGAGAGGGGGTCGGGATCAACTTCAGTAATGTCCTATACTAAGCGCGGCCTTGAACAGAAACATTGGTTTTTGAGAGGGGATCGGGATCAACTTCAGTAATGTCCTATACTAAGCGCGGCCTTGAACAGAAACATAGGTTTTTGAGAGGGGATCGGGATCAACTTCAGTAATGTCCTATACTAAGCGCGGCCTTGAACAGAAACATTGATATTTGAGAGGGGTCGGGATCAACTTCAGTTATGTCCTATACTAAGCCTGGCCTTGAACAGAAGCATTGGTATTTGAGAGGGGGTCAAGATCAACTTCAGTAATGTCCTATACTAAGCGCGGCCTTGAACAGAAGCATTGGTATTCGAGAGGGGGTCAGGATCAACTTCAGTAATGTCCTATACCAAGCACGGCCTTGAACAGAAACATTGGTTTTTGAGAGGGGTCGGGATCAACTTCAGTAATGTCCTATAATAAGCGCGGCCTTGAACAGAAGCACTGGTATTTGAGACGGGTCGGGATCAACTTCAGTAATATCCTATACTAAGCGTGGCCTTGAACAGAAACACTGGTATTTGAGAGGGGTCGGGATCAACTTCAGTAATGTCCTTTAATAAGCGCGGCCTTGAACAGAAACATTGGTATTTGAGAGGGGGTCGGGATCAACTTCAGTAATGTCCTATACTAAGCGCGGCCTTGAACAGAAACATTGGTTTTTGAGAGGGGATCGGGATCAACTTCAGTAATGTCCTATACTAAGCGTGGCCTTGAATAGAAGCATTGGTATTTGAGAGGGGGTCGGGATCAACTTCAGTAATGTCCTATACTAAGCGTGGCCTTGAACAGGAGCATTGGTATTTGAGAGGGGGTCAGGATCAACTTCAGTAATGTCCTATACTAAGCGCGGCCTTGAATAGAAGCATTGGTATTTGAGAGGGGTCGGGATCAACTTCAGTAATGTCCTATACTAAGCGTGGCCTTGAACAGAAGCATTGGTATTTGAGAGGGGGTCAGGATCAACTTCAGTAATGTCCTATACTAAGCGCGGCCTTGAACAGAAACATTGGTATTTGAGAGGGGGTCTGGATCAACTACAAAGAAATATAAAAAGATCGGACAGTGAAAGTAGCATTCAAGGAGGACAGTCAACCACAAAACACAGAAACAAACACGCAAACAGACAAACAAGAAGGCAAAATCAATAATAAATGCAAACGACATCACAAACACAAAATGGTTGACAATAGGGCTACCGCCTTGGAACGGTCAGTGGCAAAGTAGGCCACTGGGGGGTTTAAACCGGTTCTAGGGTGCACCAAACCTCACACTTACCCTACTGTCATCCCATTAAAACAGGACAGTGTAAATAAAGAAATTCCCGCCATGATCTAATCTCTAACCAACGAGGCAGCATCAATAGGCAATATAAGTAAAACACAAATATGCTCATGTAAATATAATAGAAAAAAAAACGATAGCCTAGAAAGCCACAATGAAGGTACTCAATGACTTGGCAGACGCCAGAGCAACAAGAGAATAAACCATTAAGGGCACGACAGTTTACGATGCTTCTTGAAACGGCCCCCAGGAGAAGAAGATTTTTTAAGGTTTCGACCATATATGGTAATGGCGGCCATCTTGGATTAAGTAGACCTCCTATTGGGTCAAGCAAAGACATGGTTTGAGACTAAATTCTGTTTTTAAATATAAAAACAAAAACAAAAATAACAAGTATAATAAAAAAAATACATAATAAAAAAAATGCTCATTGAGTGTTCCGTGTTGATGATCTTAATAATGTCATCATGAAATTAGTGTAAGAAAAGTGTGTATTACAAGAAGCCAGTCTAATGAATCTCAGAGTATTTAATTAATAACAATTTCAGTAAATCAAAATGATAAACCACGTAGATGAAGAAGTGTCTTCAAAGTGAGACCTCAAATGGAAGATTCTTTCCTGTTCAGTCAGAATTCTCGGCATGATGATACAACACTTCTACCAATCCAGTCTGAATCGCAGTCTAAACTTCAACAAGATGACACAACACATTCGTCAATTCATTCTCAATCGCAGTCCTTATTAGCCGGGCAATCAACCCCAGTAAAGAGGATATCCGCAACAGCAAAAGAAGAGAGAGTAAGAGATCGGTTTAATGGTATACTATACTGAGTAAGAGATCGGTTTAATGGTATACTATACTATGTCATACCAAGTGATGGACAAATTACAATACTGTTCTCCACCAAAGACCTCTACAACAAGTTCTTAGCGTCGGTTGAAAAAGAACTACATGCAAGACGCATAAGTGATACTAGGGCAACATACACCACGCATATTCGTGGCAAGTGGTGTACTTTAACTAGTGACAGTAATGCGGAATCAATTATTGTCACCGGACCCACATACATGCAATGGAGAGAAACAAATCTCACAAGATTAGCAACAAGGCTTTTCCAACAATATGATGGTGAAATAGATGCTGATATCAGCAATGCATATATGTCAAAGACATCTACCCCGACTGTGGCAGGACAACATGCATCTTCTTCGTCGCCAGTATCACGAATAGAGACACATCAAGAGTCAAACTTTAATGCATAGATCTCTGGAAGTATACAAATCTCACTCAGTCCATGAATTATCAGAGACCACCCTTGGTGATGAATATTTGACGATAAACACCACCACGCGTGAGGACTCTACAGTGATTTCAGGTTGTGCTCCATGTACCTACAGCGAGACTCTTACTAAGAACCAAGCAGGGTCAACACATTCAGGAACTGAACAAAGTAAGGAACTGAGAAACCAAAATAAAGGTGACAAATCTGGTTCGAAATTGATGGAAACTCAAAAGAAAACACAACAAAACCAGGCCACAACTCAAAAATAAAGCCGAACATTAATCATTGATGACTCCATCTTATCCGGTGTAAATAGGAAAGGCTTAAATGATCATGTTGAATGTCCTGGTGCAACTATTGACACTATGATTAATAAAATTCAAATTTCCGTAATGGCAAAATTGTATAACACTGTAGGGTACGTTGGTGGCAACAATGCGTCAAGACATGCATACTTGGAATATTTCGAAGAAAAATATGACCAACTTGTTGCATACATAGAATGTCGAAACTCAAACTGTGCAATATATCTATGTACGTCATGTCCACGAAGTGATACCGACGTCAAGGATGTCAATGAAGTCATTACACAAGTCGGTCATATAACTAAAACCAAGATTATTGATATCAATTCAGCTTTCTATGACAAGCAACTACAACTCAGATCCCATTTCTACGAACCACTCGACAATATTCATCTAAAACGATACGGCATCAAACGTGTACTTGGAACTATAAAACCAACATCTCCATATTGTGGACAACTTTAAAAAATCGGCATTCCCCATCAGTCAATATGACGGACCAGTTCCAAGTAATATTAACGACCAACGAAGGACGGGAAACGGTAGAGTTATTTGCAACAGACCAATGAATCACGTCAATTAAGATCCAGATTTTTTTTAAGTGAAGATAGACAACAACAACAAAATGGAGACCTATGGCTATCAAACAGACAACATCAACGAAAACATGAAGGCAAAAAAGAAAAGATGGATAATTACCAAAACCAGTACCACATGTATCTCCGCCCAAGTCAATCTACTGAATATCAACTAGAGGAGCGATGTATGAAATGCAGCCTAACAAATCGTACAACAGCAGAATGTCGACACCAAAACCAAGTTCAGTGTTTTAAGTGCAAGTTCTACGGCCACAAAGATTCATCGGGTTTGTGTTGGAAGAAATAGGACATAGGCAAATATGCCACAACTGACAGTGGAACATTAGATGAACTTTTTACATCAAATAGGTACACTATATTAGACTGTATATGTGATAAATGTTATCAAACAAAGTGTTTTTGTATGTCGATAAACGATGAACGCATTAATCAGTCAGAAAGTTTTTGCATTTTGGATACAGATAGTACTGATAATGATAGAACAATAATTGAAGAAGAAATATTTACCGATCAAAATGACCAACACTACAATTATGACTTGTCAACACTGTATGACACTTCTTATCAACATAACAGTGACATATACCATGATATAACACTTGATGAAAATTTGAATTACGATGTTATTTCATCCATCAGTACCCAAAACTCTTTAAATATAGGGTTAACATGCAAAGGCTTTAAAGTAGGCCACATTAATATTCAAGGTTTATTGTATACTTTCGTATTGTCCAGTTTAGTTTGCATTGAGGTAAGAGTGTTATTCTACGATATTGCACACATTGATATTGCACCGGAACTTTTTCTCGTGCTTGCTAAGAGCCGCGAAATAGAAATAAGGAACTACTTTCAAATAAACTAACAGAATCTTTCCTATAGTGTCAACAAAAAAATACGTGTTTTTTTTTTCCAACCTTTTATGGCAGAAATTGATAAAATAATTGAAATGGTCACTCACCTACTGTTTTTAACGTTATCGAATGGTAAACAAACTTTAGAAAATCGCTTGATGTTTTTAATGACGTCATCCGACGTCGACGTCGTTTTCGCGCAAAATAATCATCCACACACAATGAAACTGAATGACAAGATAGTAATTCCATCAAAAGCTATAAAAAATAACGCAAATACAATGAAAAGTAATAGTCATACAATTAACATTGATCGAAAATAATATGAAAGTATACAGTAAAAAGGTTATTGAATTTGTATGGCTAAATATTACTTGGAACTCGTTGTTTTGGCGTCCTTTGCCAAAACAACTCGTTCCAAGTAATATTTAGCCATACAAATTCAATAACCTATAATACAAAATAATTTTGACCAAATTGATATAATATTAAATAATGTAAATAATGATATTCATATGTTTGGACTAAATGAAACAACGCTTAAATGTATTCATCATGACAACTTCTTTCAACTAGAAAACTATCAGTTATTTAGAAAAGACAGAGTAATTTCAAAAGAACGAAAGGAAGAAGGGGGTGGAATTATTGTCTATGTAAGGAATGGCGTTAAGGTAGAGAGGAGGAGTGATACTGAGACGAATGAAATTGAATGTTTATGGTTAGAAGTGTTTCCAAAAAAAATCGAAGAGCTTTCTGGTAGGTATGATTTACAGGCATCCAAATGAAACTAGTGTATGGAATGAACATTTTGAAACTTTAATAGAAAAGGTACTAGAATCACAAAAAGAGATGTACTTGTTAGGAGATTTTAATAGGGACCTGTTAAATGAACAGACAAAAAAGTCATGGTAAGAATATATGGGACCATTTGGTCTATTTCAAAAAGTAACTAAAGTAACCAGGAAAGTCACAAATTCAAAAGCCCTGATAGATCATATATACTGCAATGTGCAAGCAAATAATAGCTCTATCGATGTCCCTCGCATAGTATTAAGTGACCACTTTCATATATTTCTTATTCAAAAAACAAATTGTGCACAGCCTAAATTGTCGCATCATACAATATCATACCGGTCTTACAAACATTTCAATGAGGACAATGCCATACACGATCTGCAGTCTGCACCATGGGATATAATCAAAGTATTTGATGACACAAACGAAATTGTAGACACATGATGATGGTCATCTGTTTTCGAGTATTATAGTCAAACATTTGCCCAAAGTGGATAACTCCTGATATTATTGATGCCATAAAGACAAGAGATAGATACAAATCATTAAATGATGAAAATCAATACAAAATATGGCGAAATAAAGTTGTTACACTTATTAAACAATCCAAAAAAGCACAATATTCGACTTTATAATAGAAAACAACAATAAACCCGGTAGTGTATGGAAATTATTAAAAGAAATAGGAGTCAATAAAAGAAATAGAAACTCAAATATTCCTTCATTTAAAACTGACGAAAATGAGATCAATAAATGCAGCAAAATTGCAAATGAATTTAATAGGTTCTTCGTTTCAGTAGCTTCAAACATAAAATAACCTATTGAAAGGTCGGAATTTGAAACACTTAAATATTTCTGGGAAAGCGGTGTTCCTGAAGAAACCTTATTTAAAATTCCAGAAATTGCAAGGGAGAAAGTTGAAAAGAGATTAGATCATGGCGGGGATTTCTTTATTTACACTGTCCTGTTTTAATTGGATGACAGTAGGGTAAATGTGAGGTTTGGTGCACCCTTGAACCGGTTTAAACCCCCAGTGGCCTACTTTGCCACTGACCGTTCCAAGGCGGTAGCCCTATTGTCAACCCTTTTGTGTTTGTGATGTCGTTTGCATTTATTATTACGTTTGCCTTCATGTTTGTCTGTTTGCGTGTTTGTTTCTGTATTTTGTGGTTGACTGTCCTCCTTGAATGTTACTTTCCCTGTCCGATCTTTTTATATTTCTTCTTAAAAAATATGGATATATCTAAAGCCACTGGATGTGATCTTATTGGCCCGAGATTAATAAGAAATGCTGCCCCTCATATTACGGATAGTATTACTTATATATGTAATCAAAGTATAAAGACTGCAGTGTTTCCAGATAAATGAAAAGAAGGTAAAGTAGCCCCTCTATATAAAAGTTGGTCAAAAGATGATGTCAATAACTATAGGCTTATCTCAGTCCGTCCAATTCTCGCTAACGTTTTAGAAAAACATGTACACGACTCTTTAATGGTCTTTCTTTTTTTGCACAAATGTCTTCACACAACTCAGTCTGGCTTTAGGCCTAACCATTTATGCGAGACTGCCTTATTAGGAATGATAAGCAAATGGCTTGAAGCAATAATAATGATATTTTAATTGGAGTAGTTATGATTGACTTTAAAAAGGCATTTGACCTTGTGGACCATAACATTCTTTTAACAAAGCTGAGACTCTACAAACTGTCAGATGAAAGATACTATATCATGGTTTTCCTCATACTTGCTCAATCGAAAACAAAGAGTATCGGTCAACAATACTATGTCTGAAGATGAAATTATTACAAATGGAGTTCCACAAGGCTTAATACTGGGCCCTCTTCTCTTTTTATTGTTCATAACTTATCTACCGCTTTATACTGATCAAATACATACTGATCTGTATGCAGATGATACTATCCCGGGCCTTTTTGATATTGGAGTTTTGCGTCCTACAATTGAGAGTAACTTACAAATAGCATTAGACAATTTAGCAAATTGGTGCAAATGCAATGGTATGCTAATAAATACTTCAAAGACAAAAGTAATGCTTATAACTACTCACCAAAAGAGAACTTGTATGCATACTGACAATTTTTATTTGAACTTAAGCAATGATAGTCCGAATACAATAGCTAAAGACAAAATACTTGGTGTTTTTATAGACAATAACTTGACATGGACTTCTCATACAGACAAATTTGCAAACTTATTTATATATATATATATAAAAAATCACGGTTATTGTCGCAAATAAAGGAATATCTTTCTATTGAGCATAGAACTCAATTTTATAAAACTTACATTCAACCCCATATAGATTAATGTAATATTGAATGGGGAGGTGCATCACAAATACACCTAGATAGAATGTACCGTCTTCAGAAACGCGCATGTTAGATAATATTGGACTATAATGTTGGGGATGTAGTAGAAAGCATGCAAGCATTAAACATATTATCAGTATTTGACCGATTATATCTGCGAAAAGTTAGTTTATGTTTAAAGTATACAGATCTGAAACCCCTAAGTATGTAAATGAAACGTTCAGACGTCGAATTGCAAATGAAACATTACCTGTTTTGAGATCAGAAACAGCCCATCATTTTATTCCCCCACAACCAAAGAAAGAAATATTCAAGCAAAGTGTTACATATTCTGGACCAATCATTTGGAATAGCTTGCCAGACAGGTTAAAAGTTTGAAAACAGTTGATTCTTTTCATTGTAACTTCGTAAAATGGATAAAACAAACACCATACAGTTATTAATGTATTACTAAAACATCTAGATTGATATGATTGCAAATAATATTTAATTTTCGGTTTGAACATTTTGTTAATAGAATACTAGAGAATATAGGGGAGTTAGATATGTACATAGACAATATGATTGTATGTAAGTTGTTAGCGTTTAGCTTTGTTTGCTTGTTTGTATGTTTTGGTATTATTGTTTTTCAATTTTTTCCAGATTAATTAATATCCTTTTTTGTTTGTTTGTCTATGTCCCCCCCCCCCCCCCCCCCCACACACACACACCCACCCACACCCACCCACCCACCCCCCTGTAAATTAAGTATTTTATTATTATTATTATTATTTGTACAACAGTTCTGTCTGTCTCGTGCAGTGATGTAAGTTCCTTTGTCATAACATTATACGATGTTAAAAAAAATCGACCGTCATACATAGCCTAAAATGCGCTAAAATGCCGTTAAACATCAAACAAACTAATATTATTCTCCCTATCCTTCTACACTATATGCATGTGCAGTTATCTGCATCTTTCAGTATGTAGTGAATTAAATGGGCGAAATTTAGTGATAGCATTAGCATTTCGATAATTAGGGCCCGATGAGAACATACTTCTTTGAACTGTCGAAGTACTAAATTGTATAATCAAAAACGCCTTATTTCCCTGAAAGTTGTCAAAGAATTAGGATTTCAGAAAGGAAACCTTGCACGATTCCAAAGCAATAGATGATGGAAAATTCATCGCGGATTTAGTTGAGAATTGCAAATTATATCAGGTAGGGTAAATATGCGATTGTTATTCATAGCTAAATGAGAGTGACTTGACACTGTTTTTTGGCCTTGTAGGCAATGTTTGTCTGCTGTTCCCAACCCAAGATTTCATTTAGGAGAGATTTAGTTGAGAATTGCAAATTATATCATAATCAGGTAGGCAAAATATGCGATTGTTATTCATAGCTCAATGAAAGAGTGACTTGACACTGTTTTTTTGGCCTTGTAGGCAATGTTTGTCTGCTGTTTCCCTACCCAAGATTTCATTTAGGAGAGATTTAGTTGAGAATTGCAGATTATATCAGGTAGGCAAAATATGCGATTGTTATTCATAGCTCAATGAAAGAGTGACTTGACACTGTTTTTTTGGCCTTGTAGGCAATGTTTGTCTGCTGTTTCCCTACCCAAGATTTCATTTAGGAGAGATTTAGTTGAGAATTGAAGATTATATCAGGTAGGCAAAATATGCGATTGTTATTCATAGCTCAATGAAAGAGTGACTTGACACTGTTTTTTTGGCCTTGTAGGCAATGTTTGTCTGCTGTTTCCCTACCCAAGATTTCATTTAGGGGATAACCAGAAAGACAGATAAAGCCAAAAACCAGAATACACCAGAATAGACCGAAATGCCCTGAATAACGACACGTAGTTGGGGGTGAATGCAAATAGATCTATAGGTTATATAATTCGAGGTTAATATATGGCCGTGGTGTGCCGATTTTTACCACAGCCGTATCTATCTATCTATCTGTACTGCAGCACCCCCTTTCGGGTATTACATGCAGGTGCACGTCTGTGAAGTGTTAGTTGTGAGGGAGTAAAAGATATATTTACAATAGTGATTTGTTTAAAGATGATAGTGTTAGGTATTAAAAAGTCTGAGCAAGACTATTATTGCATAATAAAAAGATAAAAACATTCCACATGTATTTAGGGCATAGAGTGAGAGACCGTGCTTACCGCTTTAGATGCTAACCGCCATTCTAAAGCAGTTAAGATCTGGTTGTAGTACGATCTCTGAGGGCAGCCGATTCCTCTGTACTACGGCAAGAGGGAAAAATGAGTACTTAGAAATGAGTAGTAGTTAGTCATTCTGTGCGTCTGTATAAAAGGCAAGTCAGAGTGTGAATGTCTAGGGATTCTCATGGGTCGCTGTGCATACGGTGGTAATGGGACTGCGACTAGTCCATATAAAATTTTGTAGAAGAGGCACAGTCGGGCATCAGACCTTCTGTTTTCAAGCGATCGCCAGTTCGGTTTGTTAACATGCTGGTAACACTTGCGTAGGTGGAATAATTGTTAAGGGTCCAGCTGGTAGCTCTACGCTGGACCATCTCAAGCTTGTCAATATTATTTTTTGTGGATGGGCTCCAGACTGGGGAGGCGTACTCTACAAGTGGATGGACCAGGGCATTATAGGCTTTTTCCGTGATTTTTGTGTCTTTTGTTCTGATGTTTCTCTTTATGAAGCTCAATGATCTATTTGCGGAGGCACTCATCCTTTGTATATGGTTGTTCCAAGACAGGTTGTTAATGATGTCGACACCCAAGTACTTGGAGCTTGTTACTGTCTCAAGGATTTGGCCATGCTGTGTATAGTGGGTAGGTATTGGAGACCTGGAATGTGTAATCTGTATAACATAGCACTTACCTGTGTTAAAACTCCATGTCCTGTTCCACTTACCACGATTGGAGCATGTTAAGATTTTCCTGGAGTACATTGTAGTTGTGTATCATGGAGGCTGGCCACTGCCAGGTAGATGGATGTGTCATGATCAGCAGAAAACCTTACGTTGGACCTGGTCTGTTCTGGGAGGTCATTAATATAGGCGAGGAAGAGAACGGGGCCCAGGACTGAGCCTTTTTGGCACACCTGAATTGACTGGGACAGTGTCGGATTGTTCGTTTCCCAGGACTACGGTTTGGGTTCTGTCCGAGAGGAAGGATTTAATCCAATGCAGCACCTGGCCTCGAAGAAGTTTTTGGTGACTTGCCTTTTCAAAGGCTTTACTAAAGGCAAGTAGAATAAGATCAGTTTGGCGTCCTTCTGAACAGTTACGGGCAAGGAATATTTACCTTTTTATTACATACCTTACTATAAATGGAAAAGAAGAAAAAGAATAACAGGAGCATTGTTCAACCAAGTTTACTGTTATAATTAAGAAACCCTGTACTCTGTCAGTGAACATCTCATGGAAGTTATTTAATGGGAAGGATGGCTGTAGTATAGTGCTGGGACCTTGGGTGAAGCCATTGGCAATGAGAGACTCTCAGAGTTGCAGTGTATACTCAGAGTTGTTGAGCCCTCTGGAACCAATACTGCGTACCGGGTCATAGCCTATTTTATAGCGGTTAAACCTAATGTTTGATATGTTAAAGAGATTTGGTATAGGGTAGTTCTAGGAATTTGGTTCAAGCTGATGGTAAAGAGGGACTCTCAGAGTTGCAGTGTATTATCAGAGTTGCTGAGTCCTCTTTCCATTACAGTGTACCGGGTTATAGACTATCTTATACGGTTTCAGCTGGTGTGAAGTGGTTTGAAACAAATGTTGTGCTGAGAGTCTGGTTGATGTTGTATGAGGTTGGTTTCAAACTAATGAAAGGATGTAGTTGTATGGAGGTGTGAAACCGGTTAAGAGTGGCAGTTAATACTTGATTATGTAATGATTCATTTGTGACCATATAATAACAATCATTTGAACTTTATTTTGTTTAGAACCAATCATGAAGCAAGAAGCTTAAGGGAAATTGTTATATATAACGTTAATTAACATTGTCTCTAACAATCAGTCAGTTTGAAACATGTATATTTATTAGAATACATATTGTAAATATTAAGCGAAGACGGTACACGTTACAGTATCTTTCTAAAGAAATCTTAAAAATTATCGTCTTTTTACTGTTCCATAGATTTTTAATTTACTATAGAACCTATAAAAATCGAGTAACAAAAATATTATCACCTAAGCGAAAGTAATGGTAATGGAAAATCATGAATATACATCAATATTTGAACAGTACGGTAGAATTTAAACATATAAATAAGATGCAAATACTTGTTTGGAAAATAAATAAATTACATTAATATTATTAATATATTAAATTAAATTTAATAACATTCTATCAGTTGTTGTTTTTCCTTGTCTTATTTGAACACATTATTCACCGGGCAATGGAAATTGCAGTTGCAAACAATGACTTGGGGTTTATTTTGCTCTCTTGGACAGATAACGATCCATCGGAATTGTGAATGATTGGCAAATTCACAACTTGGGTCCCCTCTATTTCAGTTTTTTTTCTAATTCTTAATGGCCTGCAATGCCGTTTCAAGTTCTTGGGAATCACACACTAATTTTTCGTCTGACAAACTGTTATCATCTTTGACATAACTGTCATCTATTGATGACCCGTTGTTAACGTGACTTGTAGACTAAGTTGCTGTGTTTTGAATTATCACCAGCTCCAGACACTTTGTGCAGTATTGTTGACAGTCTTTTTGCTGCTTACGGAGACTCACTGCGTTATAGTAATTTAAACTCAGCAGGTTTTTATTCCGCGACAATTGTGCTACATCGGTATGCGCGATCTGGGCAGCCATCAACTTTGTTATGGTTGTTTTCCGTCCGGAGTGGTTAGTATGTCTTCCAGAGAGTCCAGCCTTCACACTCATTGTCTTTGCAATTTGTCTGATTTTGTTTTTCCCATTGGACCATTCATGAACCACGCCGCACCATCTTTACTCTTCTTGCCATAATTAGGGTTGACAGCAACATAAAACCTTGAATCCTCTGGTCTTTTTTCAGCGTAAAGTTTATACAGTCTAACAGACAAAACTTGTCATCTGAAAATATTAAAATTTTGCTCTAGCTGCTTACTTAGATACAAGTATTAATCCATGTGTGATTTGAAGGAGACAGACAGTCACAGTTCTTTAGTAAATTTAAATATGGCAGGAATAATCCATGTGAGATTAAAAGGAGACAGTCAGAGATCTTTGGTAAATTTAAATATGGCAGGAAAACATATTTTATCTGTCTCTGTTTCTGAACACTCTCGTAGAATGGTCATACCTCTGTAAGGTAATCAGCAATGTTACATTATCATATTGATTTTCTCTTGAATATAAAAAGGAAGAACACTTTTGATATCAGACTTAAAGAATTTTTTTATTATTACCGGTATTATTAAAAAAAAAATTTTTTTTTTTTATTTGTAAATTTAAATGCAGAATACCTACCAGGTTGTTCACAAACATTTTTGGAATGAAGGCATGGGTATCGTTTGAAATGCCATTTCTAGTTTTTGTACATCTCTCTTTGAATTGCCAGGTATTCCATCCCTGTTGATGTTCGAGGCAGCTCAATGTCTCCCCACAGCATCGTTGTATGTTCTTGGTGACCACGAAGTCCAAAATGTGTGGTATTATTTAGCCACATTGCGTTTGACAAAGCCTCTGGATTCACAGAAATAAAGGAATAAAGCTAAAGTGTATTGAGTGGCAAATAGACGAGTACTACGAGTTATGAGTAATCAATTACTCATAGGGTCATGTTATTTGTAGTCTGAAATCATTTTGTCATTTAAATTGTGACTTAGGTATCGGTATTGAGGTTCAAGATTGGTTGCTCTAGTAAGCAGGTTCAAGTTTGGTTGATCTAAGTAAGCAGATTCAAGTTTGGTTGATATAGTGCGCAGGTTCACGTTTGGTTGATCTAGTAAGCAGGTTCAAGTTTGGTTGATATAGTGAGCAGGTTCAAGTTCGGTTGATCTAGTAAGCAGGCTCAAGTTTGGTTGATCTAGTAAGCAGGCTCAAGTTTGGTTGATCTAAGTAACCAGATTCAAGTTTGGTTGATCTAAGTAAGCAGATTCAAGTTTGGTTGATATAGTGCGTAGGATCAAGATTGGTTGATCTAAGTAAGTAGGTCGAAGCTTGGCTGATCTAGTGAGCAGGTCCAAGTTTGGTTGATCTAGTGAGCAGGTCCAAGTTTGGTTGATCTAGTGAGCAGGCCCCAGATTGGTTGTTTTAGTGAGTAGGTCCAAGTTTTATTGATCTAGTGAGCAGGTCCAAGTTTGGTTGATCTAGTGAGCAGTTCTTTGGTTGATCTAGTGAACAGGTTAATGTTTGGTTGATCTAGTGAGAAGGTTCAAGTTTTGTTGATCTGGTGAGCAGGTTCAAGTTTGGTTGATCTAGTAAGCAGGCTCAAGTTTGGTTGATCTAAGTAAGCAGATTCAAGTTTGGTTGATATAGTGCGCAGGATCAAGATTGGTTGATCTAAGTGAGTAGGTCGAAGCTTGGCTGATCTAGTGAGCAGGTCCAAGTTTGGTTGATCTAGTGAGCAGGTCCGAGTTTGGTTGATCTAGTGAGCAGGTCCCAGTTTGGTTGTTTTAGTGAGTAGGTCCAAGTTTTATTGATCTAGTGAGTAGGTCCAAGTTTGGTTGATCTAGTGAGCAGTTCTTTTGGTTGATCTAGTGAACAGGTTAATGTTTGGTTGATCTAGTGAGAAGGTTCAAGTTTTGTTGATCTAGTGAGCAGGTTCCAGTTTGGTTGATCTAGTGAGCAGGATCAAGATTGGTTGATCTAAGTGAGTAGGTCCAAGTTTGATTGATCTAGTGAGCAGGTCCGAGTTTGGTTGATCTAGTGAGCAGGTCCCAGTTTGGTTGTTTTAGTGAGTAGGTCCAAGTTTTATTGATCTAGTGAGTAGGTCCAAGTTTGGTTGATCTAGTGAGCAGTTCTTTTGGTTGGTCTAGTGAACAGGTTAATGTTTGGTTGATCTAGTGAGAAGGTTCAAGTTTGGTTGATCTAGTGAGCAGGTTCAAGATTGGTTGATCTGAGTGAGCAGATTAAAGTTTGGTTGATCTAGTAAGCAGGTCCAAGTTTTGGTTGATCTAGTGAGCAGGTCCAAGTTTTGTTGATCTAGTGAACAAGTCCGCATTTGGTTGATTTAGTGAGCAGGTCCCAGTTTGGTTGATCTAGTGAGCAGGTCCAAGTTTTGTTGATCTAGTGAGTGAGTCAAAGTTTTGTTGATCTAGTGAGCAGGTCCCAGTTTGGTTGATCTAGTGAGCAGGTCCAAGTTTGATTGATCTAGTGAGTTTGGTTGGTCTAGTGAGCAGTTCTTTTGGTTGATCTAGTGAACAGGTTAATGTTTGGTTGATCTAGTGAGAAGGTCCAAGTTTGATTGATCTAAGTGAACAGGCTCAAGTGTGGTTGATCTAAGTGAGCAGGTTCAAGTTTGGGTTGATCTAAGTGAGAAGGTTCAAGTTTGGTTGATCTATTAAGCAGGCTCAAGTTTGGTTGATCTAAGTGAACAGGCTCAAGTTTGGTTGATCTAAGTAAGCAGATTCAAGTTTGGCTGATATAGTGCGCAGGTTCAAGATTGGTTGATCTAAGTGAGTAGGTCGAAGTTTGATTGATCTAGTGAGCAGTTCCCAGTTTGGATGATCTATTGAGCAGGTCCCAGTTTGGTTGTTTTGTGAGCAGGTTCTAGTTTGGTCGATCTAGTGAGCAGGTTCCAGTTTGGTTGATCTATTGTGTGGGTCCAAGTTTTGTTTATCTAGTGAGCAGGTCCCAGTTTGTTTGATCTAGTGAGCAGGTCCAAGTTTGATGGATCTAGTGAGCAGTTCTTTTGGTTGATCTAGTGAGCAGGTTAATGTTTGGTTGATCTAGTGAGAAGGTCCAAGTTTGGTTGATCTAGTGAGCAGTTCTTTTTGTTGATCTAGTGAACAGATTAATGTTTGGTTGATCTAGTGAGAAGGTCCAAGTTTGGTTGATCTAAGTGAACAGGCTCAAGTTTGGTTGATCTAAGTGAGCAGGTTCAAGTCGATGTGTACTTGGGCAAGACATTTTTCCTTAGCCTCGTCCATTGGATGGGGACGTAATCCGGGCGGTCCCGTATATCGGTCTATCCTCAGAGCACGTTAAAAAACCATAGGAATCTATTCGCTAATAAGAGTAGGGCACGGTGCCCGGATTCCTATGTATCCTTCCCCTCTCTCTGGGATGGCTCTAAATAACCTATACTGTGTTGATGAGCCGTTAAACAACCTTCAATTCAATTCAAGTTTGGTTTATCTAGTAAGCATTCAAGTTTGGTTGATCTAGTGAGCAGGTTCAAGTTTGGTTGATCTAGTCAGCAGGTTCAAGATTGAGCAGGATCAAGTTTGGTTGATCTAGTAAGCAGGTCCAAGTTTTGGTTGATATAGTGAGCAGATCCAAGTTTTGTTGATCTAGTGAGCAGGTCCACATTTGGATGATTTAGTGAGCAGGTCCCAGTTTGGTTGATCTAGTGAGCGGGTCAAAGTTTGATTGATCTAGTGAGTAGGTCCAAGTTTGTTGGTCAAGTGAGAAGGTCCCTGTTGTTTGATCTAGTGAGCAAGTCCAGGTTTGATTGATCTAGTGAGTACGTCCAAGTTTGGTTGATCTAGTGAACAGTTCTTATTTTTGATCTAGTGAACAGGTTAATATTTGGTTGATCTAGTGAGAAGGTCCAAGTTTGGTTGATCTAAGTGAGCAGGTTCAAGTTTGGTTGATCTAGTGAGCAGATTCAAGTTTGGTTGATCTAGTGAGCAGATTCAAGTTCAGTTGATATTGTGCGCAGGTTCAGGTTTGGTTGATCTAGTAAGCAGGTTCAAGATTGGTTGATCTAAGTGAGTACGTCAAAGTTTGGTTGATCTAGTAAGCAGGTTCAAGTTCAGTTGATATATTGAGCAGGTTCAAGATTGGTTGCTATAGTGATCAGTTCAAGTTCAGTTGATATATTGCGCAGGTTCAAGATTGGTTGCTATAGTGATCAGTTCAAGTTCAGTTGATATAGTGTGCAGGTTCAAGATTGGTTGATCTAAGTGAGTAGGTTCAAGATTGGTTGATATAGTGAGCAGGTTCAAGTTCAGTTGATATAGTGCGCAGGTTCAAGATTGGTTGATCAAGTGAGTAGGTTCAAGTTTGGTTGATCTAAGTGAGTAGGTTCAAGATTGGTTGATATAGTGAGCAGGTTCAAGTTCAGTTGATATAGTGCGAAGGTTCAAGATTGGTTGATCAAGTGAGTAGGTTCAAGATTGGTTGATCTAAGTGAGGAGGTTCAAGATTGGTTGATCCAGTGAGTAGGTTCAAGTTCAGTTGAAATAGTGCGCAGGTTCAGGATTGGTAGATCAAGTGAATAGGTTCAAGTTTGGTTGATATAGTGCACAGGTTCAAGACTGGTTGATCTAGTGAGAAGTTTCAAGTTCAGTTGATATAGTTCGGAGGTTCAAGATTGGTTGATCAAGTGAGTAGGTTCAAGTTTGGTTGATATAGTGAGCAGATTCAATTCAGTTGATATAGTGCGCAGGTTCAGGATTGGTTTATCTAAGTGAGAAGGTTAAAGTTTGGTTAATCTAGTAAGCAGGTCCAAGTTTTATTTGATCTAGTGAGCATGTCCAAGTTTTGTTGATCTAGTGAGCAGTTCCACATTTGGTTGATTTAGTGAGCAGTACGTCCCAGTTTGGTTAATCTATTGAGCAGGTCCTTGGTTGCTTTAGTGAGCAGGCTCAAGTTTAGTTGATCTAATTGAGCATGTTCAAGGTTGGTTGATCTAGTGAGCAGGTTCCAGTTTGGTTGATCTGGTGAGCAGGTTCCAGTTTGGTTGATCTAGTGAGCAGGTCCAAGTTTTGTTGATCTAGTGAGCAGGTAGAAGTTTGATTGATCTAGTGAATAGGTCCAAGTTTGATTGATTTAGTGAGCAGGTCCCAGTTTGTTTGATCTAGTGAATAGGTCCAAGTTTGATTGATTTAGTGAGCAGGTCCCAGTTTGTTTGATCTAGTGAGCAGGTCCACATTTGGTTGATTTAGTGAGAAGGTCCAAGTTTGGTTGATCTAGTGAGCAGTTCTTTTGGTTGATCTAGTGAACAGGTTAATGTTTGGTTGATCTAGTGAGCAGGTCCCAGTTTGGTTGATCTAGTAAGCAGGTTAATGTTTGGTTGATCTAGTGAGCAGGTCCGAGTTTGGTTGATCTATTGAGCAGGTTAATGTTTGGTTGATCTAGGGAGCAGGTCACAGTTTGGCTGATCTAGTGAGCAGTTCCAAGTTTAATTGACTTAAGAGTAGGTCCAATTTTAATTGATCTAGTGAGCAGGTCCATGTTTGGTTGATCTATTGAGCTGGTTCCAGTTTGGTTGATATAGTGAGCAGGTCAGAATTTGGTTGATCTAGTGAGCAGGTCCAAGTTTTGCTGATCTAGTGAGAAAGTTCAGGTTTGTTTGATGATCAGATCTAGTGAGCAGTTTCAGATTTGGTTGATTGGATTTTAATTGATCTAATGAACTGGTTCAGGTTTGATTGATCTAATGAGCAGTTTCACATTTGGTTGATCTGGTAAACAGGTCCAAGTTTGGTTGATCTATTGAGCAGGTTCAGTTTGATTGATCTAGTGAGCAGGTCACCATTTGGTTGATCTAGTCAGCAGGTCCAAGTTTTGCTGATCTAATGAGAAAGTTCAGGTTTGTTTGATCTAGTGAGCAGTTTCAAGTGTGGTTGATTTAAAGTTCAAGTCAAATTTTAATTGGTCTAGTGAACAGGTTCAAGTTTGGTTGATCTAATGAGCAGGTTAAAGTTTGGTTGATTTAACTGAGCAGGTTCAAGTTTGGTTGATTGAAAGAGAAGGTCCAAGTTTGGTTGATCCAGTTAGAAAATACAAGTGCGTTTCAAGTTTAGGTGTTTTAAAGAGTAGGTTTAATATTAGTTGATATGGTGAGCAGGTCTAATTTTGGTTAATCTAGTGCAAAACACATGCAAATCTTCACATCCTCATTGCCAATAGAAAAGTAATACATACAGTTGATATCTCTCTTCTTTGAAAGGTGTCGTAGCCTGTTATACTACAACATGTAAATTATTGATCAAAACTCTCAATTGATATTTGCTTTGATTATTATTTTTTACTCTTATTACTTCAGGTGCTGTACTCTATAAAACAAGATGGCATTGGGTGATGGCAGGGATGTGTACATGTACACCCTACAGGAACCGGAGGTAAGCAATTATTTGTCTATTATGAGGTTTGTTTATTTTACAAGATATTGTATGCTCATTGCATCCCATCCATGGCTCTCAGCATACCTGTCAAATCTCATGCATTGAGCCTGAGACACCCATTTTTAGCTCTACTGGCCAAAGGCCAGCAGAGCTTATGGGATGCCGAGTTGTCCGTCGTCCGTCCGTCGTTAACTTTTGTCTCGTTAAGACGATAGGGCCTTCATTTTCCATCCGATCTTTACCAAACTTTATCAGATAGTGAATGTCAATGAAAGCTCGGACAAGTTCGAAAACCAGCCAGATCGGACCAGTAACAGTGGAGTTATGGCCCTTGATTTCGTTAAAAATGCTATAATTTGCCTCGTTAATACGATAGGGCCTTCATTTTTCATTACTTTACCAGATTCTTTAGTTATACCCTTGATTTAGTTTAAAATGCTGTATTTTGGCCAAAACTTTCAAAAAAGCGTAAATTGCAGTCACTCGCTTCATTGATGTTATAAGAGCCATGTTAGCAGAGCATCCATAGCTCTTGTTTTTAGCTCGACTATTCGAAGAATAAGAGAGCTTATGCAATCACCCCGGCATCGGCGTCCCACATCAAGGTTTGCGTGTAAGCTGTGTTTACAAGTCTATATCTTTTACTTTTCTTATCCTAGCACGACCAAAATTGGCCATGGGCTTCCTTATAGCATTATCTTAAGGGCTGCATAAGCAATTTTGGTTGCTGTAACCCATGGGCTCCCATGGAATCCAAATTATGATAGCCCATAAAATGTGTCCCATTTCACATCAAATTTTGCGTGTAAGCTGTGTTTACAAGTCTATATCTCTTACAATTCTTACCCTAGCACAACCAAATTTGGCCATTATCTTCCTTATAGCATTATCTTAAGGGCTGCTTAAGTAATTTTGGTTCCTGTAACCCCTGGGCTCCCATGGAACCCAAATTCTGATAGCCCTTAAAATGTGTCTGGTTCACATCAAATTTTGCGCGTAAGCTTTGTTTACAGGTCTATATCTTTTACATTTCTTGTCCTAGCTGAACTAAATTTTGGAATTAGTTTCCTTATAGGATGTTGTAAAGGGTTGGGTAGGTAATTTTGTCTTCTGCAAATTCTGGGCTCCCATGGAACCCAAATTGTGTTGGCCCATGAAATGTGCAATAAAGGCAGATCTAGGTTTGCATGTAAGCATGTATATATCTATAATTTTGGTTTGGGATTTCTTATAGCATTATGCATCTTATTCATACTTCACCCATATTGGGGCATTTTTTTTTACATTTTATTTAACGGTTAAGATATTCTGTAATGCTATGTAGGAAACCAAATATTATCTCTGCTCAAGATTTTAGATCAAGGTGATCTGTTTGGATAGCTCTTTGTCCGTCATCTGTCCGTCATAAACTAGTTGTCACGACCTAGAAACCACTTGGTCAATCACCTGGTCAATTTTGATCAAACATCGCGTGAACAATTAAAATTAGATCAGCAGGATTTCCAAGATGGTTGCCATTACCATAAGAGGTTGAAATCTTAAAAAAGTCTTCTTCTCAAGAATCGCTTTCGACAGTTTTTCTTTATTAATAATCGCCAATACAAGGCTATCAAATTTGTTCAAATGAATCCCGGGGTGAAAAATGGCGACGCCCTAGGGTTCCAAAGTTTGTATGTAGAGGTATTGCATGTTGTAATTAGACATGATATTGTCTATCACGACTATAGGTAAAAATCCACAAGGCCTATTGCTGTTATATATTGCATGTCATATTGGTTATGAGCTTTCACCAAATTTGTTCAAATGGTGACCATTGGGTCAAATCTGGCCCCGCCCCGTGGGGTAACAAATTGTTATATAGGAACAAATTTTAAAAAAAACATCTTCCCTGAAACTACACTTTTGAAAAACATCTCTGAAACTACAAGAGATAGAGATCTAATATTTTACATGTAGCATAAACTTACGGTTTTTAATGGTAACCCTGGGGTAAAAAATGGCTGTACCCTGGGGGTCTATGGTCCTCTACATAATTTGTTCAAATGGTGACGCTGTGGTCAAATCTGGACTAGTCCAGAGGGTCACAGCTTTTCATATTATATAAAGGAAAACCTTTAAGAAATCTTGTTCAGTTTCAAATGTTATGAAAAACTTACAATGGGCTTGAAAATAGAGATTACTGTAGGACCTTTCTCATTACAGGGATTGGGTTTCATGCCAGGTACACTCGACACCTGGATACTGGTCCCATCTTTATCAGCAGTCCAACCACATTATTTAACTTTTGTGTATGGCATCTCCTAGTTTACAAAAGATTTAGTTGATGTGTTTAAAGTTTCTATAACAAATAATTAGTAGAATAGACAGTATGTTTGGATAAAGGTTGAAGGGTTAAAGGTTTCTAAGCTAAAGTATATAAAAAAGTTTGGTCTGGAAAAATGTACATGTGCAGGACTTTTTTTCCTTCATAACTAGGGGATATTCGGCCCCTTGCCCTAGCAAAATAGACTCTTTTCCCCTCTTTGGCTGAGAAAATTCATCATATTTCCCTCTTTCCCAACATTGTTACGTTTGGGATACATTTATACAAGACAGTTTATCTAAAATGTAAGTTTTTTGCATATTTTCACACCCAAATCATCAATTTCTGTATGATGCACTGTTCCACCTATATCTCGAAATCATACTATTTGCCCCCTTTATCTCGAAAATCACACTTTTTCCCCTTTATTGAAAGGCCAGAAGGGCATGGGCCTTTGCCTCCAATTTCCGGAGAAAAAAAAAGCCTAGATGTGTGTAGTTTATTAAACTTGTACTTGGATCCCAAAACAAGTAGTCTTCTCATAGTCTAAACACCGAGTTAATAATTATGATTTCTTCAACAAAAACCTTAACTTTTCTATGCAAATCTATTTTATAAGAAGTAGTTAAACCGATGGAACATTAGGCCCACATCAGTGCATTTGTACATTTAATAAGGATAATGATCCCATTAGTATGTTAATTTGGGAGGTTTTCCTCCGAGCACGTTAAAGACACATAGGAATTTATTCGATAGAAAGAGCAGGGCAGGTTCCTGGATTCCTGTTTATGGCTCTAAATAACTCTTGTAGTATGTCGGTGAAACTGTCTTTGATGAATGCATAGCATTAAATCATTTAATTCAGGATAAACAAAAGGGCGGCGTTTTACCATACTCTAATGTCCGATAAATGGAAGTTAAAGTATGAACAGGTTCACTAAGTACACCATACTGCAAAAAAGATAGAGTCTGTCTCAGCTCATTGGTTATTTAAAAACCACGATGGGCATTGCCGCCCATCTCGGTGTTTAAATAAACCAACACACTGAGACCAGACCATCTGGTACGTAATGTGTTGATGAGCCATTAAACAACATTCAAAATTTTCAATTCATCCAGATCTCCTCAGGATTTTTTTAACCATTGAATTTAATACTGGATTTGTGTCATGCATTATTCCTTGTAACAAAAGAAATACTTCCTGTACATTGTATTTCAGCATTTCCTGTTGTCAAGGTCATGTCAACATTTCCTGTTGTCAAGGTCATGTCAACATTTCCTGTTGTCAAGGTCATGTCAACATTTCCTGTTGTCAAGGTCATGTCAACATTTCCTGTTGTCAAGGTCATGTCAACATTTCCTGTTGTCAGTGTCATAGTCAACATTTATTGGTGTTAGTGTCATGTTAGTATTATTATATTCTGGTGTCAGCATCAAGTCAAACAGTTCTTGGTGTCAGTGTTATGTAAGTATTTCCTGGTGCCAATATCATGTCAGCATTTCCCTTTTGCCATTGTCATGGCATGTCAGCAGTTAGTGGTGTCAGTGTTATGTGAGTATTTCCTCGGTGCCAAGTATCATGTCAGCATTTCCTTTTTGTCATTGGTCATGGCATGTCAGCAGTTAGTGGTGTCAGTGTTATGTGAGTGTTTCCTGGTGCCAATATGTCAGTCTTTTCTTTTTGCCATTATCAATTATATGTCAGCAGTTAGTGGTGTCAGTGTTATGTGAGTATTTCCTGGTGCCAGTATGTCAGCATTTCCCTTTTGCCATTGTCATGGCATGTCAGTGGTGTCAGTGTTTATGTGAGTATTTCCTGGTGCCAGTATGTCAGCATTTCGTTTTTTGCCATTGTCATGGCATGTCAGCAGTTAGTGGTGTCAGTGTTATGTGAGTACTTTCCTGGTGCCAATATCATGTCAGCATTTCCTCTTTTTGCCATTGTCATGGCATGTCAGCAGTTAGTGGTTTCAGTGTCATGTCAGTATATCAGGTGTCAGTGTCATGTCAGCAATTTCCTTTTTGCCATTGTCATGGCATGTCAGCAGTTAGTGGTGTCATGTCATGTCAATGTTTCCTGGTGTCCTTGTTATGTCAACATTACCTTGGTGTCATTGTCATGTCAACATTTGTGTCAAATATGTGAATCCATATCGGGATTCACGTCAAATATACCAATCTCATGTTAAATGCTTAGATCCATGCTTGTATATATGACCATGTCATATTGGGTTTTATGTCAAAATAATTATGTGGATCAGTACTGTTAAAAATCTCAGTTTATGTGGATCAGTACTGTTAAAAATCTCAGTTTTATGTCACATATAGAGAGTCAAGCTTTTTTCTTGGTTTCAGAGAGCTCCTCTGCAGTTCCATTTTTAACCCAAACAAAGTTTCATCAGAAGAAGCAGAAGTCATGTGGGTCAAATAAAGCAGGTACTGTCAATCTTTGTGTCCATTTGTTGTTCTTATCCATCCATCCATCAGTCAGTGCGTCTGCATTAGGCAGTGGCACTTGGGTATTGTGTGTCTAAAATGGCCTATCTTGGTCTGATCTGGGTTTTTTTTTTAAAATAGCACAAGATACTCAAGCCTTATTATTTAAAACTCTCAAATATGGTTTGACTAAAGCAACTTTGGGGTATGTCGTTTGGCGGGCATGCGTACGGCGGGCGTGCATTGGAGGTCACGTCAGATTGACCTTACGATGAGCCAATCAGATTTCAGCCTGCAAAATTGCTCTGTATAGACTGCTTCACTGCGCATGTCGGTTTTCAGTCAAATCTAACGCTCGGTATTGAAACTTCAAAGAAACAAAGTCCATAACTCTTAGCTTATAAAACACAAAATAATTGCATTGACAAACATAACTCACACAACCATTATTGAATATTTACTAAAAAAACAAATGTGGAACAAAAACAAAAAGAACAAGATTGTTTGACAGAATCTACCGATTCGTGGGATTGAGCCCACACCTAAAATTACACTCACCGGGTGTCAATAGTCAACTGAGCTAAGCGGGCCAGACAAACTATGGCATACTCTATTTAGAAATCTAATGTCATAATATACTCTGTAGAATATATATATTTTCAAAACACATGACATGATTTTCTTCGTATTCTTAATGTAAAACATGCTATTTAGTGCATTTTTTTGAATTTATCGTGTAATCCCACAGCAATAAGAACACGAGGACTTTATCTATTTTCGAATTTAGAATAAGAATCTATGTGTTTTATGTGGATTTTCGTTTGTTCAGTCTTCACTCGAACATCACCTGAAGTGCATATGAAATGCGCGATTTCCTTGGTTGAATTTAGTTGATCTTCTCATGAATATTGATTAGAATGAAAGGTCGATCTGACGTAACCTCCAAGGCAGTGTTGTCAGATCTTGTAGCGGAGAGTATCAAAGCGTAGTTAGGATAATCATTTTAATGAGTTTGTGCTCAATAACTTTTGTTAGGAATTAGGTATTGCGATGAAACTTGCAGGGTAGGTAGCTTATATGAAAAGGAAGCTTGGGATTGCATTTGGGGTCACTGGGTTCAAGGACAAGGTCACTGTTTCTAAAAAATAGATAAACAGTTTCTACTCAATAACTGTTGTTAGGAATGAGGTATTACGATGAAAATTACAGGGTAGGTAGCTTATTTGGAAAGGAAGCTTGGGATTGCATTTGGGGTCACTGGGGTCAAGGTAAACGTCACTGTTACTAAAAACAGAAACATGGTTTTCAATCAGTAACTTTTGTTAGGAATGAGGTGTTGCGATGAATCTTGCAGCGTAGGTAGCTTATATGGAAAGGAAGCTTGGGATTTGTATTTGGAGTCACTGTGGTTAAGGTCACTGTTGCTAAAAATATAAAATGGTTTCTGCTCAATAACTTAAGTAAGGAATGAAATATTAGAATGAAACTTGCTATGTAGGTAGCTTATATCAAAGGGAAGGGTGACTGGGGTCAACGTCAAGGTCATTATTACTAAAAATAGAAACACTTTTTTCCGCTCAATAAGTTGAGTTGGGAAATGAGATATTGGAGCGAAATTTGCTGAGTATGTACCTTATATGGAAAGGAAGCTTGAGATCGCATTTGGGGTCACTGGGGTCAAGGTCAAGATTACTTTTACTAAAAACAGAAAAACGGTTTTGTCTCAATAACTTAAGTAAGGAATGAGATAGTAGAATGAAACTTGCTGGGTAGGTAGCTTATATCAAAAGACTATTTGGGATTGCATTTGGGTTCACTGGGGTCAAGGTCATTGTTACTAAAACTCGAAAAAACAGTCTCCACTCAATAACTTTAGTAGAGATGAGATATTGGAACAAAACTTGCTGTGTAGGTACCCTTATATGGAAAGGAAGCTAGGGATTGCATTTGAGGGTCACTGGGGTCAAGGTCACTGTTATTAAAAAATGGAAAAGTGATTTCCGCCCAGTTACTTAACTTAGGAACAAGATATTTCAACGAAACTTGCTGTGTATGTAGCTTATATTTGCCTTACTAACAAATCTTTTCTTTCTTTACAGTCCTCATTTACTGTGTATGCATTTATGTTTGTGATTCACATCTCATTCTATTTATTTCTATATTGTACACTGTTTATATCACTTTAATACAAGAACCAACATCTTCATTTATGTAATTTGCTGTTTTTTTTTGTGTAGAAAAACTCTTTTGATACTTCATTTTAATCTTACCATTAGTGTAGTAGCATTTCAAATGGAAAACCTGGTTTTCATGAATTTCCATGTTTTTTGTACTAATAATTTAATATAATGAAAGCATAACTCTATCACCTCATGAAACTTCATACCGGTATGTAGGCACAGTTGCGCTTTGTGAGCGGAGAACCATATTGCTTTAATGGTAAGCAGATAAAATGTCAAGGTCACTATGACCTCATAGGATATAGAGTCATTCTCTGAGTGATAACTCCTGAACTGATATTGCTTTTGTGATCATAAGGTCAAACATCAAGGTCATATTGGCAACGAATGGCCGAATGCTGAAAAAACACTTTCCATGGACGGATGCAGGATTTGAGATAAGCATGCGGTGGGTAGTATAAGGTGTAATGACCAAAAAACAACAGCACACGAGCACGTTTTTAGAGTTTAGTGGCCGGAACGATTTTACAAAAAATTTGTTGACGAACCAGAAAACAACAACAAGAACAATGATTTTTTACATATGAATTTTTATAAGTTTTTAGACTTTAGAGGGTGTGGCACTGGGTGCCCCCCCCCACCCCCCCCCCCCCCCCCCCCCCCCCCCTCCCCCCCCTTTGTTTCTTTACATAATAATTTGTCCTGACAGGTATTTCATGTATCATTTGCTGTGCTCATGTTTCAATATAAAGAATACTTGTATCAATTTATGATTGCGTGATACATATAAATGAGTGAGGCTGAGGGGTGAGGGGGAGGGTGAGGGGTGAGTGGGGGGTGGTGGGCTCATCAGGGGGTTCTTATAACAGGATAACAGCAAATTGAATTTGCTGATAACAGTTAACAGTAAATTAACCCCCTCCCCTCTCTCTCTCTATTTGCATATATTTTTTCTTGTTGGCGGAGTGGGACGTGTTTGACCTGTGTGTTATGATAATCAGCACCTGGATATAAGCAGAGCAGTTTTAAATTGGCAATCGCCTGGAGGTAATCACAAGCAGGAATAAATCTAATTTATGTAATGAGACTGATACAGGCACATTCCACCCACCTTTCTCCTCTCTATCTCTGCATCATTAGTACACACTTTGAAAGTATGTCAAGAATTTTCTTCCGGTTGAGTTATCAATTCAGTAAATGATGTTGGTATTGATATGATATTATCTTTGGCTGGTTTAACCTTCTTTTTTTAAATAGTGCCCAACCACGAATGTGGAAGCTGGCATATAGTGATACCCTTGTCTGTCCATTCCTTATTTTTTTTCTGAAAGGAATCAGACTAATAAATCATTAGTAATGATGTTCTTCTATATACTATATATATCTACTTGTTTATACACCTGCTGATGGGCATTTGTTGAGATTTACATATATATAATGCATAATTTATATTGCTACCCCATATCAGCTCCCTTTAATTTGTAAATAGTTTTATCTTTATATATTTACATTAATTTTTAATTACTACTTCATTTCTTCATCTTCTCATCAGTCTTTTTTGCGCACAATATGACCTATTAGGCGCGTAGGCTACCTGTACACAAAGTACGCAGTTGCATACACATTGTCCCAAATATTGAAAAAAAATCATTTAGCTCACTTCTTCTTTTCTATAAGAAACCCATACATTTCAGAGACAAAATCAGCCTCATTTTGTTGCGGAAATGCACCACAGACGGTCCAGGAAAAAAAGATTTTCGGGGGAGCATACCCCCGGACCCTGCTAGACTATTTGCATACACATTCTAAAGCTCCCTAGCTACGCCCCTGCCCTATTTATGTTGTTAACGTGCCGTAAAACGCCATTTATTCCTTATAAGCTTTTATTATATGCAGTCCATTACTCAGACAGTGAAACTTCAATACACACTTACATGTATATGACAGCAGTATGTTTCTACACAAAAGTAGGTCAATTATGAACGATTTCGACCTACTTTTCAGACTATTTTTGATATGACTGACAGCGCTAAAGCTGCCACATGTGCTGTCCCATCGACACATTTTCTAGTTAGCGTCCCAGCATACTCTGCAGTTCTGCAGGTGAGAAGGTTCTAGGTCCCCATCTCCTTCATATTTTCCTTCTACTCTTCATTTATCTGTGTGTAAATGAAGAGTGAGTCTGTTTAATCCTGTCGGCCACCATATAACCTTTTTGTGTCACCTTTTAGAAGAAAAGTACGATACATAGGGATCACTTTTGTTCGGGCCGTTTGTCCGTCCGTCAGTCTGTCTGTTCAGTCTCCGTCACGAAACCTTAACGTTGGTTATAATTTTCTCATTCTCGTGATATTTCTTCATCAAACATTCAGTATATACTCATCATGACAACACCCGACATGACCATACTAGAAATATATAGGTCAAAGGTCACACTGAAGGTCGTTATATGGGTTAAATACCTCGTATTTTTGTTCTTCATGAAAACTTAACGTTGGTTATAACTTTCTCAATTTCTTGATATTTCTTCCATCAAACTTTCAATATATACTCATCATGACAACATCGACATGACAATACTAAAATATAAAGGTCAAGATCACAATGAAGGTCATTATATGGGTTAAATACACATTTTTTTCTTCTCATGAATATAACTTTTCTCATTTCTTGATATTTCTTCATCGAAACTTTTCAATATATACTCATCATGACAACACCGACATGACCATTAGCTATAAACATAATATAAAGGTCAAGGTCACACTGAAGGTCATTATATGGGTTAAATACTCAGTTTTTTTCTTTACGAAAAACTTAACGTTGCCTATAACTCTCTCATTTCTTGATATTTTCTTGCATCAATTTTTCTATATATACTCATCATGACAACATCAACACAGACCATACTAAAATATAAAGGTCAAGGTCACAACACTCGAAGGTCATTATATGAGTTATAATACTAATTTTTTTTCACAAAAAACTAAAACGTTGGTTATAACTTTATCATTTCTTGATATTTCTTCATCAGACTTTCAATATATATCTCATCATGATAACATCGACTAATGACCATGACTAAAAATATAAAGGTCAAGGTCACACTGGATGGTCATTATCATGAGTTCCTAAAAACACTTATTATACTGACTAGAGCGCATGAGCAGAGGCGACACACTATGTTCTGCAGAACACCCATCTAGTTTATATTGTGGTGCGTCATAAAACCCAAATATTGAAAGCTGCATGCAAATGAATTCATATTTGCTCTCTTTGTTGAGAGGTAGATCCCTAATTAATTTTGGGGTCGAAGATTACATATATGAGTCTGTTTATTAGGAATTATTTCATGTGATGGAAGGCACTGTTTTTTGATCCGATGAATTGGGCACAGCAGAAGAATTCCTGATACTTGAACCTACTCCCTGGAATAATCTAGTGTGATATACATCTTTAACAATCTGTTTATTAGTTCCAGCCAAATTACCAGTGTCAGTTAGTGTAAATTTCATACATTTTATCCATAATTATTTGTTTTTTATTCATCACCAGTATTTTCAGAGTTCTTTCAAAAATCCCTATGTAATAAAATGTATTCTTTTCTAATGAGTTGTGTGAATGATTGAAATCACATCCTGGCTAATGCATTGTATATTTTTGTTCTGAAGAAAAGACTAGTAATGTCGCATATGAGAAATCCTATGTGTAATATACAAGGGTGGTCAGTTTTTGGTTGAAGCAGATTCCCGTTTTGCAAAAAACGGGTCCTGTTTATTTCTCATGCAGGAGGTGGTAGGGCGGACTCGGAATACGGACGTTTGCGCCGCAAAGTAATTGGTTTCTGATCCCCTACTGGGTTGAATTCATATTTAGGGACAATGTTTATTACTCCACAATATCTAGTGCCAAAGTTTATTAACCAAGCCAGATCGCAGCATATAATTGCCAGACATTAATGGTGCTTTTGATTGCTTTAAAGTTGATGCATCTTGTGTAATGTTCGCTTCAGTAACTCATTGAAATATTCTAAAACCAAAAAGTGGGCGTGAAGGGTGAGGCGGATGTGTTGGCCGGTTGGGGTGGGGAGGGAGGGAGAGGTATAAAGATATAACGTTAATTTGTCAGTGGAGATACATTATCATAGACACCATGCAGCCAGGCCAGTAGAGCAATACAGGCTCCTATTACACTTAGAAAAATGTTTACAGAGTGTAAAGCCCTATTGTTTATAAATGATCTATAAAACTAGCTGGTCAATCCTACGTAAACTGTCAGATTGTATACATAACTTCATTTATAATATAGTATAAGATATTTTTTGTTTGAAATAGCATTTATTTATGATAGGGACAATTGCCAGACTCCGAGATTTAATCACCACCCAGAGGCCTTCTCTCTCTCTCACTGTGGGTAAAACCCGGTATCAGCACAAATGGATTCTCGATGAAAACTAGTCAAGATTTGCGCAACGTAGCGATAGTTGGTATCGCTTTGCGCGCCACGAATAGGTCAATGATTTTTCAACGATAGTCTTGTTAACTGAACGAAGAATTTGAAGAATCAAAAATGTAAATATTTTGTATTTTAGACTAGTTTTCATTACTGAAATATATCATTAAATGCTAATATAGTAAAGTTAAATAATCTATGTTTTTTAAAGAAGTCTTCTGCATAGTTCCTCCATATTATAAGCAACATTTTTGATCATTATTTTTTTCTTAAAAATTGAAAGAATTCTTATAAAAAAATAATCAAAACGTATAGCACTTTAGATACAGTTATATATTTATTCTATAAACATGTTCTACAACAGAAAGTAAATATTGTACATATGGTAAAAAAAATAACTCTTTTTAAAAAAAAAAATTGTGGGTCCCAGTTTTCTCACCTTTAAAGAGTGTCACAGCATGTCATCTAACGACAACATTCTTATTTATGTACCCGGTTACTCAGCTCCTGATAATGATCGTATTTCTCTATTTCCGAGTCTAAATTAGCAGAATGCAAAACATGATTCTCATTCTGTGTTTTTCATCTTGTACGATTCAGTTAGACACATGTGTATTAGAAAGTCACAGGGACAGGGAAATTATAAG